>JAPHNG010000664.1:70000-670000 GCA_027405835.1 Asclepias syriaca
TTTAAGCTTTTATGCTAAAGATACATTCACTAACTAAAAAAACAAAAAATAAATATATATTTTTTTTAATTTAATTGAATTATAAAAGATTGATACTCTAAAGAGGCTTGAGTTGAGTGACACAACCCTAGAATATATCCTCTTTTCTTTTCTTTCCATTTTTTTTTAAATTCTATATCGGTTAATTATATATAATCTAAATACATTTATAAAAAAAAATATTACTTTATTTTCAACCCTAGAATATATCCTTAAGTACAAAAGAGAGTGTAAAAAAAAAGAAAAGAAAAAAAAAGTAGTCTTTAAAAAGCAAGTCATCATGCAAAAGGTCGAGTTTGGTGGAGATGCAAACTAAGAATCAAGCATGCATGATGATGATTGATTTTATCAGCAGAAATCCTCTTCCAAAGTGCATTCTTATTTTCTCACTCACGCATGGTTTACTTCCCAGTACTTATATATATATATATATTTATATATATATGCAATTTGCCATGAACCATAGCATGCATGGGACTAATATGAAAAATTGGGATAAATAATCGTTAATTTAGTTGATATATATATATATAGGACTTTTTGGATTTTAAACTTTGGTGCTTTGGGGTTACTATATGGCGATAGCAAAAGGGTATATATATATTATATATATATATATATTATATATATATATATATTATATGTATATTGCTTTTAAAGCTTGCGCAGCGCATGAGAATATAAAGAATTTGAGTAGTCGTACGGATTCCATGCATGTGCAATATCACATCCATCCCATCCCATCCCATCACAGTAATTTCTTTAAAGGCATGCATGACATTAATTCTAGCTCATCCCTCGTAACCTTTTTTTGTCTTTTCCTTTTTGCACGTCGAAATTAACACAGTACGTAGTACTATACAAAGAATTGCAATGAGTAAAATTTAAAAATATTAATGTAAAGAAAAACAATCATAACAACGTTAATTTTAAGAAAGTTCGTGGACGACGACGAAGACTACCACCGTGTTCTTCTCAACATCAAAATTCCAGACAAAATCAAAATCCAGACAGATCGATCATTGTTGAGGGAAAAAAGATTACTTGTTTTTATTCACAGCAAAGAAAGGGAAAGAAAATAGGAAAAATCATCACTTAGATTACAATTTCAAATATATTCGGCGCGAAGGAATGAGAAAAAAAAAGGAGTAGCGTAGGAAACCAAAACCAGTTCGTTCGTTTGTGAATTGTGATTGACTGAAAACAAGAGCAACGGCGGGACCCATTCGCCGAACACCATGATTATGATCTTCCGGTTTTGTGACCTTCCGACTCGACAGCCTCGGTACTCTCATTTTTGTCCCTTTTCGACTTCCTTTTCCTTTTCTTTCTCATGCGTCGTCCTTTTGATCAATGTTTCCAAAATTGTAAAGGAAATTAAAATCGAGAAAAGTTTACGTTTACGTGTTTTCATGGTTGGATTGTAGTGTTATAATTTTAAAATATTTATTATAAATAATATTATTTTTGTATGTAAATCAAATAAATATTAACAGGAATACCTAATTGAAAATAGAATAAAATTTAAATAAAAAGTTAAGAGACTAAATTCTCTAAAAACCAATAATACGAGGAAAGTTCGCAATTTTGGTATTCAGCCATGAACATATTTGGGCCCTATGGAAACTTTAAAATGGCCCAAATTGATTTGGTCCAGTTTTATGAGCCCATTAAATCGGGTGCTTGCTTGCTTTATCCTTCGAGTTGGCGCCAAAATCGTGGACATTTTCCCGCCAAACTCAACTCACTTCTGACTTCCGTCCCACTCCCCCAGCGGCAAGCCCCAACCTAGAGATTCATTGTTTTCGTTTCTGTCCATCTCCAAATCACCGTTCTCACTCAGACCATGGCTTCTGATTCATCTCCGGTCAACATCCGCGGCGGTAAATTTTGTTCATCTTGCTTAAGTTTTAGGCGTGTGGCAATCATTCTCGTTTTTTGTATTTCTGTTACTAATTCTTCAAAATTTTGAGTGCTAATTTCAGGTCCCTCGTCACCGGATGAGACGCAATCAAGCCCAATCGGAAATACGTACTCCTCACCAGGTGATGCCGGTCGGCGGAAACGTGGTCGCGGTTCATCTTCTACTGCATCTGTTACCCCGCCTCCGGCTACTAATGGTCGCTTTGCTGCTTCTGAAGCTACCCCTTCCCCATCTAGCACAAATACGCGCAGACGTGGAAGAAGAGCATCCAACGCAACCCCCACTGCTGCGACACCTTCCTCCACTGATGACATCCCGCCGTCCTCAGAAGCTGGGGACGGTGACGATGCTGATGAGACCCCACCTATGTACGTTTGGGGCACTAACATAAGCGTTCAAGATGTGAACGCTGCAATTTTACGGTTTCTGAGGCATTTTCGCAAAAACCCTTCCCAGATTGAAGGGAAGTACATGAGCGTAATTCATTCTGTGATCGAATTGGAAGGAGATTCCCTTGAAGTAGATGCACACGATGTGTTTGATTACGATAGTGATTTGTACTCGAAAATGGTTCGTTACCCACTTGAAGTCCTTGCTATTTTCGATATTGTTTTGATGGATATGGTTAGCAGAATTAACCCCTTGTTCGAAAAGCATATACAAGCCAGGATTTTCAATCTCAAGTCCTCTACATCAATGAGAAATCTTAATCCATCTGGTCAGTTTATTGTTTTCTATCACAAGCTCTCCTGGGCATCTTCTTGTTATAATTGAAATTGGGCTAGAGAATTGATTTTCTTCTGGTTTCTTAGATATTGAAAAGATGGTCTCGTTGAAGGGAATGGTTATAAGATGTAGCTCGATCATACCTGAGATCAGGGAAGCCATATTTAGATGTCTTGTATGCGGATACTACTCTGATCCTATTGTTGTGGACAGAGGTAATGTGGTCACCCTGTCTTTGTTATCGATTGAATGCCTCTTTTGATTCTATTTCACTAGAGTTTTTGTGCTGCAGGGAGGATTAGTGAGCCTACTATTTGTGGGAAGCAAGAATGTCTTGCCAGGAATTCTATGACTATGGTTCATAATAGGTGCAGGTAATGAATGATTGCTGACTATAAAACTTTTTACCTCTATTTTGGAACAGAGGGAGTATAAAAATTTCCAAGCATGACGTTTTCTCTCTCCTTTAATTACTGTATTTCTATTTTATGCCTCCCATGAATTATTAAATAAATTAATAAGAAAAGGTTTATTATTATTATTTGGAAGGTGTAAATGGTCATCTAGACTACAATCTAATTACGGAGGTAGTGTAGCTTTGTTACTTTTGAAGTAGCATTTGGATTAGGAGGTTAATTACAAGGTTAATTAAGCTCGTGTCCTTGTGATTCATTTCTTTGTTGACCTGAGTTGAATGGCATTCTGGTTTTGCTTCCTAAAGTTGGCCCTTTCTTTCTTTTGCTGCTTGCATTTCATATTCAGCTTTACGATACATCAAAATATATTTGCAAATGAGTGCAGGAAAATGGTTGTAGTTAGTCATTTATCTATTGCTTGCATTGATGCATGCTGTATCCATGAAATTGCTTTGGGTTGTAAGAATCTTGAACTTACAGTAACCCGGATGGGCTAAGCTTGGTACAGCTCTGACAGCAAGTTGAACTTTGTTTTTGGTTCAAAGCTCTATTTTGCACTGTGATTAAGCAATTATTGTATACTTGCCAGTCCCTGTGTATCTTATGGTGGATGGAAACAGTTCTTTTAACTAGTCTTGTTCCAAAACAGGTTTGCGGATAAACAGATTGTGAGAGTCCAAGAAACACCTGATGAGATTCCTGAAGGAGGAACACCTCACACAGTAAGCTTGCTAATGCATGACAAGTTGGTGGATGTGGGAAAACCTGGTGACAGGGTTGAGGTAAGACTTTCATCATCAAAACTTTCTCTTAAGTTGAACAGTGCAATTTAAGTTACTCATAGATGTTCTTTATGAGCAGATTACTGGAATTTACAGAGCAATGAGTGTTAGAATTGGGCCTACTCAGAGAACTGTAAAATCATTATTTAAGGTGAGATCCTGTTTTGTGTATATCTATGTTAAATATTTTTGAGCCTTGGTTGAAGCTCCTTTAAGGAATTTATTAGACGCTAGAAATTGAACGAAATAGAACAAGTATGATAACCATGGGCAGTTGAAGCTCCTGACAGACTATTTTTTATTTCAGACATACATTGATTGCCTTCATCTGAAGAAGACTGATAAGTCCAGAATGCAGTCAGAGGATCCTATGGAAACTGAAAGTGTCATAGGAACAAATGAAAACGTTGGTTATGAAGATAAGGTACTTGTGTTTTGTTATTATTTATTCTTTACTCAAGAAATTGGCTTCTAGTGTTTGCCTTCTCATTATGCTCTCATCTGAACTGCAGGTGGAGAAGTTAAAGGAACTTTCTCGGCACCCTAATATTTATGAAAGATTAACAAGATCTTTGGCGCCAAACATATGGGAGTTAGATGATGTAAAGAAAGGGCTTCTTTGCCAGGTAATAATCTTCATAATTGATGAAAATTCCATTTGCAAGTATTTAGGAGGCACAGACATCAGTTGTAATATTTATTTCTAGTTCATTGACATTTTATAAGTGGGTCTATTATATGTAGTTGTTTGGTGGAAACGCATTGAAGTTGGCATCTGGGGCAAGCTTCAGAGGTGACATCAATATTCTTCTTGTTGGTGACCCTGGAACCAGTAAATCACAGCTCCTGCAGTACATTCATAAGTTGTCTCCTCGTGGAATATATACCAGCGGACGAGGAAGCTCTGCTGTTGGATTGACTGCTTATGTTGCCAAGGATCCTGAGACTGGTGAAACTGTAAGATGCCTTGTCTTGAGCTTTTTGTTTTCACTTGTTAGTGTATTCTTCAGTCATGAATTTGGGGAATTGAAACTGATGAAAAACTTATACAGGTCCTAGAAAGTGGAGCACTGGTTCTGAGTGACAGAGGGATTTGCTGTATTGATGAATTTGACAAAATGTCTGAAAATGCAAGGAGCATGTTACATGAGGTGAGGTCAATCTTTTCTTTTTTGTTTGGTTTCATGACTGATAAGTTTTCAGATTTTGCAAAACAGGATCTATACAATTTATTTTATTGTGTTAGAAAGTTGAAAATTTCCAGCCTCTGTCAGGTCATGGAGCAACAAACAGTCTCAATAGCTAAGGCGGGCATTATTGCTTCCCTTAATGCTAGGACTTCAGTTTTGGCTTGTGCAAATCCTGTTGGCTCGCGTTATAATCCTCGTCTATCTGTGATTGAAAATATTCATCTTCCTCCTACCTTGTTGTCCAGGTAAGACGAGTAATATTCATCTCAACTATGTTCTTGAATTTGATATCTGATGTTTCAATAATTAGCGTATTTACATGATTTGGTTCATCAAATACTGCGCAGTTAATATTAAGACAAGTTTTTAAGATTAAACATTACCTTAGGTGTCAGTTTGTTCAATCTTATGTTAAAGCTCTTTCTACATGAAACTTATCTTAGAGTTCTTCCTTACCTTTTATTATTCTTGCAGGTTTGATTTGATATACCTGATTCTTGACAAGGCTGATGAACAGACAGATAGGCGTCTTGCTAAGCATATTGTCTCTCTACATTTTGAAAACCCAGAGGTTCTTTACTTCTTTCATTCTTTTTTTTTTTCAAAGTTTTCTGATTGATTATGAAGTCTTCGTGACTTGAAATTTGTGAAGCTGACTGGATTTCTTTGCTTGTAGAACTCAGAAGACTTTATAGACCTGCCAACTTTGACTGCGTATGTGAGCTATGCTAGAAAAAACATACACCCGAAGCTATCTGATGAAGCTGCTGAAGAACTGACAAGGGGCTATGTTGAAATGAGACGAAGAGGAAATTTCGCTGGCAGTAGTAAGAAGGTACCATTTTTTGTCATAATATCCATGTTGTTGTAAATATGTTTAGCATGTAAATTAGATCCTAATTGACAAAAGCATTCATTTTAAAACTTGCTTATCCGATTCAAATAGCAGTAATTTCTTTTGTTTGTTGTGCCATGCTGGACATTTTTCTAATTGTAAGTAAATGCGGTTGGCTGTCAGCTTAACAGCTCTTGAAGCTTAGCAACTATCATAATCATTTGAGTCATAAATTTATGATTTTTTTTTCAAATGTCTAGTGTTCCAAAATTTATGAATTTTGGAACGATAATTTCTGTTCTCTTCAGGTAATAACTGCAACGCCAAGGCAAATTGAGAGTTTGATACGCCTCAGTGAGGCTCTAGCTCGAATCCGCTTTTCAGATTTGGTTGGTATTTCTTTTCTCATGACCTGGGAAACAATTTATGTGGCCACTGTTTACAAGTTGCTGCCTCCCTACATGCAGGTTGAGAAACGGGATGTTATTGAGTCTTTCCGGCTACTAGAAGTTGCAATGCAACAATCTGCAACAGACCATTCCACTGGTTCATACTTCTATCCCAACTAGATTTTCAAACTTACCAGAGAATTACATTACTTAAGATTGAATAAATACTAAAGGCCTAAGGCATGCCATGTTCCTGGAATAGTTCTGACATGATTGTTGATCAATATCATCATTCTCTTTAAACAGTGGATATATATATATATATATATATATATATATATATATTCTGATTTAACTAATTTCTTGGCCTCTTAAATAGGAACCATTGACATGGATCTTATTACAACTGGGATTTCTGCAAGTGAGCGAATGAGGAGAGAGAGTTTGGTGTCAACTGCACGGAACCTAATTATGGAAAAGATGCAAATTGGTGGATCTTCGACCCGCTTAATAGAGGTTGGTAAAATTTATGTAAGAAAATTGGTATAATTGCTTATTCTGTTTCAGATAGAAAGAAAAGATGCTGATTCATTCTGAAACCTCTATTTTTATCAGTTACTTGAAGAGTTGAAGAATCAAAACTCAACTGAAATTCACCTCAGTGATGTAAGTGATCCTATTAATTTCATGTTTCCTCTCTCTCTCACATTATGTGTGAGGATTTGTCGGGGTGGATGTTATTTAACGATTCATCTAATGATTTTTAACTCTTTAATTGGTGTGTATCAGCTGAGAAATGCACTTGCAACCCTCGCAAGCGAAGGTCTTGTTGTTGTTCATGGTGACAGCGTGAAGAGAATATAACGGAGAGGTGAAGAAAGAGACTTCAGTCAGTTATGCCTACATTTTGTCATAAGGAGGAGAGATTCAATCTCACTGTCAGCAGGCTGACTGAAGTCAATTCGTCCAAAAAACCAGCTAGATTTTGTTAAATCCATTTTAACGGTAAAATCATCACTGCCCCTCCCACATTCTGCGTCACGAATGTCGTATTTGGTATTTGTTGGGGGATGAACGTGGAGGCTTGTATTCATTACTTGTCTTGTACTTAGTTAGATCTGAAGTCTATGCACATGTATATTGTTTACTACTAATATTTTAACAAGCATTAGATAGGACAACCTGCATTTTCTTTTCTCTTTTTTCCTTAAATAATTAATTTATTGTTATTATATTTTCTTTAGCAGTTGAATTGTTTAATTTTGAAAAAATTTAAATCTCTGATTATTCTTTATCTATAGACAAGAGCAAATACTATTTATTTTTATAAGAGTTCTGGGAAGGAATTATTCGTGCTTGTTGCTTGGGACGTGTGGCCATGCCATGCCATTGCTTCTAGACATTTCAATGCGAAAAGGCAATAGTTACTTCCGGCCACGTGTATATCTCCAGATTCACACATATTTCTTCCTCAAGCAAACCGGCCAATTATTATTTGTTTTAAAAAGTACTGATTTATTGAGCTTCTGTTATAAAATTGTATAATATATATATATATATATATATATATATGTGTATATATATAGTATAATATATATAATATGGCAATTGGTGTGGAGATAGAGGGAGAGAGGAGAAGAGAGGTGAGAATAGCTCTTGGGAAATTGAAATTAAAGATGGAATCAATTTTACTTGTATCTCTACAATCATGGTCTATATATATACTACTTATTGGAGAAGGGAATGATTATAGTTAAGTTGGTGCTTACATGTGAACTCCACCAAGAACTATGATTACATGTGAACTTCACCAATAACTATGATTACTAAACATTACCTTTTCTTTTTCTATTACAACCATCACAATATGAAATCAAAAACCCTTGTGTCCAATTAAGAAAATGCAAGATGGTGCTAAGGCCAACTGTTAGCAGAAAATTGATCCATTTCTAATTTTCTACTAAGTTGATATTTGGAATTTTCTGGGATGATGGACATCCATTAATATAATGAATCTCCGGGATTCATAACAGCTTCTACTATTATCGTCTAAAAAATCTTTCACAAGGGTCCATTCTAATTCTTTTACTCCTACATTTTTTTCAAGCTAAAATAATTATAAACATAAAATATTAAAGATGGGCGAAATTCAAAAATATCAAAAGTTTAAGGACTAACAACATAATCTAAATAAATTTATACTTTTAATCAAAATTTTAAAAATTTAATTAGTTTATTTCACTTCTAACATTATCTTCTCAGTAAAAAGTTTTAAAACATATTAATTATTTACTCGATTTCTTATTTTTTTTTCCTTTTAAAATTAAATGCAATTGTGTTTCTCAGGATACGAAACTTCCTTAAAAATCCGAAGAAAATTAGGGTGAAGAAAGAAGAATACTAATTTTGCAAATAAACAAAATTACAGAGGGCATTAATGGAAGAGTGTTGGAAAAGACGAGGACAATTGCTGGATTAGATGCATTGGCGCGGTAAAGTAATTTTAGTGATCAAATCATCACTCCTTCTCGGCTCGTGACAAAGTAAGTAATGTCCTGATTGAATCTGTTTTACTGTGTTACAGAGAGGGAGAAGAAGGTACTTATCATCCTCTGAGAGAAGCTGCAGCAGAGCATCAAATTATAGATAAAATAACCCAAAAAAAAAAGAAAAAAGAGAAAGAGCCTTTGGAAATACGGAGAGACCCTGAACATCAAGGCGGTAAAAAATGGGAGAGCTACGGCAAGGTGGATGCTGCCCTCCGATGGATCTGTTCAGGTCTGAGCCTATGCAGTTGGTTCAAGTTATCATCCCCATCGAGTCTGCTCACCTCACCGTCGATTACCTCGGAGAACTCGGTCTCATCCAATTCAAAGACGTTCGTACCTTTTTTTATTTATATATATATATATCTATATATCACACTACTATATCCAATTTCTACTGTATTTGCTAGACTAATTAATTGCACGGGATTGTGATTTTCAAATCGAAATCTCTGCTGACGATGTCCTATTGCTAATTGTTTTTTAAGTTTCTAATATTTTTTCCCGAGATATTCATGCATATTTTTAACATTTTATTTGCTAAATTATATTGTTTCGGTATGCTAATTTCTGATAACAAATCTCTGACATAATTCGGTATTTGTTTAATTAGGTGGAGAGTTAGTTATTTTATTCTGAAATTGAAGTTTCAATTTTTGACTTTGGAAAATATGATTGCTAGGGTTCCAGCAGTGAACATTTGCTCATAATTAAAACTATTTGCTTGATTTTTGGGATATGCAGTCTCCTTTTTTTTTTTTTTTTTCTTGAAAAATTAAATGGTCATAATGCTTGTTTCTAATTGGCCTTTTCTTACCTGACGTCCTTGTGCAAATGTGTTGAGCTTTCAGCTGAATGCAGAAAAGAGCCCGTTCCAGCGAACATATGCAGCTCAGGTACTTGTTTCTATCAGTAAATTAATGGGAGATTTTTTGGCATGTACTATTACGCATATGCAAAGTTGCTGGAATTTCTGTACACTGATGTTGGTTTCTTGTTTACTGTTCACAACTGTAATAATGTAATTGGACTTGTATTCTTGATTGAGTTACTAATGAGTAGTCCAGTTTCATTTATTCATGAAGATACAATTTAGTAGAAGGCTGTCATTATTGTTCCATCAACTTTAGTATTGTGGATCTCTTTTCCTTTTAAATCTCATTCAGTAGAAGCTCAACTGTCAAATTTCTGTTCCCTCGTAGATAAAAAGATGTGGAGAGATGGCACGGAAATTGCGATTTTTTAAGGATCAAATATTTAGGGCAGGCTTATCACTCCCAGCGAGTTCTGTAACACAAGCAGATATCAATCTGGACGATTTGGAGGTATAATAAATATTGATTATAGCTTTCAACAATCCTAGTGAATGGCACATTAATATTGTTAATTGAATACAATACAGATAAGACTTGGAGAACTTGAAGCTGAGCTAGTAGAAATAAATGCAAACAGCGAGAAGTTGCAGCGCTCCTACAATGAGCTGGCTGAATACAAGCTTGTCTTGCATAAGGTATATCTATATTTTCCAATTTCTTTGATTTTTATGGATCTTCACACTCAGCTTCTGCCAAACATATTTGTAAAGAGTAATTTAGCCCAATATGTGAGGAACATGAATTAATTTGTTTTGATTAACTATTTCTCATTTGTGGTCTAGTGAACATCACATTTGTATTAATGACTAAAGATGAATCTGTTAGCCTGATTGTCCTTGATGAGAGGAACAATTTATTTGTAGAATTACAGATTAAGAAGATACTTAACATTTTAAGAAATGTATTTCAGATTGATAATGGTTATTGGTATAATTTGAACCAAAGTTTCAGCATTGGAGCTGCTGGTTATTAGCTGAAGTAGTCAAATAAAACCATTCATTTGATATTCATTTTTTATTCCTCCTCTCCTTTGCATTTATAGTCTGGTGTGCCCTTAACAAAAGTTTTTATTGATATGCTGCTTTGCATTTTTTTAATAAGAAAGTGGCTGCCTTTTTCAGGCTGGTGAATTTTTCCACTCAGTACGGAGCAGTGCTGAAGCACAGCACCAAGAATATGCAGCAAATCAGAGTGGTGAAGAATCATTGGAGACACCTCTCTTGTCAGAGAAGGTACTGTGAAAGTTTGTAATAACTTTTGACCAGATTTCATCCATTTGAATTGTTGAATAACTTTTCTGATGGATCAACCATCCAGGAAATTGCTATCGATTCATCAAAGCAAGTGAAGTTGGGTTACATTTCTGGACTTGTTCCAAGGGAAAAGTCCATGGCCTTTGAGAGGATTCTATTTCGTGCAACCAGGGGTAATGTGTTTCTGAGGCAATCTGCAGTTGATGAGCCTGTCACTGATCCTGTCTCAGGAGAGAAGGTCTCTATCCACAATTTTCTTGCACAAATAGTACATGGGAATATTTGACTCTGATTTATTTCATCCCTAAAAAATTAGGGGTTTTCTTTTCCACAATAAGTTACTCTTAATATGTTCCAAACATTGTCTTCTGTTATTATAGTACTTATTATGATAGTTTTTAGGTTTAGGATTTTGGCTAGTTCAAAAACCATTCTAGGTGGAGAATTTCAAAATTTCTTCTACGTAGCTTGTATTTTAGGATGTGCTATATGAAGTTTATTCTAACTGTAAGTTACGTAATAGAATCTAGTAAATATGGAGGAAAAAGTGATTGGGATCCTACGGGATTAATTTTTTGCAATATATGAGTTGAAAACAGAGATTTCTAGAAATTTTTTATGGTATTGTCATTGGAAACAACTATTAGATTCTGTATAAAGGACAAGCAGTTGCATAAACTTTTATTTCATTGAGGCTTCATATATGTGGATACTTGGTCCTTCAACTTATTTTTATATTATTATTCTGTAGGTTGAAAAGAATGTCTTTGTAGTTTTCTTTTCTGGAGAGAGGGCCAAGAACAAAATTCTCAAGATATGTGAAGCTTTTGGTGCAAATCGTTACCCATTCAGTGAGGACCTAAGCAAGCAAGTTCAAGCAATTACTGAGGTATGTATCTTAACTCGACACTATTAGAAGTAAAAAAACAGGAGGTTAGCAAAAATCTCTATTCATTAGCATATATCCTGAGGGAATTAAGTTGGAAGTTTGAATATTGAGTGTGAAGGGTCAAGTGCTCAGAATGCTGTGGAAGTTAAAACACAATGTAAAAAACCAAAACCAGTACATCATATTCTGCTCCATATTGTGTATATATTGACTTAATGTCCCTGAAAATATGGGGCAAAATATGATGTACAGGTTTTTGGTTTCTCACATTGTGTTTTCACGTCTTTAGAACATTTTTTCTCCTTTGAGGTGAGTACCAGAAAAGACAGCAGTTGGTGCTAACTTCTTTTCTGATCCTTGATGGTATGTGATCACTTACCTGCCCATTTCTGTATAGGTGGTTTAGTATTGGCATTTAGACTTCCATGCAGCCTACCTAAGGAAGGTTGATTGATATGGCAATTTTTAGTGACCGATTTGGGGTGGATAACCTCTTTACATATCTAACCTGAATAGCACATAGTTAGGACTATTTGCTAAAATATATACTGGTAAAGAGGCTGTCCAGGTTAGAATCACTCATGACAATCTGTGTTGAAGTTAATATTTTGGCATTAAATTTCTGGAAAAAAGATTCAGTTTGACAAAATATAACACTAAAAATTCCTACCTATTTCCATGTCTTCTTGGCAAACTATAGCTTGTTCTTTGATTTTTTAGGTCTCAGGAAGACTTTCCGAGCTAAAGACTACAATTGATGCTGGGCTGCTGCACCGGGGCAATCTATTGCAATCTATTGCAGAAAAATTTGACCGCTGGAACATTTTGGTATGTTACTTTGATAATCTATTTCTATTTCATTTATTATGTTGCAGATTTTGTGACCAAGCAACACTTATGTATGAGATTTGTCTCACAAGCAAGGTCTTTCTTTCTTGTACATTACTCTCAAATCATGCAGGTAAGGAAAGAAAAATCCATTTACCATACTCTGAACATGCTAAGTATTGATGTGACCAAGAAGTGTCTTGTCGCAGAAGGGTGGAGTCCTACTTTTGCTGGAAAACAGGTAATAATACATCATAATATATTGATTTCTAGTATATATTTTACCTGGGCATGGTTCATGTAAGGTACATTTCTCTAAATTATGAAAATCTTGTTCTGTAATTTTCATAGTTATGTTAATTATATTCATAATCTTGACTTTATGGCCAAAAATGTGATTGCTTAGGTTCAGGATGCATTACAACGGGCTACTCATGACTCCAATTCCCAAGTTGGAGCCATTTTTCGGGTTTTGCATACGCGAGAGGCACCTCCCACATATTTTCGGACAAATAAGTTTACTTCTCCATTTCAAGAGATTGTTGATGCATATGGGTGAGTTTCAAATATAGGGAATTGGTCAATTGCTTGGAATACTTCTTTGTTCTGTGAAAGTTCTGGTGTTCCATGGTAGTGAACTGAATATTGCAGAAACTTAAGGATATGTCCTTGGGAACTTTTTGTTGTACACACATGCGCACACGAAAAGAACAAAAAAACCCTTCATTCTCCAACCAAAGATCTTTCAGTGCACCTTCTACCTCCAAAATGTTCACCCAATTCAAATTTTAGATCTTTCCTCAACATGTATGTCCTACATATTCACTTTCAAAATTAGGAAAGCTTGCCATATTTGGTCCCTAATTGATATTTACAATTTTGATTATTTTCTTTTCATTTTAACCTTTTTTGTACAAATTATTTCCAAAGGATGGTTATTTTTAGGAGCAACAATATTAGACCTAGCATGAAAATTGACATAAAAACAACAGAATATTAGTGGTTAAAGGTTAGAGTTCTCGGGTTTGGTTCAGAGCAGGTTTACCTTTTAAGATTAAATAGGTTCTAGTGGTAAACTAGTTGAACTCACATAATCTTATTCTAACCTCTAAATCTAAAAAATTAGAAAAAAAAAATTATTATTGAAAAATTTTACATGAAATTTCTTTGTTTGTAAATGTATTCAAATGTTTTATTTTATTAATGATTGAATGGTTTGAATGTTATTATATTATAAGACTTAGTATTTTTTGAAAAAAAAATCTTTTTCATTCTAAAATATTTAACATGAATAAATTGTTGAATTTTAATTTTACTATTATTGTTAAATAGATAATTTGGTTGTTTTTGAGTTAGTGATTTGTATAATTAAATGTGTAAATAATCAGATTGGTTAACATTACTGAACGGATTGGGTTTGAGTTGAGATTTTGAACATGTATTATTAAACGGGTCAGATTTAAGTTTTCAGGTCTAGTCTAGTTTAAATACCTCATAAAACCCCTACATGATTGTTGGCCCTTATTATTTTCGATTACTAGGATGCATAAAACTTTTGTACTTAGGGCCATTATTACCCCCTTCCTAGATAGAAGTTATTAACTTTGACTATGCTTGATTGCAGCCTTTTAAACACAGTTAAGTGATAATTCAGAAATGGGTCAATAATGGTAGAAAGGAATCTGATAAAGGGCATTTTCGGACTTCTCAATCAAACTCAAAGTTTATAGCTAGGATAATTTAGCTAGAACTGCATTTGGTTTGCTTGGTTATATTGTTTTGTCTATAGCCTGAAGGAACCATAGATTTATTAGGTTTTGCTGCACCAGAGCTCATAAGCTGTTTGCTATTGGATACATGTGGAACACTCTTGGTAATGATAATTGTCTTAGCTGCTATTCTCAGCTGTCTTATAAAAATGCAAACAGAAAAGGGTGATGAAGTGGTGCATATAAGCTTCAACTGTATTTCTAGAGAGGATTTTTTTTTTTTTTTTTTTTTGGGGGGGGGGGGGGGGTGTGATGAAGAAGCATGCTACAGAGATGTTAAGAAAAACTATGCAAGCTGCTAATTTGTAGTCTGACAGGTCAATATAAACCTAAGTACCTGTAGGCAATTTCTTGATTTTTTTTTTTTTTTTTTTTTTTAAGAGAAACGCTGATAGGTTAGACTCCTTTTTGATTCCAGATATGCAGGACATTACCTGGCATGTTTGTGGTCATTTTTCTTATGGTTTACCTTATTGTAGGGTGGCTAAGTATCGAGAAGCAAATCCCGGTGTATTCACAATTGTCACCTTTCCGTTTCTCTTTGCTGTCATGTTTGGTGACTGGGGCCATGGCTTATGCCTGCTTGCTGCAACACTTTTTTTGATAATCAGAGAACGGAAGTTATCTGGTCAGGTAATCTGCTACTTTGCAGAAGATGTTATCCAGTATATTGTTCAGCTTATGTGCTGTTGATGTTTTATTCTGCAACTGCCATCAGGTTCTGTCTTTATGCCAGCCTTCTTATCTGATCTACTAATAAAGGAAGCACTGATGCACTAATAATGTCCCACAAGTACTTTTATGGTTAGGTTGAAACTTACTACTTGGTTTCATTAATTCTTCGTTATAAAGTTTTAAACTTATATAGAGCAACTAGCAAGGTGAAAGAAGTCTATATTGAAGAATTTAGCATATATATACCCACATTTCTGTGGCACCAACCCCCCCCCCCCCCTAAAAAAAAAATGAAATAATAAATAGTGAAAAAAAAAAAAACTGTTTTTATCTGAAATTCGCTGAGGCTCATCCTGATCTTATGGAAGTGATTCCAAATGTTGCAGTGGAGTGGAATATTCAATTTTTAATTAGTGGCAATCATTAGTGTTCTTTCTTTTCATCTTTTTGCATGAACACTTGTCCACTAATGTTGGATAAAGACTCTTAGCAATTAAGCTAGAAATGTTAACCCATTTCTTCGTCAACTTTCAACTTTCTATGTACAATTGTATTCAGAATATTTGATTCTCTGGGTATTTCTTATCCATTAAAGACATGATACTTTTCATGGATGCAGAAACTTGGAGACATTATGGAGATGACTTTTGGTGGGCGTTACGTTATTCTGATGATGTCACTTTTCTCAATCTATACGGGATTGATCTATAATGAATTTTTTTCTCTCCCATTTGCATTATTTGCTCCTTCGGCATATACATGCCGTGATCCATCTTGCAGGTATTTAGTCTGCTTGCTACTACATTTGCTTTGCTGCAGCAATTATTCTCTAAATGCATTAAATTGTTTTGCTGCAGTGAGGCTACTACAGTGGGCTTGATCAAGACACGTGATACGTACCCCTTTGGCTTGGATCCTGCATGGCATGGTTCACGCAGTGAGTTGCCATTCCTTAACTCATTGAAGATGAAAATGTCAATTCTTCTTGGCGTGGCCCAAATGAACCTTGGGATCATATTGAGCTTCTGCAATGCAAAATTCTTTAGGAGTGGCATAAATATATGGTACTTATCTCACATTCCTTGTTTCATTATACAAAAGACACATTATTGGCTTGTTATCTTTCTTCCCATAAGTATGTACTTTCCCTAATTCTGAATTGGTGATCCAGGTGCCAATTTGTTCCTGAGATGATATTTTTAAATGGTCTATTTGGTTACCTTTCTTTGCTCATAATTTTGAAGTGGTGTACTGGTTCACAAGCTGATCTATATCATGTAATGATATACATGTTTCTCACGCCTACTGCTGAGCTTGGTGAAAACCAGCTCTTCCCTGGCCAGAAGTTAGCTCAGGTATATTTTGATCTCTTTTTTCAGATGTAGGGTATGTAATCTTTCAATGTGTGCCTATTGTAGGTCCAATTATTAACTTATTCTGTTACTGGTTCTCCAGATGGTATTATTATTGCTGGCTCTTGTTGCTGTTCCATGGATGCTGATTCCAAAGCCTTTCCTCTTGAAGATGCAACATGCTGTATGCCCCTTATCTTATTTACTTCCTTTCCTAGCTTAAATCTGCTTGTTATCTTTTTTCTCTTTTTCTCCACCTTCACTTCCACTTATGATAACATCTGTTTCTTCTCCTTTGCTTCTTCTCTTTTCTGGGTGTCTTTCTGCTTCAGAGGCAACATGGCCATTCCTATGCTCCCCTTCAAGACACTGAGGAGTCTTTGCTAGTAGAGACAGACCAAGGATCTCATGACCATGAAGAATTTGAGTTTGGTGAAGTCCTTATTCATCAACTAATACACACCATAGAGTTTGTACTTGGTGCAGTCTCAAATACAGCTTCTTATCTACGTTTATGGGCCCTCAGGTGAGCTCTAGTAGTTTTATATGTTACCTCTACATCTTGCTTTACATGTACACTGTATTATGCCTCCTGACTGTCATGTTTCAGGAGACCCAGGAATATGACCCTTAGAATATTTTAATTACCACTTAACCTTTTTGAAGCAGTAGTGTCTTTTCTGTCCATCTTTGTTTGAACGGGGCACCTGCTCTGATGCGTTCTACATATGCTTTGGAAGGATTTTTTATTTCATTTTATTTTATGCGCTTATATATATATATATGTGTGTGTGTGTGTGTGTGTGTGTATCAAATTCACAATTATTCAAAAAGTTCTTTCATATTTTTCCCTGTAGATCTGTGCTTATATGCACATGTATATGACCAATATGCTAATCAGATTTCTTCATTCATTTTTGTTGCTGTTCAGCCTTGCCCATTCTGAGTTGTCAAGCGTGTTTTACGAGAAGATTCTTGTTCTTGCCTCGGGGTAAGTTGATTAATCTTTGTTCTTGTTGATTCATGTTCCACTTCCATGAGGATAAGGTAGATATAATGTGAATGATTATTTGTCCTGTAACCAAAAATTATATTTTTTTGAGGTAAATCTATCTTGAAGTTTCTTGGAAATCATTGTCCCTGTTGCCCAATTTGTTTGATCAATTTTCTGAAGTATGTCTATAGTTTTTCCTAGGAATCTTCTGTGGAAATAATCTGGAGCATCTGTTTGTTGCAGGTACAACATAATTATTCTCCTTGTTGGAATCATTGTGTTCATATTTGTCACTGTTGGGGTGTTATTAGTGATGGAAACACTTAGTGCCTTCCTTCATGCCTTGCGACTCCACTGGGTGGAGTTTCAAAATAAGTTTTATGAAGGAGATGGATACAAATTCTACCCATTCTCGTTTTCTTTACTCAATGATGAGGAGGACTGATTTTTCCTGTTATATAAGACAAGGTTTTTTATCAATGACTGATTTTGTATAAACGTGGTTTTATGTGATTCTTTCATTTGGATGGCCATGCATAGTGGGAGGCAGGGGACTTCGAAGTTCTTTGAATCAATCAGTCTCTTTTGCTCACCTTCAATTTGGGTTCATAATAATTGTTGGTCTTCTTCCAAAGGACTCAGCTGGGTTTAGAGGTGTGCCAGCAGTCATCACCATGTATCATATTTATCAAATGATTAGTTCTCAAACAATTATTGACTAGTTATTCATTATTTGTTGTTGTTGGTTCCACACTCCGCTCCTATCTACACTCTACTGTAAGAAATAAAGAGTGGCCAACAGACTTTACTGTTTTGAGTTCCTGGCTGCAGAATAGAAGTAAGAAATATTTCACGCTGCCAATTACATTTTGTGTTAACTGCCATATCTGATTTCAATGGTTTATCATTTCTTGATGAAATTCGAAAATAATGGATCTTTTCTTGGAAATATTATTGGATTTATTTTTTTTTTTTTTTTTTTTTTTTTTTTTTTTGGGAAGTTGTCTAAATTTTCTATATTTAACATTTTTAAGATCCTTTTTTTTAGAGTAACTGAAAGGGACAAATTGTCATCAGAATTTCGAAAAGCTAGCATGTTAGACTAACCATTTTTGACATATTTTTAATCATGATGTCGTGGTACAGAAAAAATGAGAATATGATATGGATATATTTATGACAAGTTTTAAAGACAAGTAAATAAAGAGGGGAATAATCACAGCCATAACACAGGGACAAGCATCAGATAAATACATTTGCAGAACTTGTTCAATAAACATTTGCATAATTAGAAAGTTCAACAGTTCCAATGAAAAATAGTCGGTACTGTTAGGGGCAGTTCTAACAGCTTGAAGTGCACTGGAAGACTGAAAACAAATAGTAGAGGAAATTTAATTACTCTTTATGGAATCAAACTTCTTTCTATATACAAAGACAATAGTAGAGCAACAAACACTACTTGTCAAGAATCAACCGGAGGCTGTGGCGACTGCTGCAACAGTAGATACCATTGAATCCACACCACAAACGTTGCGACCACGACAGATTTTGTAGAATCCATTTTCTCCCCAATGTTCACCCCATGAATTCTTAATAATCCAGTATGGCTTATCCTTCATACGGATGGGAGCATAGCCTTCAGAACCATAGCCCACTAATAACACACCGTGATCTAACCGTTTGGAACATATATACGGGCATGAAACCCCTTTTATGTACGTCTGCATATACACTGCATTAATAGCCACTGCATAAAGCCAAAAAAAAAATGTAAACAAGATTGCACACAGTTCCTTCAAGCATCAAGTCAAAGAAAGTGTTCACATATTGAATAGCCACTGCATAAAGCCAAAAAAAAAAGTAAACAAGATTGTCACACAGTTCCTTCAAGCATCAAGTCAAAGAAAGTGTTAACATATTGAAGGGGTATGATTTGAAGAGAGATACTGACGACTACATCAAAAATATTTCGTTGTTTCTGTTCTACACTTTTTCGTTAGCAGAAAGTCAGGAGGTAGATATTAGTTTCCAACTTCCATTCAAAAGATATATATATATATATAATCAAAGCCTAACTGCCTGGTTCAGTACCTACTAAAGAGAGAGACGGTTTTAAATAGCAAGATAATCAAAAAATACACTCGAGGCCAGTTTTACCTGCAAGTGGACCATTCTTGACAAGATTAGCAGCAATTTGATCTTCATCAAGGGAGACAACACTAAAGTTGGCAACTTTGGCAGCAACCTTGGTCTGATCAAATTTGCAAGTTCCACGGTCTGTGCCAGTGTAAGGATAATCCTCCTCTCGCATAAGCCCACCAGCTTTAAGTGTATACTGGAATGCATTGTTCATAAGTCCACCATTGCATCCTGAATCACATGAATCTGCTTCAGCAGGGTCACACTGCAGCAAATAGGAGGGTGAACTTAGTGAGTAAACAATATTGAATATAACAAACAGTAGCATACTTTAAGATACACTGAAGGTTTTGCTAAGATGATTTTATTCTATTCACAACTTGCAACCAACAAAATGGAAAAGAAATTAAAAATATATTTATACATTATTTATGCTTCAAGAATGTTGTTAACTGAAGCGCCTTTGCTGCTCCAAGTGAAATCCTACATAGATGCACAAATGTAGAAGGACCAAGAGGGTTTTGAGTCTTCACCAAAATGTTACTAGCAACAACATACGCAAATAATCCATTAAAAACGACGTGCCCACAGAACCTTCCTACTCCTAATAAAGATGAAAGAGAAAGAGTTGGAGTTTAAGATACATATGGCCGTGATTTGACATACTGTGAATTGTATCAAGTACATGACCAGTGATTTACATATGAATATTTGCAAAATGTTTTATGTCCCACAGAACTTATCTAAACGCATGAAAAAAATGACTGATAAACCCGGCAAAGTCAAGAATTTTAAAGGTAAGAAGTGTCCCTAATAATAGACTGTAGCTCACTTTATTGGATGCAGCTTTGTACCCATAACAAACACCATGTTACGACTTAAAAAAATCAACTTGGAGGAAGTAGTTGAGGAAGTGAACATGTAAACTATTACTATTAACTTCTTTTCTATTGGTACGGAAAAGATCTTCCCTATTGAGTTCCCTTGTGTCCTACCAAAGTGATAGCAATACTCACAACACACACCACATTACCGCCCAAAGTAATCACCGGAACCTACCTTCCGGTGATAAACTTTCAATCACAACAGAACACTTACAGTAAGGCCAATCGAGGTAGTAATTCAGCGAGAAACATAACTAAAATCCGAGAAAACATTGAATTGATTTCAAGAACATAATACAAAGAAAGTGTGAACAACCATTTATCATGATGCATATATTTTTTAAAAAAACCAGGAAAAAACAAGTGATAGCATTTTTGTCACAGAACAGCAGAGTGCCACAGAGTCAATATTCCTAAACCATAGGGATGAGTTAATGAGACGATACAACGAACCTCGTGGTCACAGTCCACCAACTGTTGCTCACTTAGACTGACAAACTTGCCAGTTGATAAATAATTTGCACCTTCCAAAGCTCCAGTTGTACTAAACGACCAGCAAGATCCACAGGAGCCCTAATTACCAAATCATAAAAAAAAAAAATAACCGCCATTACACACAAAATTTTCCAGATTATAAAGCATATACATACCATTCACAAAATTAACTAACAGATGCAACACATATAAAATTATATACTGTACTGGAGCGATAAACACACCTGATTCTTTACGGGCCCGATGGCACCATGGTCTCTCCAGTCAAAGTCGGAAGGAAGATCATCGGTAGGAAGGATCGGAGCTTTGTTAGCATCGGAAGGGAGTCTGAGACGCGATCGTCTCTTTAATCCAAGAACATTATGGCGGAACTCGCGCGGAGTCAAATCGGAGAATTGAGTGACACCGTGCTCAGCGGAAGGGTCAAGTTCCTGATTGCGCAGGGCTCGGCGCATATTAGCTTTAAACACTGAAAGCCTGTAATGCTCCTCCTCGATGGAAACATAAGATTTGCCGAATTTATTCTTAAAGATGGAGAAGTGGTGCTCGGCGTTTAACAGGTCGTTGTTGTCTCCGACCACCTGCCGGATAAAAGTATCCTCGATGCTGACATCATCGCGGGATAAGGAAAAGGCAAACGATGTGGAAACTAAAAGAAGAGAGAGAAGCAACAACATAGAGGAGAAATGGAGAGCCATGGTTCCTTCAATTTCAGGCAATCTGCTTTCGTTCTACGAGATGTTCATTCACCTCCTGTATATATATATATATATAATTTTTAAGAAAGGAAAAAGGAAAGTACCAAAATATGGAGTACGTGTGTGAGAGAGAGAGAGACGTCTTCTCGTACCCATCTAACGGTCATAGTTCTCCAGGATTGGCTAAGTAGGTTGCTTAGCAAGGAAATTACCAAAAAATAAAAAATAAAAAATAAATTGCTTAGGAAGGGAAGTTTCAGATACAATCCAATGAGGAGAAGAAACGTGGCGGAGTTTCATTCGCTGGGGAAGGGTAGTTGCATTTGCTCTAATATTCACGCCAATTTGAATGTATTTTGAGTCCACACTTTGGATACTTTTTCTCCCCACTTTCGGAAGAATTTCGTGTACACTTTGTAAAGAGTATAAATTTGTTAAAGATATAATAATAATAATAAATTTATAGATTTTGTAATAAAATATATTTTTTGAAAAAAATATTTAAAATAAATAAATAAAAATAGAAAGAGTAGTTGACAATTAATTTAGTGAATATAACAACAACTTTATTAAAAATATTCGTGCTAACTTGTATTTAAAAATTTTGTAATATAAAATAAATTTATCATAAATTTAAAATAATAATAAATAAATTTATTAAACTAATTATAATTAAAAACTTTGTCTACGAGTAAATAAACCTGCAATGGAAGAAAAAGAAAACTTGGTTAACTCTGTGTATTTTTTGCAATTGAATTTTCAAAACCAATTACAAAACAAAAAAAAAAGGGGAGGTGGTTTGAGGTGTACCGTGGTGAGGAGCACAACTGCTATAGGAATATATAAAAACTTAAGTTCCGATCCAAAGTCGCGCAACGGACGAGTAACCCGGCAACTTCTACACCAATGGGTTCCGAAATCAGCCAGTTTTCCACAGTCGTAGCAGAAAAATGCACCGCATCTACGTTTATCAAACATTATTTGAAAAAAAAAAACAGGATTAGTACTAGCAAGAGGTTTATCCATGGCAAACAAACAGTTTTATCCTTCCATTTTATCAAACAAAAAGAAGTTCCATCTTTTCTAATCAGCATCTCATGAACGTTATATATATATATATATATATATCCCCTGTCTCATGAACAAAAAAATATTTATAGCTACTCTGCTCAATATAATATACAATTGAAAGAAAATAAAACAAAATTAGGGCACAAATTCTGAACCCTAGATTCACAAATTATATATATATATATATATATACCTGCATTTCACAATTATGCAGCCGTAAGTTAGCTCAACGAAGTGGTAACACTGAGGACAACTCTTCCACTCCATCTGGTTTGCGAGCTCAACGAAAGCACGATCATCCCAATCAAAGCGTCGCCCTCCACCTCCTCCGATCTCAATGCAAGTAAAATTGTGGTGCCAAGGAATTTTGCATTGAAAGCAAAAGGGGCGTTTGCAATTGGGACAGATAACTCTCTTCGCAATCTCACCGCATTCATTCACAATCAAAGCCGAACAATTCCTATTTGGACAATAACTCTTCTCAACCCCCATCAAAGCCCTCTCGCACAAGGCATCGCACCATCTCACGAACAATTCAGGGCCGATCAGCCGTCGATAATTTAACGGATCTAGGAACTCAATACATTGAACAGCTGGGCAGCGGATTCCCGCTACATTGTCTTCGAGTTTGGCTCGGATGTATTTGATCACGCATTCTGTGCAGATTGGGTGGATACACTTGCCTCCATTGTTGAACAAATTGTTGGGTGATAACATTGGCTCTGTACATATTTCGCAAGTATCATTTTCTGGAACGCTCCGATAATTCACTGATTGTTTTATTAGTGCCGCAGATGAATGAACCGAAACCGGAACCGGAACCTTCCGGATTTGGTCACCGTCCAGTGCAGATGACTGCAAATTCCCCATTTTCTTACTAATTAAAGTCTTCTTTAACCCATTCAAATTTCATTTAATATTTAAATAATACTTCTCATTACCCTTACCCTTACCCGCACCACTTGTTTATCGGATAAATTTATATATATATAATTAGAATAAATTTACTGAAAAAAAAACCCTATTAATTTAACATTTTAAAAAAAAATTTATATTATCTACTTAATTTTTTAGAATTGAAAGATTTTATATATGAGAACAATTTTAATAAAAATAAATAATTAAAAATACCAAAATGAACTGAAAAACTTTCCTACCTTACCCAAAGTTGTAAGGATTCATATTTTTGATTCTGAGGTGGATAGATGTGGGCTTGGTCCATTCTTGTTCCGCGCGCCTAATTTTCATCCGTTCAGAGTGCTCGCTTTTCTTTCGGATTCTGTTCTCCAATTTGACTTTAAAATAAATATTCAATTCTTTGGCAGAAATTCCAAATTGAACTAAACGGTGTCGGTACCATACCTTTTTCTTTTCTCCTTAGAATATAATCAACAAAATCCAATAAACCATGAGAATATATATACATATATGTGCGCCTGTATATATTATTTTATTTATTTACTATATTTTTCCTTGTCTAAATTAAATATTATAGTTTTTTTAAGAAATAAAAATATAAAATTAAGTGTAGAAATCTTAGCCATGAAAAGGGAGATTTGTTCTTTTGGACCTGAAGAAACTGATCAACCAAGGGAAACGAAAGAATTCTTTTTAATTATTGAGAAGTGATTGGTATACCTTTTTGGATTTCTCTTTTTCTTCTTTTTTTTTTCCCTTAATAAATTTTCCACTTTCCCCGGCCTCAGTTCACAACTTTGGGACCATTTTATTGACAAAAAATAAAAATCTATAATTAATCAAATTAATTTTTTTTTATCAAATTTAATTTATTAAAAACTAATTGATAAACAATTATTTGAATTTTGGTAGGTTTAATTGGATAATTATATTTAATTTAAATAACAATAATGATAGTAAAACAAAATACTGACATCAGCGTAGACTCAGAGTACCTAAAATTAGTTTAATAGTCAACCTTTTCAACTACAAATAAAAAACAAAAAGAAATTCAATACTTCATTTTTATTTCTATAATTAATACAGCTTTTTGTCCAATACTACATCACACCAGTCAAGTATTGAGGGAGCTAACGAATCTAAATAAATATATTGTATTTTCTTTTATCCCTCTATTCCCATTCTCATTTCGTCCCTTCATTTGGTCAACCTTACCATCTTTTCATAACTATATATTATATATATAATATATAATATATATATATATATATATATATGTATGTATGTATCTTACATGTGACAAGATTTTTAATTTATTTTCCCGTTTACTCTGTGAGAAATTCGTATAATATTTTGAATATTCCCCGTAATTTTCGACCAATACAATGTATTTTCATTAAATTTTGCGGGGGATTGTAATTAGGAGGGGACAGAACTATGTAAACTCCCCCTCAGTCAGTTTCTCAGTGGAAGAAAGCGGTGGCGCGTGCAGAATAAGCGAAGCGGAGAGAAGATGGGTGTTACCGGAACTAGATTTTGGATTTTCTATGCTTTTGCAGTTCTGGGTTTAATTCTGAATGTCGAAAATCTGTGTAGCGGAGGAATCACCAGTAGTTTCGTTAGATTGGAGGAGAAAGCTATAGATATTCCCCTTGATGCTGACGTCTTCCGAGTTCCTCCTGGCTACAATGCGCCTCAACAGGTTCATCTCTTCTTCTCAAGAATTATACAGTAGAAGTAGCCGGGATTTGTTGTTTATTTATTTAATTTAATGGTGCAGTAAACTTTATCTTTACGGGGATTTGTGTAGGTTCACATTACCCAAGGTGATCATGAAGGAAAGGCGGTGATTGTGTCGTGGGTTACTATGGATGAACCGGGTTCGAAAAAGGTCCGTTATTGGGCTGAGAACAGTAAGCACAAGGACGAGGCTAAAGGAACTGTAACTAAATACAAGTTTTATAATTACACTTCTGGTTATATCCACCATTGCACCATTAAACATCTAAAGGTATGCAACTTTTTTTTTTTTTTTTTCATTTGAAATTGATATTTGTTTCCCTCTTTATTGAATTGGGAAAACTAAAGAATGGCTAACCAGATTATAACAATTTTTAGAAGAAAAATTTGGAACAGAAAATTAGGATTTTCATGTTAATCTTCTTTTTTTGCAGCATAATACCAAATACTATTATGAGGTTGGAATTGATCAGAATAGTAGGACTTTCTGGTTCACAACCCCTCCTGAAGTTGGACCTGATGTTCCGTACACTTTTGGTCTTATGGGTATTTTTGAGTCTTTCTTTATATATATATATATAAAAGAATTTCTGATATTCTGATGAATGATTTTTTATGGGAAAAAATTTGAGTGCAGGGGATCTTGGTCAGAGTTTTGATTCAAATAAAACATTAACCCACTATGAATCAAATCCAGTTAAAGGAGAAGCTGTTTTGTTTGTTGGAGATCTTTCTTATGCTGATAATTATCCAAATCACGACAATGTCAGATGGGATAGTTGGGCAAGATTTGTGGAAAGAAGTGTTGCATATCAACCTTGGATTTGGACGGTAGGAAATCACGAGATAGATTTTGCCCCTGAAATTGTAAGTTTCCTTTTTCTTTACTTTCCTCTCCAAAAAAGAAAAAATGTTTAACATGGTGGAATTCATTTATTATTACAGGGCGAAACAAAACCATTCAAACCTTATTCTCATCGATATCGTACACCGTATAAATCATCTGAAAGTACTTCTCCTTTCTGGTATTCAATCAAAAGAGGTCCAGCTTATATCATTGTTTTGGCTTCATATTCAGCTTATGGTAAGATTCATCATTTTTCTTTTACAGTTTTTTTTTTTTTTTTTCTCTTATGATTCACATTTTTGTTCAGGAAAATACACTCCACAGTACCAATGGCTAGAAGATGAGCTACCAAAAGTGAACAGAAGCGAAACACCATGGTTGATTGTTCTTATGCATTCTCCTTGGTACAACAGCTATAATTATCACTTTATGGAAGGAGAAACTATGCGTGTCATGTACGAGTCATGGTTTGTCAAGTACAAAGTCGATGTTGTGTTTGCTGGTCACGTTCATGCTTACGAGAGATCGGTATGTCTAACTTTTATCCTTCATTGCATCTTTTTTTGTTTATATATATGAAATTTGAAACAAAACTGATATATATATATATATATTTGGCAGGAGCGTGTGTCCAATATTGCATACAATGTTGTTAATGGTCTTTGCAGTCCTATAACTGATCTTTCTGCACCTGTTTACATCACTATTGGCGATGGAGGAAATCTCGAAGGCTTGGCGAACAAGTAAAATTCAGATATTTCCCTTGTACTTGTATAAGGAATTTTTAACTGTTTTTTTAGTGATAAATTATGATATAATTTTCTCTGTTTATATATATATACAGCATGACAGAGCCGCAGCCCAAGTACTCGGCATATCGGGAGGCTAGTTTTGGGCATGCCACTTTCGACATCAAGAACCGTACACATGCGCATTATGCTTGGCATCGTAACCAAGATGGATTCCCTGTGGAAGCTGATTCTATGTGGTTTTCTAACAGATATTGGCATCCGGTTGATGATTCTACAACCGCCAGATTATGATTCTTG
Organism: Asclepias syriaca; assembly: GCA_027405835.1. NCBI lineage: Eukaryota > Viridiplantae > Streptophyta > Magnoliopsida > Gentianales > Apocynaceae > Asclepias > Asclepias syriaca. The sequence continues at coordinate 97,324 of JAPHNG010000664.1, forward strand.
ATCCCTATAATTTGTTTCTTTTCTCCTTTTTGTTTTTCCTGCTTTTTGTTCCGAATTAAAATTGTAATGTAAGGATGTTTATAATTTTTATAAACTCAGTTCAAAGGTGAAATCGAAAACAAAGATGGATTTCGGATGGAAATATGGAATACATTTCCCTCTTGTATTGTTTCTTCTGATTGTAAGTTTAAATTTATAAAGCTATTTCAATCCGATTATACGAATTGAAAAATGATGAAGATATAAAATTGGGAATTTATTTTTAAAATTTTGTTAATAAATTATGGTATCATAAATTTTAACCCTAAAAATGGGTTTACTCGAGCAATTTGGATTTTTGGATTGGTAAGGGAAAGTATAGTAGAATATTTCTGGAAAGACAATATTATATAAATACGGAAGGGGATATAAAAAAATAGTTCAGGGATTTAGATTTGACTAAATCTTTTGAAATTCAATGATTAAAAAGTAAAAATATGTTCAGAGGTCTGACTGATGGGAGGAATTTAATTTTTGTTTAGGGCAAATGAAGTAAAACCATTTCATGACCCGAATTTCGAAAGAAAAATTGTTTTAGATCCTTCAACGGTGTTAGGCAATTCTTTGATGATCAGTTAATTTGAGAGATTGACTCCATTTTTCTCGCCTTAGAATCAAATGGCGGATCACATAATTGAGAAGAAGTCTTCGGAGGATGATGATCTGAACAAGAGCGAGAAAAGAGATGACTATACAGCAGATCCAGAATTCTTCAGCTGTATGCTTCAGCCTTCTCCCTCGGTTTCCGATCCAAATTACATCGGAATACGCCGCCTTCTTCTCTTGCGCAAAGCGGAGTCCGGTGTTCTTCGTCGCAAGGTATATATATATATATATATTCGTCATATTGGCATCAATGCTTTAGGCTCTAGTATATCGATTTCTGCATTTGTATTTTAAATTGTTTATGTTTGCTCTCTTTGCATGTACCAGTAGGGCAAAACATGGATTAACTACTATCTGTGACAAATAACATTTCAATTGGTGTATTTTTCGCCATTTCCTTCTCGATTCTCCAGATATATGACTAGCAAGACACTGATAAATCTGTTTATATTACACAGCCTAGACTAGTTTCCTAAATATTATCTGCTCCTGCGTATTTCATATTGTTCAGTTTAGCGTTTATTATACTTGAACATGTGGTTGATGCTTATTGACTTGAGATAGGGATAGAAGTTTGAAATTTCTGTTAACAACTATCAGAAGTTTATAGGTAGTTGTTTATGAAAAGGTAATGTGAAGAACAGAAAGAGAATTGTGATGTCATTTCTGCACCAAATGTATTATATGTTTGCTTATTTTATTGAAGGATTTGTAGGATGCAATTTCAGTTGCAAGTGTCATTCAATAATTTGTGACCTAAGAATTTTGCATTGATGTCTTTGTCAGTCTGCTGGATAAATGATTTACTGTCTTATTATGTCATGAAGGATTGGCGATATAATGGAAAAGGTTATGTGTCATATCGTAATTACATTAACAGACCAAGGAATTGGGAAAATTTACACACTGCAAGTCACTCAAGCACTCCGGGAAACAGGTAGCATATATTTCTCTTATTTCTCAAATTTATGTGTGATTCTCTTGATACTAATATAAGCAAAAAGATACAAGATTTTACAAGTTAAATATTCTTGGTCTCTAGACAACAAACTTACCTTGTGTCATCCCTTGTCCCCATTCATTGCACCTTTGAAAGATGGACCTAGTAAGTGAACTTGTTGCTTTTGAACCAGGTTTTAACCGGTTAACAAAATCTTGATCATTTTGTTTAAGCTACCATTAAGTTGTATCTTGTACAATTCTGACACCAGGTGCTTTCTGGTTGATGCATCAGTGGCCGATGGTTACCATCTCCAGGACCCCTATCCCACATCTTTGAAGCAGAAAGCTGGAGTACCAACAGGGTATGTTTGACTTATTATTTCATAGTTTTGATATTTCCCAATGTATGTTTCCCTCAATTGCATCAGGCTGTCATGCATTAAAGAGGAATGCTTATTTTAATTTTTAATTCTAGGGGATAATGCAATTATATTAAACTTCAAATTAAAATTTGTTAGCATTAGTTTTACCATATATCTGTTTCAAGGGAGTAGGCAAATTAGTGTTACCATATCTTGATGTTTCCCATTTTTCTTGGTTCATTATGTGTACTGATCATGTTTATAAACAGGGATAAAAAAAAAAACAGATGATAATAATTGTTTATTCTCATTCCTGATATGAGTGAATATTGTCCACAGTTTTCCAGGTTCTATAAACAAATGGACCTTCAGAACTGGCATAAGAGCAATGAAACCATTGTTTTTCTAGTAATATTTTTCTGTTTGATCTTTATTATGGATTTAGTACTTCAATTCACGGTCACTAGATTTTTAAAAAAAGGAGAGATCATGTAAATTCAAATGTTGTGTGGTCATGTCCTGTTTCTTTAATGTGGTTCAAAATTCTTTCAATTCCACTAGATGATCTTTGGTGGGTTCTCCAGGAGGTGTAATGTTTCTAATACTAATAATTCTCTACCGAGCATCCGCTTTCCACTTTCTGATGAAGGTTATATAATATGGCTTATCAGTCTCTCAAACTTGGTAAAAGAAAAAGGCTAAGCAATGACTTTTCTTTGCAGGAGCTGCGGAGTGGCAGTCAAGTACTTAGCCGTAGCAGTTCAAATATGAGTGATGGTGATCTACCACATAGAAAGACTGAACCTGCATATTCTTTTGTGGGCATGCATTGTATTTTTGACCAATGCAAGGCTATGGGTAATTCTTTTGAGAATCTAAATTAAACTGTTTCTCTTCCACTCAAGAAATATATATATACATGCATATCCCTATTTTCTCCTTTGAATTTAAGTTGTTTTCTTATGTGATTTTCTTTTCCATGTAGTAACGGTTATAAAGTTTGGACACATGAGTTCAGATCTACTTGCATATGGAGCCTCTGATGGAAGCTTGACTGTGTGCAATGTCTCTATGCCACCTTCAGTTATCAAACAGTTAATAGGGCATTCGAAAGATGTCACAGGTTGGATTAACTGGTACTGGTTCTGTGGTCTTTTGTTTATCAGCATTATCTTATTCTTTTTATGAGAATATTAAGTGATCTTTGGGGAAACAAGCAGATTCCTGGTTCAAAAGGTTATTCACTGCATGATATTATGGCTTGGTTAAGCATTTTTACAGTCCTAAAAAGTCATTTATGTTTCATTTAATCTTTACTTGGCTTCTTAATGTAAAGATAAAGTGGCATTAATGAGTCCTTGGCTCATTGCATTTGCTTGCTGGATCCATACTGACATTTTCTTGAAATTCTTTAGTGTTAATTCACATTGAGTCCGTCTATTTTTCATGTTCAGTTTAGCATATTAACCTATAGCATTAAAGAACTAAATTGGACCAATTATTATGTTATTTTTCTCGTAACCCACTGGTTCTAAAAGGTCATTCTTGTTTCAGATTTTGACTTCTCTACAAACAATCTCTATATTGCATCATCCTCAATGGACAAAACTGTGAGAGTGTGGGATATATCAAAAGGACTTTGCATTAGGGTGATATATGGTATCTCTTCCCAGCTTTGTATACGTTTCCATCCTGTAAGTACATAATAAAACAGGCTCTTATCACTATGCCATATAACTCTCACTTGATAAAATCCCACTAATTTGTTTATATTGCTGACTGTTATGTCTGTTTTCTTCTGTATAATTATGTTCTCATAAAACGACAAATTTCAGTTCTTTGCTTTTCCTTGCAGCATGTGGATGCCTGTATATTACAGTTATGTGGTTTTCTTTGAAAGTTATTTTTTCTTTAATTTTGTTTTAGAAGTTTGAAATGTAACATGTAAGCAAGAAAAAGATTTTTGAAATATGTTCAATCTTGATAGCCTCGGGTTGGATTTTCTTTTCCTGTTTGTCATTATTGTAATATCCACTTTGATGCACAGAAAACCCCTAGTTCCTTCACTCACTTGAAGCTACTTCCTAATGTTTTAGTTTTCTCTATTAGGTTAGATTTTCATCAATTTGCTCTCATGCAGGTGAACAATAACTTTCTCTCTGTTGGCAACGCAAACAAGGAGATTAATGTAATTAACACATAAACCTTTTCTATAGTTTTTCTAGATATTTCTGCTACTTTTTAATTCTTCTCATAACTGGCATTCCAGGTGTTCAATTTCAGCACTGGCAGAACAATTGCTAAAGCAAGCTTCGGCAGTGAAGTTACTGCCATGGACCATGACCATACCGGTCAGCTCATATTTTGTGGTGATGCTCAGGTTTGCTTCTCATTCCCCCCAATTTTTGGTATAACGGTCTCATCACACAGCTAAGTTTCAAGATGCATGCTGACTTTTGTAGGGATGTATATACACAGTCAGTATGGATTCTCATACTGGAGTGCTATCTCGTTCTCACCGCCATCGAGCTAATGGTCATCGTAAATCTGCAGTTACTACTGTTCAGTATAGAACATTCTCTTTATTAGCTCGAGGTCCTGTCTTGCTCACCTTTGCTCGTGATGGAAGTTTAAATTTCTTCAGGTGGAGTTAGTATTTTAATTCTTGATACTGAGTTCTATCTTGAATATCTTTTGAGATGATTTTTGTTTCATGTACAGTATTTCTTTGGAGATACAAGGTTATTTGACACTTCGTTGTTCTCTTAAATTAACCCCAAGGCTACACAGTGTGCGTGCTTCTTTTTGTCCTCTACTTTCTCTTGAAAAGGGAGAATATATAGGTAAAATGTTCAATACATGCTTTATACTCTTCAGAGAAGCATAAGAAACTAGCATGATTTACCAGGCATCTTCATTGCAATTCTCTTACTGACATAAATATAAATTTTAACATTTGAAGTTGCTGGGAGCGAGGAGGCAAATGTCTACTTCTATGACTTAACTAAACCCAGGCATACTTGTGTAAATAAGCTACAGGTATATTGTTATTGCATCTTAGTTAGCTGACTAACTCTCCATCCTCTAATGGCTGGGTTTCTGTTATTGCAGGGTCATGGTTATGCTGTTATAGGAATTGCTTGGAACCATGGGGAGAACTTACTGGCTTCTTCTGATTTTGGTGGTACTGTAATTGTATGGAAGAGAGCAAAAACAAGTTGAAGTAATTATCTTCATTGTTTCACTTTTTGCACACAAGCCATACATATTTTGTTGTGGTGGAAGAAATTTCATCCCCGTGTATTAACTGTTGTACATTTGTTTAGCAAAATGTACTCTCTCCCAGTTTCGTATTTCACGGTCTAAGGAGAGATATGTATGCCATAAAGATGTACACTCATTTTTCTGCAAATATATCTCATTATATTCATATACTTGATGAAAACTTTATTTCTATTTTTGTTAGCCTAAGTGAAACAAATATTCCCTTTTCGTGGAAATTCTAAGTGGCATAGCCCTCATAAGAATAAGTACTATCCGTAAGCATGTAGGAGTTATTTCAGTTTACTTTTAAACTAACTTGAGAATATTGATTATATATATTAATTGTGAAAACTCTAACGTGATCCGTTGTAGTCTAGTTGGTCAGGATATTCGGCTCTCACCCGAAAGACCCGGGTTCAAGTCCCGGCAACGGAATTGTTTTTTTTAATTTGCTACATTTTCAATATTTGTTCAAGTAATTTGAACAAAGAGAGTTTTAGAAACAAAAAGGAGACAAGATAGAAATCTACTGTTAATTTACATTCTTGTTCATATTCCTGGATGAATATTAATATTTTAAACAAAATTAAAACTTTTCGTTCCAATTCTGCTCAATTACAGTAATTAGTAAGACATTTTTTAACCGAACTCCATCCTTCTATTCCCCTCCCTTTTCCTTGTAAAAGAAATTTTTTTTTAAAAAAAATTTAAAAAAATAAAGAAACAAAACCTTAAACTAAAATCCCACTTCTATTCTTCACTTTGTCTCCATTTCCTTCCACCTAAACATACATGTTTACCCCTTCCTCCCACAAGATATTTGAAACCTATACCTTCCCAATCATGAGTACATTAGTTTAGCAAAATTGTGACTATCCAGATTGATGCCAACAACAAATCCAAGCCTGGGAATGCACAGAAGCTGCACACCGGCAAATACCTATTATATCTAAAAGCTTCACATAAGAAAACAAAAAGGACAAGAAAGACCTTATTTCCTTTTTTAAGGTTGACTATAAATGCTGCTGATACAAGAAACCCAAATAGAGAAGCAATTAGCAATAGCACCCTGACAACCTCAAAAAGGGGAAAGGTCTAAGATCTACATAGTTACAGACAACTAAACACCCTTTCTACCTTTAAAAACATAAGTTTACAAACCAGTTTCTTCTTACACCAGTTTCCAAACTTTCATTGCCTCTGATGCAGCTACCTCAGTCTTTGAGTAAAACTTTGACCTCCATATCCAACAGGAATATCATCTTCGACGTCGTTTTCCATCCACCTGAACATACAAATCAAGAGAGCATCTCAAACCCATTAGCAAAATTTTGAACGAGTAATTAAAACTTGTCCATTTTTGTATGAGAAATTTAGTTTGTCAAACAAAAATCTAGTAATGGTGATGCTACAATCACTAGACCAAAGGGGCAGGCTTTGGATCGTTCAGAGATGGAAAAGATACTTGCCCATAATAAACATTAAAATCACTAGACCTACATTTCTTAGTAAACCTTTTAACAGCTCATTCATTGGAACTACATGCTGCTGGAAGATGGAACCGAGCAGGTTCTTTTGGTCCATTCAATGTTGATATAGTCACAAGTAAGCTCAGAAGTTAGGATGAACCTTCCTTTGGTGCTGTAATTCCAGACCACTAAATTCAACAATAAACCAATCACCCAAATTACAGATGCAGTGCTTGTACCCCTTTAATCTATTAGTTCAAACCACACTCAAACATACACTCTCTTCACTCGCGTGATGCAACTGGTACAGGCTGAAAATTTATGGTTTCTTTTTATGAAATATTACCTAAAAAGCCTAGTCCTGCCTCCTTAAGTTAATAAGTTATCAAATTGAATAATACGTGGTATTCACAAAATAAAAATTCTAGTATACCTTTATTTTCACATAAATTTTAAACATATCAAACCTCAATTTCCACATAATGTCTAAACAAATCAGATTTTATTTTCACATAAAATTGCAAAAGATAAGATCATAGAGAAAAACACAAAGTATAAATTTCCTCTACCATTCAACAATACAAGCTCGATTATCTTTGTCTTCTTAAACACAGAAAATTTTCCTTTTCTTTAGAGATCGGAGATCATTATTTGTCACGTAACCAAAATGATTTCTAACTATTGATATGATAAAGGTTGGACTGCTCCAAGTCAATATCTAAATTAGGATTAGATTTGCAGAGAAAGGGTTACAAAAATAATAACTTTTCCTCATAAGTTCAAGGAATCGGTTAACACTTGTCAATAGTTCATGGATTCAATTATTCTTTCAGTCGGGACAATTTAAACCATATGAGAAGTTCCAACATATGATGAATATATCAGACATTTAAAACTAAATCTGCCATGCCAGAGCATCTGGCATACAATACTCTCTACCACAAATAAAGTAGAAATATTAATTTAAAAAAAAAAAAAACCAAGTCAGTAAATTCTCTTCGTTACTCTCTTCACCTATAATATAATAATTTCTTTGATTCTACAAACCTGATTTGCATGAGACTGATCAAAACAACTTATTCTCAGACAAAAAAGAAGGTCTAGGTCACTATTTCTCTTACGGTGCATAAACATCATGTGAAATTATTAGAAGTAACCAAACAATAGTATACATTTCATGGCATGTCAAGCACATCCTTCCGCTCACTATTTCTAAACGAAGTATAAAGAAGGGTAATCATGAAGTGATTAAAGCTAAACAATGGTAAGCAATTGGTTTAATGTGAGCAAAGTTAATGATGAACCGGAATTTCATAATTGCAAATCAGCTGTATCTTGCTTTACAATAATGAAATTACCTTTGCATCTGCATGTCTAGAAGTAGCATGAGAATTATTTAATTTTTTCTGATCTTCAGAAGAGCAAACTTCACAGTAGAAGTGTTCCAGTCTTTTTGCTTCCTCTGCAGTCATCTCTATACAAGAAGGGTGAAACCTGTACCAGAGTAATAGTTAATAGGCCTCCATTGTAACTCTGTTTATGCCAACCCATATTGCATGCATGTAGACCTCATTATCTTAACAAAAGTTATAAAATGTCTGTCTAGCCACATTGATAGGCTTGTAAAATATATTTTAGCGGGACTTACAGCATGTCCCAATATGAAGCAACAGATTCCACTAAGCACAAATTCATCGACAAGAACAGTAAAGCATTAGTAACATACTTGTGCTATAAATATTTCAGAACACAAAACCAATTGAAGAAAGTACATTATAAAACTAATATTAAAATAACACTTTTAATGAAAAGTCTTTCTACCTCCACAATATTTATCAAATTCCATAAGATACTTAATAAATAACTGTACTAAGTTTGCATCAGTTAATGTATATTGTTCATTCAGTGGGTTGCAATTAAAAATAAAATCTGCATTCTGATAAATATTTCCTAAACTACACATACAGAAGCAAAAGTTAACAAAAGGACCACAGTGACAAGTTAATTGATACGCAAATAGAAAGATATCAGGTACATATACCATGCAGTATCTGAGTTCTTGCACGCTAACAAAAAATCATTGATGAGAAAGGAAAAAAAAAACTGCAAAAAATATACCGACCATGACAGTGATTTGAGATAACAAGCTTACCAGTCACTGCATTCCTCACACTGAACCATTAGGTCATCAGGATTGTAAGGCATTTCACATTTACAAAACCTGACACATTAAGATGGACAGGAGTTGTCAGAACCATTTTTTCCAGACAACAATACTTTAAAAAATCAGCAAATAGACATCCCTAATCAAGCACAAACAACACCATGATGACAAATAAATATCATTGAACATAATAACTCAAAAGAGAGTGAGAGACAAACAAATTCCAAAGCAAAATCTTGACCTAAATCACAAAACTAAAATTACTGCAATCATGCAAGTTCAAGAGAAAAAGAAAAAAAAAGGCTTCGAAATTCTACCCCCAGGAAAGTGGTGGATAAATGAGATGGCAAAGCTAATAATCCCAGAAGATCAATCAATCGCGTGGAGAAAACAAAAAAGGAGAAAATAATTTAAGTTAAAACTATAGATTAATGAAATTCTGTCAGCAAACTAACAAGGGCAGCAATAAAGAAAGGAAAAACTCCCACTTACACAGCAACTCTGTCAGGGTTGAAGGCCCCTGTTGAGGAATTATATTCGAAGCGACAGAAGAAGTCATCGTTGCCTACGGCATCGAGTTTTGTGTAGCTCTTGAAACTGTGAACCGTACACTTGCCCTCAATTGTGTCGGCGCTCTGAATATCATAGTGATCGGAGAGGAAGACCTCCTTGGAGCCATGGAACTGACGACGACCACCGATCGACTCCTCCGGTCGGTAGTACCATCTAACATGAATTTTCACGTTGGCTCCCCGGCTGTCGGACTCGATCTTCTCCACTCGGGCTACATACGACGGCTTAGAGGAGTCTGCCGGCCGCATCAACACGCATTCTCCAGCTGCTCGCCATGTGGCACGAGTAAAACAAACTTTTTTTTACAATCGGAGAAATGAAAGTTTACCCGTTTTGTAGAAAGAAATTTATTACTTGTCGTTTCTATTTTTCATGGATGACTAAAATTTTAAGAAGAAAGCTTAGTGTTAAGAGTGAATCAAAGTTACCTCGAATTGTTTTATTAATCGATTTAACAGTGTAGGAGTCTATAGTACGGCGGCCGGAGCGGGGTTTTGCCATAGACCGGGAAAGAAGAGACTGGAACGACGGAGCGTGACATTCACAGAAAGTTGGAAGAGTGAAGGTGGGGAGTGACGGAGGTTTTATGAGTAAACAATTTCTAAAAAAGAGGACTGATTCTGTGCTTCGCGGTCTACCCTTAAGATTCACGGATCCTTTTTTTGTGTATTTACAAGATGCATTCTAATCCGTAGGATTAGGAAAAAATATTTAATTATTATTTGTTTAAAAAGAGATTAAAATTAGTGCTCACTTTCACATCTCCTTTTTCCACTTATTGGAAGATAAATCTTTTCTTTACTTTACATCTTTTATTAAATTTTTTGAGAAAAGGTATTGTCTTTTTTTTTTTTTTAACTATTAATATACCAAAAAAATAATAAGAAATATATTTAAAATATTATAATTTTATTTTTAATATACATCTCTGTTACTTAATTATAAATGTGCAAGTAAATAAAGGTTAATTTGGTCCAGTTAGACGAAGAATATATATATATATAAATACTAATAAAGCAGCACAATTAAATATAAATATGGCAAGAAGCTGTTAACTTCTTTTTTTTCCATGGTCATTAATATTTCTGTTCCCCAATCACATGACATTTATTTTAAACAATTTTTTAATAATTAAAAATGTAATATTAATACAATAATATTAGGAAAGTTCATATGTACTTCGCGTGCTTAAGTATTATCTAAACAAATAATATTTTAAATTAATAATTTTTTAAATTATAAATGATATTATTACTTAATTTTATAATATTTTAAATTCTGAGATTAAAATGAGTATAAATTAAATTATTTATCAAATTTTATGGTTGTAATTGAACAAGGATTGGGTCATAATATCAAATTATGTTTTAATTGACTCATAAAATTAAAGTTAACTTAAAATAGAAAGGATCCAATAACGAACCTATAACTTGGGATTGCCATTATATCAATTTTAGCCTGCTTTTATTGTTATTATTTGACATGATTCATTCTTTATAGTAAAAAAATTTAAAGGTCACTCCCCCTTTTCCCTTCCTCATATAATTTTTTCCCAAATTTAGGATATCAGATTCTCTGTTTTCTGGTCATTTTCTGAGCAAATTAGAGAAAATAATGTACTAAAGTACATCCCTACTGGAAAAATAAAAGCGTCCAGGGTCGAGACATCTTCATTACCTCTGACCATTTTCACATGTTGCACAATTCCCACTTTTGTTTTCAATAGGACTAACATGAATCACCATTAAAAGTGGAAGGGGTTACCCAAAATAGTCAAAACCCTTTTTTTATCTTTCAAATTTCTGAACAAACATTCAAAATCAACATTACCACGTGACCGAAAAAGTACACACCATATGGTCAAAGCAGTGGGAAAATCTTCAAACAATGTCAAGAATACTCAAATCTACTAGATCCCTTTCAAAATTTAAATTTTAAGAAAAAAATTCTAAATCACAATCTTTTAAAATTGTAAAATGGTTGCATATAGAAATATAAGTTACAAACCACAACTCAAATGAAGAAGAGTTATTATACAAATATCCCACACCATACTTATAAACTATTTGTGTATCAAATGCAAGGACAAACTAAACTATTTCATATTACTTATTTTAATGTACATTTCAATCTTCATCTTCAGGTTGCAAACTTCCCTTCTTTCCTGTATTTGTTGGTTTTGTTGTTTCAACTGAGATTCTGACCTCTATGAACTATGTAGTAGAGAAATAAATATTTTAACTTATTGTGTAAATCTTCTACCTTCCTACAAACCAAGTAAAGAAAAACCTATAATGTTCATCTATACACTTCTTACTATTCTTTTAACCAAAGAAATTCTCGATACATCTCCTCCCATTTCTTCAAAAACCACCAACAAATTTTGTGTTGGCTTCAACCAAGAACGAGGAACATGATACCTGAGAAAAATATACATATATATATATACACGAATTCATTGGATGTGTCAAAGAACTATGTGTTTTGTGTGAATTGTGATTCAAATGAAATGATTTTTAGTGTGTATGGTTGGTTATATGTTTGAAATTAATTACCATCTTTGTGTTGGTTGTCCACAACCAAACTGGCACTTTGATTGTCTGTATGTCCCTGCATAACTGCAGGGCGTACAATCCCCTTTTGCATAAGCAGTCCAATATCTCCCAATGCTTTGGCCATTGATCCAAATTTGACCTTTCCCCATACTTTTCAGATCCAATGCCAATGGATCATTTCCTTCTGGGGCATTGAAATATGCCTGCAGATGAATTGAACTGGAACTCTTAGACATAAACTCAACATAGTACCATCCATGTTTTGGACATTATGTATGGCCAGATGCATCAATACCTTATACCACGTAAGAGGCTGTTGCTCGTTTCCTATCAACGATCCTCTTACCCAGTCTACGGATGAAGTCCTACTAGGGGAAACCAGATTCAAGGATTCTCCTTTAAGCCCAACCTGGATAAGAAAATCACTGATTAAGAATTTATAGATATAGATGCACCATGAAAGGTAGGCTATTTACTTTGTAACTTAGATTGACACAGACCTTGTATGACCATCTCTGCCAAGACAAGTCCCTTCGTCCCCCATCAAGTCCATTTATAATGACTGGTCCCAGGACTCCTATGTCCCATGTCTCAAACCGAGCACCATTGTTCTTCAAAATTATATAAGAAACATAAACAAAAATTACAGTCATTTGTAGAAAAAACCACTAGATCAGGTAAGGGAACCATTCATGAATGGAACAAAGCTTAAGAAAACAGGTATGGACCGAAAAGCTGACCTGTAATCCAACAGCTACACTAAGAAGTGAGATTCTGTTGACACCAGCATGTAAGTGGATATCTCCTGTAAATGTAAACTTCCTGTAATGCTCAGTTCCAAAGGCCGAGCCTGCAGTTGAAAATGAATGAAACACGAGTGATTTTCAAACTCTCCTAGCAGTGATTTTCGTGGGAAAATACATGTTTTCTATTGCCTGTTGTTATACCTGATAGATGTCCATTAATGAACACATGCAATGCATGGCCCTCTGAGTTCACATTCAAAGTGAGATGACCTCCTCGATGAAGAAAAGATTCCGAAGGGCTTATCTCAACACTGAAAACATCCATTGACTCTTTTTTACTAAGGCTCTACTCTAATATTCAACAAAATCTCGAAAATACAACTCTAGTGGCTGTCTTTACCTGGTTGTATACCAAAGATAATCACTTGCATCTCGTGTCACATTTAATTGCTCTAATAAACCCTGGACTGCGATTGTGGAATCGACATCAACATTCGATGTGTCCTCACTGAACTTTTCCCAGGAAAGCATTTTCACATTTGTTGGCAACATGAACGTCTTTGATGTTTTAACTCCAACCTAAGTGGCAAAGGCAACGTTTTTTTTAGCTAGAACAATTGATGAAGACAAATATATCTGCTCTTATTTGAAAGTTCATTTGCTTCCTCAGAGGTGCAATTGTATTGTAGGAAAAGGGCATCATTTTTTTTCAGTTGCTAGGAGTGAATATCAGTGGAAATATTGACCTCCATCCCTCCTTTATCTCAAATTTAACCCCACCCTCAAGAAGACCTCAGAAAAGTCTATACTTCGTATTTTCCTTAAATATGCATATTGATAAATTGAAGTTCGACAAAAAATCAAATAAATTGTTCTTTTGACTAACCGTGGCTGTGTTATAAACAACATGTTTACAGTCAGGGAGAATGCTGATCGACCAAGGTGGAAGTACATAGTGCATATTATTGAATGTCACACGAGCAGACCAATTAAAATGGTAGTTTGAGAGAAAAGCCGCACATCCTCCAGTTCTGGATGAATATACAAATGCCTGCAAGAGAAGCAATGAATTCCTTCATGTTCATAAAGTGGACAGGAGATCCTACAAGTCAATGAGGAATCAAATAGTTGGACTATCTTACTGAGTAACAGAAATGTCCTGCAAATTCTTGCCATTCATGACTTAAATTATCCATCTTTAATGGTCATTTTGGGTTCTGGTTATGGCATATTCTAATATATATATATTCCATTTCATAAAGAAATAACTAACCTTTTCATAGTGTCCTAGAGGAGTAACAGTTGGTTCAGCAGAAATTAGAGCATCCTCACATAACTTAACAGCCTTATGAAGTTCCTTCAAGTGGTCATATTTGGGCTGCCTAATCAAGCCTATCCATTATTAGTACAGAAACTGATGTTAGAGAGAAACCAAATGTACAAAAAGCACAAATAAATTCAGAGTTCTTAAGATAAGTTCAGTTTACCATATTCATCAATTGGAGCATCATAGTCATAGCTGGTGGTGATGAATGGGCCTCCAGATGTTCTTCCAAAGTTTGTCCCACCATGATACTGTTAAGAAAACAGGACATTGTTGAGGTAAGTTCCATGATTACTCAAACCTTGTAGAGGACGAAAGTAAGGGCATGATGCACTTTAACTGATTATGGGGATGAAAAGGTAATGATTTCCAACATGCGAGAATCACAGAAGAATGGACAGATTTCAGTTTTATCATTATGTCGATAAAAATTTCCACTGATTTCTAAATAAGAGAATTCACGCTAATGCTAATACCAACCATGTAGTAGTTCACAAAGGAGCCTCCTTTTTGAATGAATCGGGCAACGGCAAATGCCAAATCTTCCACAGGTCGGTGGTGAATTGCGCCACCAAAATCTTCAAACCTGAAGAGGGGAAAAAAAAACAGAGATTAGAGTGAAGAAAGACAGGGGACGGGAGTGGATGGGATGCCAGAGGAAGTAGAACTGACCAGCCAGTCCATGCCTCTGTCCACATTGTGGGTTTGTACTGCTTGTTGGGGGAAAAATAATCACAATAAAAGCCATTGCATGTGTTTATCTGCCATAACAAAATTTATACATCTTTCAACTTCTATTCCACCAAAGAGTAGGGAGAAAAGAAAAACCTCCACAGTTGGTAAGTACTAACCACAGGGTCAGGGGCATCGTCCTCTTTGCACATTACCCATGGGACTCCTGTGTTCAATCCCACTGCCATTTTTGCAGCCCAATTCATGTAAGCAAAACCAGCTTCACCAAATGCATGTCTTTCTGGACCGTACTCATTCTCAATCTGAAACATTATAAACATTACAATTGTATGTACACTTAAGTGTCTGTACAGCTATCTAGAGTTAATTTTGGGTGGTACCTGTGAGAGAATAATGGGACCTCCTTTTCCTTGAGATTGAAATAGACTTTCATCTTTCATCATTTGCACAATTTTCTGGGTGAATCTTTGCATTGCTATCTGGAACCAAAAACAAAAGAAACAAAAATTATTAAATTCATACATTTTCTACTTTATAAATACAATATTCACAGAGAGAGAGAGAGAGAAGCAGCAGAACACAGAGACCTTGAAAGGTTCATTATTAGTTCTGAATGTCATGCCTGGGACATACTTCAGCCACACGGGAAACCCCCTGAAACAGACACATTTAAAAAAAAAAAACCTAATAGTAAATCAACATTTCTATAGATTCAAAGAACAGAGTTTTGAGTGTTACCCAAAGTTCCATTCTGCACAAACGTAAGGCCCAATGCGGAGATGTACATAAAGCCCTGCTCTCTGTACCAGCTTAATAAATCGAACCAAATCATATCTTCCTTCAAAATTGAACTAAAAAAAGGGGGGAAAAAAAGAGGAAAAAATCGAATCTCATTAACAGTTACGCCTGGATATTCAGAAAACAAAAAGATGAACAACGGGGAAAAAGAAGTTAAAGCATTGAAGTACATTTCCAGGGGAAGGCTCGTGAACATTCCAGAATACGTAAGTGTCAATGCAATCTAAACCTCCATCTTTAGCCTTCTGTATTAGTCCCTCCCACATCTGCAACAACAGAGGAATTTTCACAGCAAGCCAAAAAAAAAAATCAAAATACCATTCCGAAGCAGAGAGAAACAAAAGAACAGTACATCAGGAGTGCTTCTTGGATAATGTATGGAGCCAGAGAAGAGAATTCTTCTCTGGCCATTAATGACGAGAGCCTTCTTATCATAAGATACAACATTGCAATGTGAAATATTTGCAGCTGAAATCAACAACAGCATGCAGAGTAAAAACAACTTGGAAGCTGATATAGCTTCCATTTTCTTCCTTTCCTTTTTCTTTTTATCTGTCAAAAGATTGGATGCAAAACAATCAAATCAAGGGAAAAAAAAAAGCTTCTGATACAACTCTCTGCAGTATCAGAACACTGACAGGAGCTCAAAAAAGCAGAAAGCTCGTTTATAAAGAAAAACTAATATAAGAATGAGATTTTTATTTTTCTCTGTTTCTTTATATAGATATTATATGTATAATATATATAAATTTATGAAATTTATTAATTTCCTGTTTTGAAAATTTCCAAGATTGGGTAAAATATCTTTCTTCAAAAAAATTCATTTGGCAATCAAACAAATCCTTGAGGATAGTCTCTGCCAGCTCTGTCGCATTCAGTTATCACATTAAGTCAAAATGAAAAATATTATTACATTATTAATCCGTTTTAAAAAAATAAAATAAATTATTACACTATTAATCCCATTTTTAGTAATAATTCCACCAATACAAATATATTTTTATTACACTTAGATTTATAATAGTAAGATACCATTCCTTTTTTTAATAATAAAAAAAAAAGTCGAAAAATTTTATTCACTGGGGGTTTATAATAATGAATTTATTTTAATAATAAAAAGTAATTAACCACTTTTAGTACACACTTCTAGAAGTCATCAATTTTATTAATCTTATAATATTTGTAAAGTTAAGTGTTTGTCTTTTACTTTATATTTAATTACACTAATAATATATTTTTAAATGTTAATAAATTTCACCATGGAATAAAAATAGTAATACTAATTCGAATAGTACTTCAAAGTAAATTTGTGATTTTTTCTTTTATTTATTTATTTTTTTTTTTGTGATAGAAAAAAATGCAGATTTTTTTTTTTCTTCTGATTTCTAGAAATAGGAAATGATAACTGAGCTGACAAGTTAAGTACATTAAAAATTCCTTTCTTCTAGTTTTGGGTCATTTTCGACACTAATTATACAGTGGGGAAAAGGGACTTTTTTTTTCTCTTCTTTTCTTTCTTTTTTTTTTTCCTTCAAAAATTGTCGGCGAATTAGTTAGAAGTGGAGAGAAGCAAGAAATGAAATTCGGACAAATAGGGTTTGTCTGAGTCATCATGTTAATCATTGACTTTTTTAATCGTATTTAATCAAATCCAAAGAACTGACCTATTTATTTTTAATTATTACTATCATTTTTACAGGATAAGAATAAAAAAAAGAAAAAAAACAGAGATCAATCTAGTAATAAACAACTCAGTGAGATTCGTTTTCCTTATTTAACTTTTAGACATTTCATATTTTACTCCATTCTCAATTATATTAATAATTCATTTTCTTCCCTTATTATTATAATAAATCAGTATTTTATCATATAATTTAAAACCCTGTTATTAATTTATTTTTATTTTTTTAAAAAAAAGGTCAAAAAGTAAACATAGGATACTGGGGCATTTGTAGTTTTATGGAGAATGGACTTTCGAAAAGTGAAGAAGAATAGAGCGATTGATGCCCCATGTGATCGACTTTTTATTTAATTTTATTTTTCTCTACACTGGGATGTCCCTTTTTGTCTTTTTGTTGTGTAAATCAGAATTACACGTCTCCAAAAGCTCACCAGATCAAGCAATTCAATAATACCATGAAATTTCCTCTTCCTTATCTTTTTCTTTTTCTTTCTTTTTTTTTTTGAAAAATTATTTAATAAAGTGTCGTATTATAAATGGAATTAATTGGATTTACAGTTGTCTTTCTTCCTATCATCTGTTTGTCTTCAACTTGTGCATCCATGTGAACTCATAATATATATATGTATATGTATATGTATATAATAGATGATAATGCTTCCACACAACTGCTATTCTTCATCTATCTTTTCATTTTCTTTTTCTTTTTTCATTATTGCAGAAAAATGTCTCAATTAACTAACAATGTAAAGAGAATTATTTCTATTACCATACGCTATAATAATAAAGTCATTCTTATCATCAAAACGGTTGTGTAGTGTATTGTATATGGCCCATTGGGTAGGAGAGTAAAGAAAAGAGTACAAAGAAAATGGCATTTTATGATAAAGAAGAGTGGAGGAGACGTGAGGGTTATATCGTACCATTTTATATATCTCATGTGCTCCTTTTTATCACATGATTTTATTATTTTTTATATTTATTTTAAAGGGAATATATATATATATATATATACAAATATATTTAACGAGAAAAAATTGTTAAGATAATAAATATCTTTATAAATATATTAGAGATAAAAGAATATTTTAAAAAATACATATAAATATAGTTGTGGTGGGGGTCGAGCTTCAAATCAATGAAACAACTTGAAGACGGTGATCTTAACTCTTGCGTATTATTATACTTCATCAACACCTATCAATTTCTCCAACTGGATAAGCTAAAATTGTCGTGAATTATATTTCAGATCTGAACAAACTCAGCCACGCCGGTATCTTAATCGTCTCTAGGCATTCATCACTATTCATCTAATTCGGAATAGCTTCTTTATGACAAAAAGGGTTTGGTGTGGTCCAACTATCCAGCAATAGTCACCCCAAAAGGGATGTGATAATAATAATGCTGCATTTTCTTCGTTTCTTTCCCTACCACTCCATTAAAAAGGATTTCATTTCCTGTCCGACATACCTGAAGTGATGGGCGTTTAAACCATAACCATCACAATTTGGCATTTGTTATCTTGCACTTTTACTTCAACAAACTCATAAATGTATCCTCACGGATCTTAACTGGAGCCAGAAATACAGAAACACATACAACAATAATGAATAGGTAATAATGTTGATTACCTGGATATTTTCAAGTCACGCACAAACAAAAGAAAAGAAAATGCAATTCTATAGAGGATATATGTCGGAGATTTTACTTTAGTAAGGAAGAAGGGAAATTCTTTGAAGCCCTTGTTTCTGATAACCTTGTCCTTTGCTCAGTTGTGATCCACACACTTCTAACACAAACACCCCCAGGTTCCTGAAGAACATGTCCCAGGGCTGCCACAGGAAAATGGACAACAACAAATTAAATCAAAATTGAATTTCCAATGTAACATAGCCCTCTGGGTCCAGAATATTTAAACCCACTTAATCTCCACTGGTCACACTGCCTATTAAGTGCTCACGAAATTAGTTGGCAGCCGAACCCCCTACAAACCACCATTTACCCTTTTCCTTCAGGGAGGCGATTCAGAAAGGCATACAGAGAACGATGACCGTAAACAGCTAATAATGGAGCCAGCTTCTGTGAAAAGAAATTAGCATAGGCAGATCCATATGCACCACTTAAAATTTAAACCATCACAGGATCAGGATTGGAACCATCTCTTAAGCTGTTTGGAACCACCTGGCTTCCCGTTATCACTTTGACCTGAACTCCGTGGTGTGAATTTCTTTCTGTATTGTTCAATAAGCATATCAAGTTTGTCTGCCACATCCCGCCCCAAAGGATCAGTGTTCTTTTTATTTTTTTTCCTCTTCTCTGAGCCAATGTGTTCCTTTTGTTCTTCACCTTTATCTTGCACCCTTCTCTTTTTGCTCTGTTTCTTTGTTCCTTCCAGATACTCAGGCCTATTCTTTGCAAAGGTTTTACCTTTAACCGCATGTGCCTCTACTTCATCAGGTTTACCTCCCTCCTCTTTGTTAATGGGCTTCCTTTTTGAAGATTTGACCTTTTGGTTGGCTAAATTATTTTGTTTCCAATTTGCAGAATTATGCTTTTGCTTCTTAGTGGCTCTAACTTCCCCTCTAGGTGTCTCCGCCAGATCTCTTGTTCCTGCCTCAGCTTCTGTCCCACTTCTAGAGGTACCCAATGTTGAAGTAGTATCATCTCTTGGTTTGCGCTTCCTAGACTTCTCTTTTGGATGAGTGTCCACTGCATTTGACTTGTCAGTTGGCTGGAAATCTTCAGCCTCATTGAGAGATTCCTTTAACTTGGATTGAACCTTGCCTTGCCGATGCCTCAATGTGTGGATATTATCAAGAGCAAACTCCACAATAGGGCGATGCTCAGGACCAAAAGTTTCTGTACTTTTATGAGATAATAGTTTTAATAATTCCTGGGAACTTAAGGAGTAATTAATGGAAATAAAATACAACCTACTTGAAAGACGAAATTACCAGGATTGTTATTAAGTACTCTCAATGCCACAAGCGCATGCTGATGCTCTGTGAACTCAACAAAAGCTACGCCACGGGAATTATTTTTCTTAACTGGTTTTCCATCTTTAGAATCCTTCAAAATCTTAATCTGCATAAAACAAACAAACAGTATTTGAAGTTCAATATATAATAATTTAAGAAGAAAGTATCGACCAACCAATCTAACCTGTCGAATTGAAGGACTCTGCTTAGTAGCTCGCGATGTAACAGCATTGATGCAAATCCGCTTAAATTCCTTCTCAGTCATTGACTTGGGCAAATTGTATATTATAAGCCTAGTCTTTGAGATATGGAAGTTTGGAGATTGAAGCTTAATCATCTTTTTCTCTTGCAACCTGTAGAATTCTCCGGAGAGCATTATTGACCCAGTAAAAGAACTCAAAATTAAAAACAGATAATAGATGGCAAGTTATTGCTGTACTGAAAACCTAGGTTGATCCTACATATGCCAACAGATGTGAATACAGATACAGAAGTTCCATTATTTAGTCGCATAAACAAATTATGATGGCTCTAAGAAATCTGAGTATTCATACATAATAATTGTTCCAACATACTCCCTCCAGCCGGACTAAGAATCATGTCAATCATTTCTATTTTAGTTGTTCCAAAATAGTTATCAATATTCTAAATCAATTAGACATTTATTGCTTTTTTTTCCCCCAAGCTCCCATTACTTACTATTCTTAATATTTAATCTTGTCACACACATCCTCAGTAAATTCTTAAATGTTTTTAGGATATAATTATTGTATGATATTTCAATAAATACTACAATTACTTAATTCTTGTGTTATGTCATAAATTATGGGATTGAGTATTATTAGGTTCATTAAAAAACCACTATAAATAACATTTTGTTCTAATAATTGACTTAACAATTCCAGCTAAAGCGAATAGCAAGAGGTACACACAAAAATATGTATTATTCAGATAATTAAGGAAGAAATGCAGATTTCTAAACACCGCCCCACACCCACACTCAAACGAACGCCCCACCCAGTAAAGAACAAGGAATTAAAAGATTCGAGGATTTAACAGGAAGATGCATTTCCACACAACAAAAATGGATTTCATACATGCTGATATGTGCCTCAATAATTCAGGAACAGCAGTTTAAAACTTACCCTTTGCGCTTTGACATGTCACTGGCAGAAACACCTTCAGCTGCAGGAGTGCCCTCCATGATAAGACCTTCCTGTTAAAAATAGGAAGTATGAATTTTGTTCAGAGGTTAATGGCTCATATTAGATAAAATTATGATGTCAGTCTATGCATGGCCAGAAAAAGAGAATGCGATGTAGAGTCTTTAATTTTAAGTCAACCTCTGCAAGGTAAAGATTCCGGTTATCATGGTCTCCTTTTTTGGCATTCTCCTCTTCCTTATGTTGAGCTGCTTTTCGGTCTAAAGCCTTCATAATTTTCAGCTGTCGACCTTTCAGAAGGACACCCAGTCCAGCAGCAGCATTGGCTGCTGAAATTGCAGCATCAGCAATCTCAGCTGTTTTGAATTTGAGGAATCCTGTACCCCTTGGTCGCCTAAAATAATGTAAAAGCAATATGTCAATCCATTCAATAATCAAGAATAGGAATCACACAAAGCAGTGTTGATGTGCAACACCCCTACTTGGTAACATGATGAAGAACAGGAAAGAAAGATTCAACTTCGCCAAATGCAGAGAAACGATGCTTCACTTCTTCTCTGTCTATTTCAAAAGGAAGGTTGCTAATAAAAATCGTCCTTTGCAGCTCATCTTCTCCCTCAGTAGTTCTTTTACTTATTTGCTTGCTTTTCTCAGCATTTCCCAGAACAACTGCAGGCATATCTGGTGCTTTGCTGGGAATGCCTAAATTTTCATCCTCCTTATTTTCCTGTGACGGGTTAGAGTCATCAGTCATTGCAGTACCTGTACCATTAGAAGATGATGCAATTATATTCTTGAGAACTTTTCTTAAAACTTCTGCCTCGTCTTCAAGATTTGCTTCGATATGATTTTCCTTTTCTTCAATTGAATCAGACTCCTCTGAGCTGATATCATCTGTATGATCAGCTTTATTGACTTCCACAATATTCTCTGAGTCACTGCTACTCTCAGTTCCCTCACCTTCATTTTCATCCCCTGCAAAAATTAGAACATTTGACTGAAATGGTGAAATCTGGACTATTCCCTCAACAAGAATTTCATTCACAAAACCACAAATAGATTCCTGAAACTTCCTGAAACCAAACTCCCAAGAAGTTATCCACATACAGCCTCTAGGAACTTGAGGTAGAGCTGTTTTAAGAATTTTTTTATTAATACAACAAATTTTCTAAAATAATGTTATTATATACAAGGAATATGTAAGTATGCATATAATATTTGTAACCTTCTAAAGGCATGAAGCCTAACTTTCCTAAGGGTCTATATGGCTCAGAGTTGAAGAATATGCACAGAGCAAGTTATGAGTTCATTACATAGGAGATACTCACTTCAACCTCTTATCACTGAGAAAGAATGTAAACATTAGCAGTCAAATCTGACAATCAAAAAAAGGCTCAGAAATAGACTAGTGTCTAAATAAACACCACCTAAAGATTCACAACAAAAATTTATGGAGTTTATTAAAGCCTTTTGCAGACTATTTTGTATGATATCCACCTCAAAATATTTGACAGTTCCAAGTAGGAAGGCTGAAACATAACTGGATAGTATTTATGGAAGGAAGGATAGAAAAGATCAATGAAAATTTTGGTTTGTTCACAACCACTTAAAACCCATGACACAAACCTTGCATATGCATGACACAAGCCCATATTCTTTTTTTTCTTTTCTTTTTTTTTTTTTCAACATCTAAAATTCTATGAAAGAATTTTCCATTCCTAACATTCTACCGAGAGCTTGAAAGGGAAAAAGGAAAAGGAAAAGAATAAAACAAAAAAAAAAATGAAAATTCAATTTTCATAAAAAGGTGACCCCTACATCTAAAAGGTAGCGCAAGATTACTTGAAATGCTATGAAAAGGTAGAGATAAAGGAGGAAAGAGCTAATTTCTCAATCAGAGAAAAAGTCTCTCAAAGTACGGAAAAACCATTTTAGTGAGTTCCTTTATTGAGGCAATTGAAGCAAGATGAAGATCCCAGCATCAAAACCCATTCCCGAATTCAGAACCAGTAGCCAGTACTCGAAGATACTCCTTTGGCATCCCTTAATTGACTCAAAATGTGAAAACGAGTAGAGCACCACAAAAACTTTCAGTAAATTGAATAGAAATGCTAACAACTAAACAGGGTCCAGATTGCGGATGAGAGAAGTCACGGGTAAAGGGGTTTTCAGCTCTGACTTAAGTACAAGAGAAGGCCCAGGACAACATTCAGGTCTTAGATTATGTCAGTTGATAATGACAATTGATCCTTAACATGCTATAAAATGTTCAAATAGAATCCCCAGTTAATAAT
Source organism: Asclepias syriaca (assembly GCA_027405835.1). Classification (NCBI taxonomy): domain Eukaryota; kingdom Viridiplantae; phylum Streptophyta; class Magnoliopsida; order Gentianales; family Apocynaceae; genus Asclepias; species Asclepias syriaca. The sequence continues at coordinate 120,975 of JAPHNG010000664.1, forward strand.
TTTTTTTTAATAAAAAAAGGGGGTGGTGGTGGTTACCATCTCCTGAACCTGGATGAGAATGATCACCAGAGGCATAAACATCCTTTGGGATAGCCCAATCAACAGCAACTGGCCTTTTCCCAAAATGTTTCCCATTGAACATCTTAATAGCCTGTGAGGAAGAAAGCATTTCAGAAAAAAAAGAGGTAAAGGATGACCAGAAGAAATCTGGATAGTATCAATCTGGTAAAATCCTAAGGGTGAATTTTAACCAACTTTTCATTTTGTCCACACTCTAATAATTAATTATGAGAAAGGTAATTCTCAAATTTATGCAGTTCAACTTGTTGAGATTGAGCTATCCAAGTTCCAAAAAAATTTCAAGTCAGATCCTCTCTTCGTATCTTTTTTATTTTAATGGAAAAAAAAAGAAATAAAAAATAATCCATGTAAGACAGTGAAGTCAAAGTTAGAAAGTGAGAACTGCTTAATTTTATATCTTCGATTCATGTTATTGTTGTTCGTTCATTGTTTTCATAGCTAAATTATTCCTTAAGATTGAAACTTGTACTCCCCTAGAAAGGCATATAAACACATCATCTGTGCTTTTTTTTGTGGGGAAGGGGGGTGAGTGGATTTGGGGCAAGAGATGCGTGAGGAAGACTTATGAAATAACAGAGTTGACAAATTAAATGCATACACTCTCAGCATCTTGCTTTGATGTGAATTTAACAAAAGCAAACCCCTTCGATAACCTGCAGAAGGGAAACAAAAGTTGAGAAACCTGCAATAAGTATTCAAAAGTAAAACAGAAATGAAAAGTGACTTAATCTTTTGGTATATACCCTGTTTCAGAATTTTGCGGAATGAACGCATCCCACACAAAGCCTGCTGCGGAAAACATATCCTTTATTTCATTAACTTTAGCCTGCAAATAGAAATAACTAATTCAGAACTGTGCATCATTTCTGTTATGAGGACAGTGAGCAGAGGTTTGAAGTGCTTTAATACACTAAAATACATAAAATTATAACTCTTAGTCCAGTACGATAAAGAAAGGGCAACAATCTGATAGTTCTAAGCAATTAAATTCTAAATGAACACAAACCTTGAAAGGGATATTCCTTACTATAAGCTTCCACTTCTGGGTTTTGGAGCCCTAGTTAACAAAACAAACATAGAAGGTTCAAGAAACTTGCTACTATAATGTCATCTTTGCCGTAAATTGAATCATATATATGCACAAAAATGACAGTCTTAATTTTGTCAACTTAAAAAGCTCCTAGATTAGAAATGAAAAATGAAGTTTTCTATTAAACACCATCTAAGAAGAGAACAGCTCTACCTCTCCACCCAGTTGTCTTGCCCAAACAAGTCCACCTCGAATCCTTTTTCCATGTAATGTTGCTACACAAACACGGGCCGATTTCACACTTGTATAAAGTACAGAAGAAGCCTGCACCCTACACCCATCTCGAGCTAGACCTGCAAAATTTTTGCATAAAGGTATATCAACAGTATTTGGAGGTCCTATTAAGTCAATGTCAGTAATACTTTAGTTGAATAGGCAGAGTACGAGCACTATCTTCTGAAATAAAAGCAGAATGTCAGAAAAAAGGATATTTGCATATATTTACCATGATTATTGAGCTCCTCACAAGGAAGTGGGAAAGTAACAGAGCATACGGTGCCACACTCTCTGGCACAACGGTGAACTTCATCTGCCATGTCAGCGTCAAGAAGACCACCGAAAATTACCATCTTGGCAACCCTGTGTCAAATAAAGAGAAGTATAAATTTGCAATAAAGAATAGAAATGCTTCCTGCAGAAAATAAAGCAGACAAGTTAATGAAGACTGCCAAACAAAACCGGACACAACGAATTGTAATAAAATTAAGTAAAATGAAATCATGAAACATATTTTTCTGGTCGGGAACTCTTCAAAATGTTTAAGCTTTCAAAAAGTTTGGGCTAAAATAATATCTCAGTGCCTAAGTTAGTTGAAAATTAAGAAGAGAAAAAAAAAAAAAACATATCCCTCTATTTTTTAGGCTACGTTTTAGAAGCAACTACTATTATCACTAGAGAAAGTTATGGTTATGAGATGGTATTTCTTAAATCAAAACTTACCAAAAGTAAGTAACACCCATTACCCAAACCTATTAAGGACCCACATTGAAGGAGAAAAAAATAGAACAATCTAGATGGAACAATATCTCTTCACTTGATAAACTAGTGTTGAGTTTTACTTTAAATCAACCACTGCAGTATGAACTTAAGTAAAAAGCTAGTTTGCTCAAGATATATTTTTCTCATATGCATGAATCTCGTAGTCTAAGGATGTAAGCAAAAAATGTGCCACAATGACAGTATGCACAACACCTTTGCTTTTCTGAACTATTTCTGTTGTCAGGCAAATTTCCACTAACTGTAGCTACTTTTTTCTGCAAGAGTTTACCTACAATGTTTCAAAGCATTAAAATCAGTGGGATGTATAAATCAAAACCCAAAATATATGGAATCTAATATATATTATATTTTATTGATGGGAACCTGTTAGCTGAGATTTAGGAACCTTCTCTTTCTTTATTGTCTCAACAGACAAGTGAACCTTAACATCTTTTGTTTCTTCAGCTGGTTTACCTACATTGTTCATCATCATAACCAACAGAATAGCTTTGTAATCTATGTCAATAAATAGGAAGAGACATTTCAGCCAATTCATAGTAGGAAACCTGCAGTCTCAGTTTCTGAAACCTTCTCATGCTCAATTGTCTCAGAAGTTGGGCTAATCTTGTCAAGTTTTTCCAGGTTAACATCATCCAAATGATCCACTAAACAGAAGGAACAAAAAACAAGTGAACTAAACTTCTTTTCCTTATTGTATTTTATATCCTCAAGTATAATCAATGGAATCAACACCGGAAAAAGCATCTCATAAAACCAACAAAGTAGTACCTTGATTCCCTTTTGATCGACGTTGCTCAAGAGGAGCACGGTGCATAGCATGTTTAACATGAATATTTCTACCTCCAATATTTGAACCATTTTTCAGCTCAATAGCACGGTTAGCATCTTCAACTGAAGCACTACAAATATGTTACAAATAAGAAATAGGATCAACAAGAGAATTAACACAAAAAAAATGGCACAGAGTTGGAGAAAGAGTTCGTAAATAGACTTCATGCAAGTTGGTACAATATAACTCTACTACTATATACAGAATAAACAAATTCTACACAGAAAACACAAAAACAATAAAAAATGAATCAAGATGAGTACTTACAATTGAACAAAGCCAAATCCCCGGTGCTCAGTAGACCCTGTATCCATCACAAAACATGAGGAAATGCAACTTTAGCTATCAATTTCATTTCAAACTCGCAGCAACTAGACCAAAATAAAATGTTTAAATCCCCAACAATAGCTAGTTCAAAACCACGGACATATCAACTTCACAAGGTAAAGCAATAAATAGCTACAATATAGACAAATTTAGCAAAATGAGTATTCCAGAAGAGCATACCCTTTTTTGTAACCATAAAGCACCTTCTTATAGGTCCAACTTCACTAAACGTCTCTTCCAGCTAAAAACAGAAAAATTAACAACAAAAACAAGAAGAAATCATCAAAGCTACACCAAAATCTTCCGAAATGAAGAATTTTCTAAAACACAACTTACAAAGAACTTTACCTGAGCATTAGTCAAAGAATAAGGCAAGCCAGTGACGAATACTGTTGATGGAGAGTACTGACTATCACCGCCACCATCTGGTTTCATCTTCTTCTTCTTCCCCATGTCTGCAGACAGCGACCAACTTCAGCAGAAAATTCTTTTAAACCTTAATGCGAATTTGGCACCAGTATTTACAACGGAACCGAATGTTTTCAGTAAGGGTTTAGCGGTTCGGGTCTATTTCAGTTTTATCTTACTGGGCCTAAAAGGCCTTACTGATTTCATAACAAAGAAAAAGATATTTATGGGCTAACAAATAGAGCCCAATTATTTTAACTGGATCAAACCATAATCTTCTCGTGTACAGATTTCGCAACCAAAAACTTTTCGGATATAAAAAATAAACAGATACGAAATTTTCTTTTTAGAAAAAATAAAAAAATCTGTTTATTTAATTCATTATCTTCTTTTATAAAAATATGGATTAAAAAAATGATAAAAATATAATTTTTATCTCTATTTAAATTAATTATGTTTGCATAATCTAATTTAAATGAAAATAAATTATATTTTAGTAAATAGAAAAAATATTCTAAAATAGAAAAAACAAAGAAGAAAGTTTGAAAGAGTAAAAGCTGATATATCCATGGAGTACAGCGAAGAAATGGAAAACTTGTGATTGTGTGGAGAATTTGAAATGAGAAGACAGATACGAAAAGGCTTACCAAATTGATGATGACAATAAATTTCTTCACGCCTGTAACAGGGTGCAGTGGTGAAGGAAGTACCATCCTGACAGTACTTTTAAAAATATATATATATATTATATATACATACATATCTATCATATAGACCAAAATTTACGAAAATTAAATGAGAAATATATTGTAAATATTATCTATTTTAAATATAATCAATATTGGACTTCATAAGATAAAATATGAAATATTTGTTTAAATAAAAAATAAATTTAAGGAAATCAGAGTGAAAAAATACAAAGACAGTGCCATAAAATTTCATCATTGTGGATTTTTATTTTTATTTTTTTGTTTTGACGTACTTGAAAACTCCTAGTAAGACAAAAAATAGTTTTACCCTCGGACGTGGTTTTTTTCTTATTATTATTATTATTATTTTGACAAATGGGACGGGGTATTGGCGTCACAGGTTACATCAGTAGGGCCAGGATAATAGAAAATGGGACTAAACTTTGGGGTCCATTTTGAAAGGTGGAAATTATATTGTAGAAAATACACTGCTTGCTTGGATTCCAAAATATTAATGCCGACATGGGCCCACTTTGAATGGGCCCACTTTAAAAATTTTTAATTTTTTTTTCATGCCACCAAGTTTGATAATTGAAAGAAACCACTTCAAAAGTGATTGAGTGCCCACCTTAGGCTTATGGGAGTTCCTCCCCTAGACCAATATATACTTTCCATTTTGGGGATTTTCTTTTTCTTCTTTCCCAAAAGAAATAATTAATTTTTTTTTAATATTAAAGTAATATATTTATACTTTTAAGAAAAGAAGAATAGTGGATAATATCTAGACAAATATTATGATTTGGATTGCATATTTTATATCAAAATTATTTGAATTATTATTAAATAGAATTTTAAGTAAAAATTTTAGTTTATGATAAATTTTATTTATTATTAAACTGTTGATAACAATAATTTAAATATTATGTTAATAATTTTGAAGTAAATTAAAATTTTATAAATTTATTAATAATTATAATTATTTGTTAGATAAAATATTTAATTAATTTAACAATAAATAGTATATAATTTTTTAAAAAAATTAATTAACTTAATATTTTTACTTACAAAATCTTAAAAAAAAAAGATATTGGTGGGAGTTAGAATATTCATAACTATATATATATATATATATATATATATATATATATATATATATTTTTTTAATTAATTTTTTTTTATTATTCAAAAATATTTTGGTCTGACCGCCTGCTGGTGGGACCCACGAGATTTGTTGCTTTAAAGAAGAAGTTCAAGTCAAATGATTATTTCTCATTGATACTCTATCAAATAAATTATAGTTGTTTACCATAATATTATTATAAATTACAAATTATTTAATCAATTGATTACAGTTGTCAACCTACTTAATATTTTTTGAATTATTAAATAACTTGCTTATTAGTTAATTACAAATAAAAAATATATCAGTAGTTGAACGTAATATATTTTTTATTTATTGTACAAAAGTAAAATAACGGGACAAAAAATATAAAAGTTATTGTCTTGTATTTATTAAAAAAATGAATATAGATATTATTTTTTTAAAAAAAAATTCTTGAATCAAAATAATAACCAAATCACATTAATAATATATAAAATTTTAACATTTTGGTTATAGTAATGGAGTATATTACACCTTTTTCCCAAAACTCTTATAATTGTCCTTTTTCTTAGCTTCATACTCCTAACTAGTAAGTTGTAAAAGGCATGAAATATCCAATGATATTATTTTCATAAAATTTTAAAAATATTTTTATTATTAAGTTGATGTTTATAAAACTATATAAATAATTTAAATGATAAAAAATATCTTCACATGTCTTTATAAAAATTTTAAATTATATATGGTAATATCAAAACAAGTTCCCAAAAAAAAAAAACCATAATTTGATAGTACGTAGGATTACGTGTGGACAGGTCCTCTTCATCCAGCCAATCAAATTCTCTCTTTTCATTTTGTAACCTTGGATTTGCTTTTACGAATCCCAAGGTTTTGTGTTCCCAGTATCTAAACGATTTTTTATTTTTTATTTTTTTTTTAAATTTGTATACTTACAGGAAAAATAATAATCTATATATATATAATATATATATTATAAATAAATAAAAATCACCGCCCCCCCCCCGGCCCACACCCTGCCTGCTATGCCCAGCACCTCTGCGGCTCATCCCAAGTCCTTTTCTGCAGCTCTGGTCCTTCGCAGCCTTTCCCTACATCCCACTGTTTTTCTTTATTTATTTATTTATTTTAATTTTTTTTTATTATTGTGAAGGTGAAATTCGTTAAAAAAAAATTTAAGAAAAAAAAGGGAAGAAAAGAGAAACAACATTCTTGTTGGTACATTTTTTTTTTTTTTTTATGACAAATTATAGGGAAGCATAGTCGGTTATTACGTGCCAATCTCATAGAATATGTTTACCTTAATAAAGGAAAGTTTGGTAATCATTCCCTCTATAGAGATAAAAACGCAAACACAATAATGCTATATCTTCATGGCATATCCATCGAACCAACCCAAAACATACTACTTTTTACCCTCCAAATTAATATAACAAATGTTATAAATCATTTTTTTTTAAATTTGTATATATTGATGTAAAAAAAAAAGAAAAATAGAAGAAAAAAAAAAGGTAAATGGGGGCAGAGTCATGATGAATCATGACCGTATTGAAAGAATAATAAAGAAATGGGAAATGGGAAATGGGAAATGGTGAATTTGGATAATAAAAACAAAGAAAAGATAATAATTTTAAAAAATTCAAAGGAAATAAAGAAAAGGGTTGTTTGTATATGTGTATATATGTATGTATGTATATGTATATGTATGTATGTATATGTATATGTATGTATGGTGGATATTGCTTCAACACAGACCTTCAGCCATCCATGGTTAAGAAGAGATGAGAGAGACAAGTCTCCAGAGATTTGAGGAGAGAGAAAGGAAGAGAAGGAAGAAGGTTTAAGAGAGGGTTTAGGTCTACCAACTGGTGGTTAGAGATTGCAATTCTTAACCAAACATCATCAACAACAACAACATCAACAGCAACGAATAACTAAGTCAAGCAACAAATACTAACAGCAATAACAACAACAACATCAACAACTAGTAAAGACACAAAGATAGAAATCAAGAAATTAAGAAGAAAAAAAAAAAAACCATTAAAGATCCATGGTGATGGGGAAAGTTGTGGTTTTGAGTTATTGAAGTCAATTAAAGAGGAAAACCCTTTTTTTTTTTTTTGATTTTTTACTTTTTTGTTAAGAGAGCTTTCATCTATATATATATATATAGAGAGAGAGAGAGAGAAAGAGTTTAGTGAAAGGAGAGGAAGGAAGGGTGTATGTATGTATATTAACTGCTACTCTCTCACGTGGGCTAAGATAGCAGCATCATGGAAAGAGAATATATGATAGAAAAGAAGAGTAAAGTGGTGATGATTTTTTGTACTTGGAACCTTATTCATTATTAAAAGGTAAATTCCTTTTCATTTCTTCTTTTTTTTTTTTTCCCTTCTTCTTTTCGAGTTCTTGTTTCTCATGAACTGTGGGCTTTGAGAGTGAAAGCAAGTGTGTGTTTTTTGTGTGTGTGAGAGGATGTGAATGAAGAAGAAGAGATGGTGGTTTTTTTTCCTTTTTAAGTCTTGGGATCAGTATGTTTAATGTTCAAGAATGACTATTTCTGCGGATCGGAGGTTTTTGTGTTCCCCACAAGACACACAACTGTTGCTGATTTTCAGGTTCTGGAATTTGTACCTTAGCTTTGTCTTCTCTGTTTTCTGGGTTGCCCAGCCCAGGATTCCAATTTCTTTTCATCTTCCAAGGTGTCGTCTGAACTACAAACAAAATAATATATATTATACTACTGCTAGTTATCATCTTTATACTAATTCCTGAAACCCGATTGGTGGAATTCTCTCCTCATCCTCATCTTCTTCTTCTCCTTCTTCCTTCAGCAGCGGTTTTATTTTTTAGGAATTTTTTCAATCCTACAATTATACGATTGTGAGTATCTTCTAATGTTGATTGAATTTGTGCTCAAATTCATACGAAGCATATTTGTTCAATTTGCTGAGAAAAATGTCGGAAGATTAATTAATTAATTTGTCTGCACAAGTTTCTGCTAAGAATGCTCTATTTCTTCTGTCTGGGGTTTGGTAATATCTGATCCTTGATTAGAATTTTAGTGAGTAATTTCCTTTTGGTGAATTTCATAATTTGAAACACTAAGTATTTGTTTTTCTGTGTTTTTTTGTTTATTTCAAATTGCAGAAGGTATAGACAGTAATGCAATCCCAGCACAATACAGAGGAGTGAGAAATAATTGAACCAGTAGTATTCTTATCATTAGAGTGATTTGGGAAGTACTAATTATGGCTACTTATTTTCCAAGTCCAGATAATCAAAGAGAACCTCTGCCTAGTTCTTATTCAGAAGGAGCTGTTCATCCTGGAAATATGATGATGTATATGAACTATGTAACTTCTGCATTGCCTGGAGCTTCAGAGTCAAATGCATCTCAGCAAGAGATTTTGTCTCAGTTTGGAGGATCACGAGTCGGGGAACAGGATTTGAATGAGTGGAAGGATGATAGGAGCAGCAGCATGTTACTGATGCACCATCATCACCACCAACACCACCCTATGGGATCGGGAGCTGCTCCGGGCGGAGTTTTCCAGGGTCAAGGATTATTATCACTCACTCTCAGCACACATGTTCCATCTGGATTTCAAATGCCATCTTTCCAATGTAGGACGCCTGACCAAGGTTTCTCATCATTCTTGAGTTCTAGTCAGGAGGATGCTGGCAGAAATGGATCATTGGGTAATAATAATAGTAATATTGACATTGGTTCTCCAAATAAGCAATCAAGAATTCACGAATACGTGCCTACTGGGTGGAATCCATGTGCAAATGCAGATCAAATGACGACAGATGCATCTCAATATGGAATATCAGGGGGCAGCATTGCTCGAGCAATACCCAATTCTAAATACCTTAAGGCAGCTCAGCAATTGCTCGATGAAGTTGTTAATGTGAAAAAAGCTCTCAAAGAGCAGCAATGCAAGAATAGATCAGTTAAAGATTCTTCCAAAAGTGTTGAGGGAGGCACAAGAAGTGGAGCTTCAGAGCCTCCCGGAACTGGATCATCTTCAAACCTCGAGGAATCAAGCACCAACTCTCCAGTTGAACTTTCTGCAGCTGAGAAACAAGAGTTGCAAAATAAAATGACAAGGCTCCTGGCAATGCTAGAGGAGGTAAGATTCTGGACTATTTAAACCATCTTTTTCCTTCTTTTCTTTTCATTCAGTCTTGGTAGTTTTTAGAGGCCCATAAAAAACACATGAGAAATGGCTGTTTAGTGTTGGATTGCTAGTTCAATTGGTGATTATACCAAAATTTGCAAATTCTTTAGCAATTTCTTTTGTATGATCAATCATAAGCAATTTTGGTGGTTTTAGGATCTCTCTTTTTTTACTGAACTTTCAGTAGCATAACCTAATGTTTTATATAGATTAATGGAAAATTTGAAACATTTTTGAGCATTTAGGACTGTTCATCTTCCCAGTGAAGAAGTTATGCTGCTAACTAAGCTTGTTTTCCCTTTTGTAAAGATTTGGCAATATTCAGCCTGGAGAAATTCTTGCACAGTTTATCTCTGTGTACTATATGTTCTTGGTTAGAGGAAATATGAAATGAATCACTTTTATTTATATATGCATGTATATAAATGTGAATGAGTAAATGAAGAATTTTGCAGTGATGAATTTATTTGGTTCGTCCTGTTCTCGGTGAATATACCACTTTTTCCATGCTTTTGACCTGCATGAAGATGAAGCAATATATACAAGTGGATTAATTGATCAAAGAGGCAATTTCCTCCAATATTATTTGTTCATAAGGTCAACATTCTCTTGTCTGTGTTGAACCAGAATTCAGTAATTAATTATTCAAATCGAGAACAAGGTACTTTCACCTTGTTTGAGAGATCTTCAAGTCGGGATGATCTTGATCTTGTGCCATATTTCAGCATTGTGTTGGCGTCTCCCTATGGATAATGGATTTTTACAATTGAAAGTATTTATTTTGTTTTCTGATTGTATTGAAAATGCTACTTTTTGCTTCAACATATATATATCCATAAATACAAGGAATTGAGGTGTTTTCTTTCGCAGGTTGACAGGAGGTACAAACAGTATCATCACCAAATGCAGATCGTGGTGTCATCATTTGATGTGGTGGCAGGGTGTGGTGCTGCAAAACCATATACAGCACTAGCCCTACAGACAATTTCTCGTCATTTCCGTTGTTTGCGTGATGCAATCAGCGAACAGCTTCAAATTACACGGAAAAACCTCGGGGAACAACAAGATGGTGGTCCGGATAATTGTAAAGGCATTGGAATTTCACGGCTCAGGTACGTTGACCAGCAGATCAGACAGCAGAGAGCACTCCAGCAAATTAGTATGATGCAACAGCACGCCTGGAGACCGCAGAGGGGACTTCCCGAGAGTTCTGTTTCAGTTCTACGTGCTTGGCTGTTTGAGCATTTCCTTCATCCGTAAATCCCTTGATTTTGAGATCTTTCTCACTTTTGGAATGTATTTTTTTCACTGCTATGGAGGCTAACTTATATTGTTTTTTTTCTTCCCATTTTTCCAGCTACCCGAAGGATTCTGATAAGATTATGCTGGCAAGGCAGACTGGATTGACAAGGAGTCAGGTAATGTGATTTCACCGTTATCCTAGTTTGTATTATTCTGCCTTCAGAGTGACGAAACCAAAAAAGGGACATATTTTTTTCCAGGTCTCAAATTGGTTCATAAATGCTCGAGTAAGGCTTTGGAAACCTATGGTAGAGGAAATGTACAAAGAAGAGATCGGAGATGGTGAAATGGACATCAATTCCCCATCAGATCTGGCAACAAAAGCTACAAACAGTGAAGCTAAAGCATCGGAAGAGGATTTACAACAGAGTACAACTTCTACCCCAACCCAACGGTGCAGCACTGGGCAATTGTACGAGTCGAGATCTGATGATCATTTTACCGACGTAGAATTGATGGAACCTAATAATCATAATAATACTAATAATGTTGATCTCGCCTACACCACCGCCATAGGTCACACGGAAACCGAAAATGATGAATATGCGGTCAGTGTAGGAAAATCAAGAGGGAGGAACCGAAGGCTCGAATCGAATGTAAATGACGACTGTACTATGATGATTCCGTCAAGTGAAGGCAGCAACAGATTGATGGCCGCTGCTGCTTACCACATGTCGGAGCTAGAGAGATTTGAGAGTAATGGAAGCGGAGTATCATTGACGTTGGGTCTGCAACAATGTGAGGATAGCAACATACCTATGTCTATCGAGACGCATCAAGGTTATGTACCCACCGCCGCCATCAGAGGAGATGGTATCTATGCCGCAGCAGCATCTTCTCTGGGACCTGATGCGACAGAATTTGATTGTATGGACGGGGTAAACCGGGTAACTACTACTCACCCTCGCTTCAGTTCCTCTCATCTGTTACACGACTTTGTAGCATAGAAGAATGGAGAAAACAGAAGCTACCAAGAGGTCTATCTAGTTTGTGCGAATATATTGTAACATAGAAAACCATTGGTTTGGGAGAATAGCAATTTTATTTTTCTTTTTCTGTAAAGATAAGATACGACCTTCTGGTTTCATAAGCAAAGGAAAAGTTGTAAGGCCAATTTGGTATTGGATACCGAAGGAACTTCTGGATAGAAATGGAAATAAGTTCGAGACAGCTAAAATCTGATTCTACCTTACATTTGCAGTCTTCTGAAAATGCAATCCTCAGTGTTACTACTGATGTGCAGGCAATAGCTACATGATAGTAATAGAGCAAGAAGGCAATAACTTCTAGTTAATAAAAGGATTAAAAGACCGTTTAATCCCCAAATATAATTTGATTCAACTAAAACACAATTCATCCACATCTACATCTAAGAGCACTTATACCTGTCTTTTTTCATAGATTCATCTCATATATCTGAATGTTTCAATGGAACCTGGCTGCACATCATTGTCTGCAGCATTTTGCCACTTATCTGAAAGAGCAAGGCAGTGAAAATTCAATTTTATTATTATTGTTTTTTGAATATTTACATTTTGACGAAATAGAGGAAGAAAAAAAAATTTGTAGAGAACGACAAGAATGTAGAAATACTGACCTTTTATATACAGAAATCACATCTTCATTCAATCTCGGTGATTCCAGGAACATATCACCACACTCCTTCATATCCACAGCCTCCAGTTCAAAGTGCTGGTGACCATACAATTCGTTCCATTCAAACCACATTTTTGCAATGGATTCCTTTCTAAAGCAGGTTGCGTGGTCTGCTTCCTCTGGGGAACCAGCTGCAACCAACCTATACACATAAACTTTCCTCTCCTGACCAGGTCGAAATGCACGACCTATTGCTTGGCGAGTAACTGAAGGATTCAAATGGACATCCAATACTATTATACGGGAAGCCCCTACAAGTGATATCCCTTCCCCACATGCTTTGATGGAGCCAAAGAAAACTCGAGCATCTGACGAACTGTTGAAGTGCTCCATCGAAGACTCTCGAGTGTCATTGTCTGAATCTCCAGTTATCAAGAAAATTTCTCTTCCAACACTGTATCCCTTAACCTTCATCGCTAATCTTTCTAAGAATTTAAGAGGTAGCAGATATTGACTGAAAACTAACAGCTTCTCCCCACTCGATTCACACAGCTGAAGGAGATTCAGGAAGAATTTTGCTTTTACTCCTTCTCGCTCATCCAATTTCTCTAACAACATATCAATCTTCTCAACATCGATCCTGTCTTTAGCTGCTGCATTCTTTGAAAGAGATTTCAGTTGTGGATAAACATAAATTGCACTTCCTTCTGCACATATTTTGAACTTCCTGGACAAATTCTTCAGTTCCCTAACTTCTCTTTGTTGTCTTGGGCTAAGTCTTAGAAGCACAGTGAAATCAAACATTCCTGGTAGCTCGTCTAGGAAGTCTCCCTTGTAGTAGTGAAGGACTTCACTTGTCATTTCCCGTAAATCTTGAATAACAGACACTTTCCTTCTAAAATCTGTATCTCTGAGCAATGTGTGCTCGACTACTTCATAAAATTCATTGTCTGAACCTTTTCTCAACACATCTCTTCTGCTATTTATAGGAACCTTGCTCAAGATGCGCCTTCTAATGGCTTTAGAAGTATCTAATCTCAGGAATTTTGGACGGACAAGATTTAAGATGTTAAAAACTTCTTTGACGTGATTCTGATAAAGTGTTCCAGAGAGAACAACTTTTCTGGGTGTCTGTACCTTTTCAAGGGAAGTCAAAACATCAGTCTCTTGATTTCTTGGTGTATGACCCTCATCCAAGATGAGGATGGAGGGGCAAGTCAGAAGGATCTCTTGGCATGCAGCAGCAACCTTGCTGTTATCAGTGTCGCACACAATTGAAGAAAATTGCTTATATCCTAAAAAGAGAATGCTTCTCTGTTCAGACCATTGCCTTAAAACTTCTAGCTGCTGAAGCCTACTATCTGCCTTGACAGAATAGCAGTCATATAAGGGAATGTTTTCAACTTGCCATCTTTGGAATTCCTTCTTCCAAATTGCTAAGATACCTCTAGGCAGAACAACTAATGGCCTAGAAAACGGATACTTAGCCATGAAACTCTGCAAAAAGCTTATGATCATGAAGGTTTTTCCAGATCCAGGAGCATGTGCCATGATGCAGCCACCTGGAGTATTACTCACGAGGTTACTTTGCAAAAAATTGAAGCCTTCAACTTGATGAGGCTTCATTTGCTTGCTATGCCTTGGGTGAGCACATAATTCAGTTGCACTGAAATCATGGTCAGCATACTTATTACCACCTAGAATATATTCAGGTTCGTCATCCTTTCCTCTACGACCTTCGTACTTGTATGTTCTTGTGCTTTTTGCCTAGACAGAAGAGATAATATACAGAATATTAAGAGATGTATCTTTAACTCCACATAAGAAAAAAATGTATCTATTTCATTTACTTGTTGCAGTCCTATAGCTGGTGTTAAGCAGTGAATAAATAGAACTGCTTTCCAGTAATAGATGTTAAAAGTTATATTACAAGACTACTGATAACAGGGGTTAAAAACTAGGAATGGCACAGTGAGAAAAGGAAAACAATTTTATATAAATTGAATAAAAATGTATCCGGAAAGTTATAATAATACTATTGAAGTTGCAAATTATCTCATGCCAATATAAGTGCAAACCACCTCAAGAAGAGGGAAAATATTTACAGTTGAAATTAACAGAGACTGTTGATAGAATCAGTTAACACATTGTATATAATGTCCAACCATGGGATCAGCACTATACAAATATTTAGGAGTTTAAAAAACGAGGCCCAACTTTGATAACCACCATGAAACACATGAACTACTGCTATAAGGTATGTAATAATTATGTAGTTCCAAACCTCATATCTACTAAAAGACCATACGGCTAAGGATAGCCAGATAAGAACCTATCATGAAGGATGACAGTTGAGATATATCTAATCAGCTATCTGCTACATCCAATACATCATTGAGGATTGTGACTTTGTTTTCTTGTTGTCTATATCATATTTCCACAATCGAAGCATATCACTACAGTGGGATAAAGAATACTGCTTTTATCATTTGCACAATGTTTAAAAAATTTAGAGCTTGTTCATCTATTAGAATGCAACAGCAATAGGGATGTATAACTTAGCGTATGAAGAAATACAAGCCAAATATGCCATTTACATTGAAAATTACAAGTATTGTATATGTGCGAGCAACCTTGAAAGTTTTCAGAAGAAAAATTATGTACTCAAAATAATTATAATTTAAGTATTCAATATATCACAAACATGCAAACAGACAAGTGCACAAGAAACTGACCTTTGGAAACTGATACTCAATTATGGTTTCAATACTCCTCTGAATGATTCCACAAATCCGGCATACATAACCAATATCATCTTTCAATATAAAAGAGTGATCACATTCATCTCCATTCTCAACTGAAGGTTCATCTGATGAAGGATTTACAGCAGTTTCCTACGACGCATGAAAAATGTTTCAACTTTGCATCCCATAAAATATTACAATGATCAAATACTAAGATGTTCAGCCAGATCTCAAGCATTATGAGGAATCCAAGGACATTCAGAAGTTCTAATGTTTATAATTTCTCAACAAGCAGTAATGAGTAGTTGACCACCTGTAATAACTCAAAAGAAAGGTTCTCAAACATAGTCATAGAAAGAGCAACTGAATAAGGAGCTGATAGAATATATAGAACTACTTCAAAGACGTGTGATTAAGTTATAATTTCAGCCACCATTCCTGTAGAGAAATTTGGGCGCACAGCAAAAGCTTCGAAATTTACTACAACATTGTCAGATTTGCCATTTCAGATATCTATTTCCTCAGTTTTATGGCTCATCACCCCTATATATTCAAAATAATGGATTGTGCACTTCAGACTTAAATAGCTAAGATGTTTGGAACATGACATATTAACTAATGGTAACACGCAGGTAAAAAGGTGTATTTCTCCAAAAAGTTAATGAATTTCTTGTGTACTCAGTGCAGATATTTGGTTCCATTTGTAAAACTAATAGAAGTATGAAGTGGTCAGAACGACTAGTTAAAACAGTTTACAACTTCCTTCAGTCAAAAGAATCAAACTTTTTTGGTAAGTTTACAACAGAGTACAACAAATTCTTTCAACTCTCAATATGAACATATTTTGACTAACGTATCCAATATATATTATTTTATTAAGGGTAAAATTAGCATATAGCATGTGATAAATTTAATCAGGATATACTTATTTTAGCTGTAATGTGTCAATTTTTTTGTCAAAACATGAAAATAGTTTAAGGATGTAAAAATTTAAAATTTAAAATTTAGGACCAAAACTTCGTATAGATAAATTGTTAACAGACTGATGAAAAATATTTTGCTGATTAAAAAAAATTATGGGTTTCACACAAGTACAAAGTAGACTAGAAAAGCGAGAAATTTCAATAGCTGTAATAAGTCAGCAGAGAAAAAGAAAGTACCTTTGAACATTCCATTGCCACAGTCATTTCCCTCCAGATATCTTGTAGGCCATCATCATTAACATCAGAGTCTTCAACATCTTCATCATCCTCCACTCCAACATAGACACCTTTACTGTCCACGCCTTGCATTTCATCAGTGAGTCTTACATCTCTTTTTCTCAATTGCTGACTCTGAGAACCCTATTCCAGAAATAGATTTTTAAGTATGTTATAGGGCAAAATGGTAAGAAGAGAAGCCAATAATAAATCTAAATGAAAACTGTATAAATGAATGAATTTACATTTTAGAGCAGTTTTTCAGCAAACCTCTAATTGCTACAAGAATGAGAGATAGAAGAACAGAGGTAAGAAAAAGGTGTCCAGACCTTAAAGAAAGAAGTCAACCTGCTCATGAACAAATAAGGGAGCAAGACAGAGAAAAACTATGTCAACCTAGTAAGTCCTAACCACCTAAAACTAATGAGACTTCTTACCCTTCTTTAACTAGAAAGCATAGAGCCCCTAACATCAAATAAAAATAGCTTTGGACCTATTTATTTATTTTTATTAGAACCCAAAGTTTCTAAGTGAGGTATTGATGAACAAATCACAAAGCTAATGACTATGGTTCGATTTCTCCTAAATGATTTTCAGGAGACAACTTCAAAAGACACATAACCTCATGGTAAAGAAATGTTTCGAATTCTAGAATCTTCATACAAACTAATAAGGTAAACTATATTAATTAAGCATACCGGCAAGGCAACTTCTTTGAAGGGTAATGAAGGCTTCTCACGGTTGAATTCTTCATCATCAGAATCAAGGATGACAACAGGCTCAGTCGAAGGAAGAAGAAGTAACCCTGGAACAAATTGTAATGGTTGAGTACTAGCATCCTCAACATCAATGACTTCAAGAGAAGTAGACTGATGAGTGATTGAATTCTCTCGAATAAAGTCAATCTCCACTTGTGAAAGGATGTATGAAAGGTTGGGATCAGCTGCATGAAGAATATCATCCAAATGCTGCCTCCTAGCAATAAGTTCCTCTATTTCTTTGGTGACACTTCCATATTTCCCAGAATCCAATTCTTCCAACATCTTTGGTATGATAAATGAATCTGAGTAGTCCACAACTTTGGATTGCAATCTCTGCTTCTGCTCTTCCAACTCCTTACGCCAACATCGAGTAGGAGTTGATTCATGGAATCCATCTTTTTCTCCAACTCTTGTCCTCTTTTGCAACCTAGGATAAAAATCTATCACCAAAAATAGAAATCAAGCACATATCATAGAGTTAGTGCATTTGTATCTGCTTTGCGTCTAGAAAGATATAAATAAGTCAAGAACAATATCTTGTTCTGAGTAGTACATTCCTTTCTGTAAACAAATTGACAAAACATATTAGATTTATCTGAGACCTTGGGAAAGAAGAAAATAGAGAGCAAACAGCTATAGTTACTTTTCTTATACTATAGAGTTCTCACATAAAAGTAGGACACCTTCTTGGCATCTTAAACTATCTGTTTTAAGTAGTAGTCAAGGAAAAAGTAATAACTTATTCCGACGCGAATGAAGTGACCAGAAGAACCTTGCTCTTGGGCAGACATCTAAGGGCACGGTTAGCAAATGAAAATACAGTGGTCCTAAGGCACAAGCATTTTATGCTTCGGCACCTTTTTCTATGACACAAGGAGCATAAAGCACATGCTTGTTTGAAGATATGTGGGGTTTTCATTTTTAAGTAAAAGTTTTACCCATTTTATTATGCAGTTAAAAATTCAAGAGAGCATTGATTGTTAAGTTCCAAATGTACCCCGATGCAACGTTATTCTTCTTTCACAGTTAGAAAAGAGAAAAAAAGTACAGAATCATCAAAGGTAAGTTAGAATGAAAAGATCCATTGACTAAATAACAACTTTCTTAATTCCCCCATGCAACCGTTACGTTGGACAAATATAATGTGACTGTGGGAGTGGTAATTACCTTCCAAATAGAGTCAAGTCAATCTAAAATTAGAATTGACTCCGAAACTCTAAAATATAGTAACTATTAAGTAATTAAGTATCAACACAAATCTTTACAGCAGAGAGATCATTAAACTACATTAAGTTTAGGAATATATTGATTGGTCTTAATTTTTTCAAGTAATCAAAGGAACATTTATATCTTAATAAAGTAAAATATATCTAAGATATATTATTCAGTGTGTGCATGCTTTCTTTGAACCTTGTGCCTCAGGCGATACAAGAGTAATAGCACCTAGGTTGCTCCTTGCACCCTTAATAACACTGATAAAAGGGAATCTCAGGGCACTATGAATTAGGATCAACTAGGAAGTACTGGGATTTGAAAACTCAGAATATAAAAAGACACTTCAGCAAATAGCATTTTATGTTGATGAATATCCTGTTTCGTCTGTTCAACCTGGATGCTGAACATTTCTTGTAAATTCTTTCATGGTTTACTATCTTCTTGTCAATTCCATTATTTTCCCTTTTCTCTAAGGTTTTGTCGTGATGCAAGGTGTATCGATTTCCTTAAAAAGGGAATTATTCTCTATGAATTGTGCTTCCTTTTATTCTTTTTTTAAATATAGCTTAGATTCTAACTTTTCCATTATAGTAAAAATAAAAGTGTAAGTTCCCATTGATTTTAATTATTACTTTTATCATTGTATCATGTCCTTGCATTTTGATTCCTTAAAAACACTCAAATCTCTAAAGAGAGCATCAAATGACTCCACCATTAAGCATACTCTTCCCTGACGAGTTAATATTGCATATCTAATTCCCTGATCATTTGAGTTTGTCTACGTTTAAGATTTATTCCTGTAGTTAGCTAGAGAAAGTAAGTTGGGTGGTAATGGACAGCAGCAAAATTAGGACCACCAATAATGTACTTCCGATCTCTCATGCAGCACAGCCTATGAATACAATAAGGGGAAAACTGTTGTAGTGTTAAATTAACACGTGAATTTACCACTGGGTCGACTTTGAAGAAACCTTTTCGAACCCGAGATCCCATCCCTTCTTTGCCAGCGTTCACTGGCTGAACCCATTACTTCAATTCACTGCACAGAAACAAAACCAACGTTATTTATACACAGCATTGAAATTTTCAAATGCCAAAACAAAAACATTCATGCATGTTATATCAAAGGGTAAAAAATCTTCACCAATTGCAAAAGACATTAATTTTTTTCGTCATCTTGAGAGAAAAAACCCAAATTCCAAAATAAATAACCAACCAGAAAGAGAATCCCCAATTCAACCACGAAATCGATGCCCGAATTTTTGACCGAGGCGTCTATCACATTGGAGTGTTGCGATTACCACTCCTTCGATGACTTTGGCAGAACTGATCGGCGGCAAGAACAGACAAATTACTTTGTCAGAAGAGAGCAGACTCGGCAGAACGCTTCCACTGCAGATTCTTCTTTTTCTTACATATTTATATCTATTTTCGGTTCCTGAGAACTTCTTACATGTAGCGTCCGTTCACTTTCCAAGCGGTTTACAGAAAATTTGGGCCAGGTCAAAATAATCTTGACCCAATTTAATATTTAACAAGGCCTCTTTATAAATAATTCAAAATAATTGGACAAAGTTTTATAAATTTCATTTATATAATAAAAAAATAAATTCTTTTATAGTATTAATTAAATCAAACTATTTTCTCCAAACTTCTTTTATCAAAGTATATATATTTTAATTAATATTTTTTCTTTTTTATGATTTCCTTTTATCTATTGTTGTTCATAAAGGAGGAATCATAAAAATATTTTATTTATATTTTTAGGTATAATTTAGAAAGTATATTAAATTGTAAAAAAAAATGGAATCTTTTTTACTATTTAAATGTGTGCAGATAGTTTTCACTTTCCTATTTTCTTCCGTATCAATTCGGATAATTCTTACTTGCCAAAAAGAAGGTATTATTTTTAAGGAAACCAGACGTTATTTTTAAGGATAGTAATGCAGTACAGTAGTATTACTAAAGGGTTTAATCTTGAAAAATTAGGAAGGAGTGGGTGAACTTTCGCGGCGGAGCTGCCTTTGGTGGTAACCCTGAGCCTCACTACTTCAGACTAACCATTCTAAAAATATAGACCATTTGACTCTTCATTTCCCCCCTTCTTGCTTAGCTTAGCTTATTCTCACGCCGGAACAAGAGAAAAAGACCAAAAACCACAGCTTTTCTTTTGGCGCCCTTTCCCTGAAATTCTTTGGGTAAAATTGATTGAAATTCCACTGTTTTTGCACTCGAATTCACTTCTGCTTACCGACTCCTTACAGTCTTACTGCCGTTTTTTATCCATCGGCTAGATTATTTTTCTTTTATATGTGAACTCTTTCAATACGGAAATAGTGTTCGGGAAATGGGGTCTGAGCAGCAGTTGTCGGCAATTAAGGTAATTTTTTGGAGAAATTATGTGTTTTATCACATCCTGTTGTTTTAGTTTGTTGGTTTTGAGGTGGGTTTTGGGTTTTGATTAAGTTGGTGGTGTTTCTTGTGGTTCTATCAGTCTGCAAAGGTTCTAATGGTTGGTGCCGGTGGTATTGGTTGCGAACTTCTCAAGACTCTTGCTCTTTCAGGTTTTCAAGACATTCACATAGTGAGTACAGTTCTAGTATTATTTATTGATTTTGAATTTTGGATCTTCTTTTTTTGTTTTGAAAAATCATAACTTCTAGGGTTTTCATTTTAGGGATATTTAATGTAAGTGCATTTTCTGAGTTATTTGTTTCCTTGTCTTCTCCTTCGGGGTATTGTCTTTACTCTTATTTCCTTAACTAGTTGCACTACTTTTTGTTGGTAAACTATACATAAGCCTTTTACGGTAAGTACTGTCAATTCTATTGGGAAATTATTACCTGTCTCTTAGTTGTTTCTTGAATTTATTGTACTTTACTATTGAACAGTGAAGAAAAGGTGGTTGCTTTAAGGTAATATATTAATTTCAGATGTTTCCTTGTTTTCTTTTTGCTTATTTATTTGTTTATTTTTCATTATGTATTTCATTTTAATTTGTTTTTTATTGAATTCAGTTGTGTTGTAGTGCAAACCCTTCTTCATATGATGGTAGTTGATAGCTTGTTTATATGTCTTTTCAAGGATGGATCTTTAAGTAACCTGTGGAATTAGTGGTTTGGTAAGACAATCAGTAAGAACATCAACCTTTTCTGTAAGATACATGCTCTATGAAATCTCTTACTATCATCAATGTTTTTCTCTGTTAATAATGTTGTAACTTAAGGTGTTGCAAATCTGCTTTGCAAACTGTTTGAAGTCATTTTACTGCTCATTAAGGTTTATGTTGGGTTGCCAAATGTGATCATGCAACTCTGATGAACCAGTGTGGTACTGTAAACATCCTCAAGCCTGTCTTTCAATGAAGAGTAGTTGCCTAGGATGACACAGGCTCACAATTTAATTAAAGTGTATATGATAGTGATTTTGTTCTAAGTGTGCGACTACAACCTCTTTTTATGATTCAAAACACTTGTTTATATTTGCACTCTTAAAAATTGGGATGTATACAGCATTAGGAATTTGTTAAGGTGTTGATATCATTTTCATTTGACTTGCAGATTGACCTAGATACTATAGAAGTGAGTAACCTAAACAGACAATTCTTGTTTCGGCAATTTCATGTTGGGCAATCCAAGGCGAAAGTGAGTGACAAGTATATCTGAACTTCTCTTTGATGGCTTTTTGTTTGGATGCTACCTAGCTCTAATTGTGTTCAAATTTTCACCCAGGTTGCACGGGATGCGGTTTTAAAGTTTAGGCCTCAGATTAGTATAACACCGTATCATGCAAATGTTAAAGATCCTGACTTCAATGTAGATTTTTTTAAGCAATTCAGCGTTGTTCTGAATGGACTTGATAATTTAGATGCTAGACGGCATGTAAACCGTCTGTGCCTAGCTGCCGATGTTCCATTGGTAGAAAGTGGGACTACTGGATTCCTAGGACAGGTGACCTCTATTGTTATTTGAATGGTTGATCACTTATCTACTCTTTATTTGTTTTTATGTACTTTGCCTGTTATTTTCAAACTAGATATTCATACGACACTTATTAGTTTTGTTGTACCAAACCTCCTGTCATTTCTAGTTCAGCATATAATGTTCTACAGAATATAATCTTTAAAAAAACACGAGGTCAAGGGTTGGATATGTAATAGCTCTTCAAGTTCTATAATCAATTCCAATGAAAACATGCTAGTCTAACCATATGCCTCTAAAAGCTTCTTGACCAAATATTCCTTTTTGTTACTTCACTGTAATTCCTTAATCCCCCTGTTTTCTCCACTTGAATTCAGCTTAACATTTTTCTTTGATGTATGATTTATTTATAATTATTTTTGGGGCATAAGTTCCAAATTCTACTTCTGCACATGATTTCATTTAGACCTATATTCTCTGTGCAACAGAATCTGGAACTTAGAATCTTATTATCTACATTTTAGTACTCCCTCTGTTCCATTTAATTGAATTTTTACATATTTACTAATGTTGAAATATTATGAGGAACTCAAGTTTCATAGGGGATTTGGAATATTTGGTAGATAACAGTAATTATACATGAATAGTTGTCTAAAACAATTAGAGGTATAGTTGGAAAAAGTCATTTAAATCCTTTTCAATTTTGTTATGTGACAACGAAATTGAGACAAAATATGGGTGAGAAACAAGATAGATAATTTGGGATGGAGGGAGTGTGAACTGTTCTAATTGTTTTATTGTCTCATATTTTGTTTCAGGTTACTGTACACGTGAAGGGTAAAACAGAATGTTATGAGTGCCAGCCTAAACCAGCTCCAAAGACTTATCCGGTCTGCACTATTACTAGTACCCCATCAAAGGTATTTAGGGATTTTCTTCCTTTCTTATCTCCCTGATGCTACCTCAGAGCAGGAAAAAGTTCCCTTCATTGGAATTCTCTTTTGGATCTAATCCATGATAGGATTTCCTTTTACTAATTTATAATCCCTAAAGAAAATATTCTAAAATAGATTACAATTTAGAAGTATAAAATTATGGAGACTGTATAATCTGAAAGCTTTTGACTTCTTCACTGAACAATTCTTTCTGCTTGTTTTCATTTAAAAAATAAAATAATTCAATTATAGAGCTTCTTTGGGTAAATCAATTATCTTATGCTGTCCTCAGTAGTAGGATTGTGTCATATATCATAAGTTTCAACAAATAAGAACTCTACTTTTTCCGATTATAAAAAAAAAAAAAAACACTTTACTTTTCCATTAAATTGATTACTCATCTCTATTTGAATTTTAAAAATAATCATATTGCTTTTGTAGTTTGTTCACTGCATTGTTTGGGCAAAGGACCTCCTTTTTGCAAAGCTTTTTGGGGACAGGAATCAGGAAAATGATCTCAACGTGCGTCCAAGTGATGCTTCTGTATCATCAGAGCTTGTTGATGTTTTTGAACGCAAAAAGGATGAAGATTTTGAACAATATGGGAGGAGAATCTATGATCATGTTTTTGGTCATAACATTGAAGTGGCTTTGTCCAATGAAGACACATGGAAAAATCGTGTCAGACCTAGGCCTATATACAGTAGAGATACTTTGCCCAATGATCAAATTGAAGAAAATGGAAATATAGATGATACTACAGCTGGTGAGCCGTTTTCAATGTCTGCAATGACAGCTCTTGGTCTGAAAAACCCTCAAGATTTATGGAGCCTATCAGAGAATTCTAAAGTATTTCTTGAGGCATTGAAATTGTTTTTTGTGAAAAGAGAGAAGGTATGATGTGATGATATCTTGCTTTCCTCTTTGCAAATATTGCCTTAGTCCCATAACTTCATTTCCCACTCTTGCAAGGTTTTCCTTGTCACATTTGCTGCCTCTTCTTTATTTCAGGAGATTGGGAGCTTGATATTTGATAAAGATGATCAATTAGCTGTTGAATTTGTTACAGCTGCAGCAAATATTCGGGCTTCTTCTTTTGGGATTCCCATTTATAGCCTATTTGAGGCAAAAGGTATTGCTGGCAATATTGTTCATGCTGTTGCAACAACTAATGCTATCATTGCTGGGTTGATTGTTATTGAGGCGATTAAAGTGCTGCAAAATGATGTCAAGAATTACAGGTGGACTAAATCACTTGCTTGCTCCCCTTTGTCTCTTACTTAATCACTTGCTTGTTTCTGAACTGACGACAATATTGAATGGAAGAAACAACTATCTTTTTCTGTCCCCAATGTCTTTTATACTTTATGATAGGTACACTGAACGAGGGAACCGTAAGGTAACTGATTTGTTGGGTTTTCTTGTCTGACTTGGTTTCTTTCATGCAAGCGGGCTTAACTATAGTTTTCTTATCCAGTAAGCTTTATATTATCTTTGTGTGGCTTAAATTTTAGTCTGTTGAGAAACTGACTGGTGACAGAATGTATAAAGCCTTTGTTTCCATGTTTTCTACTACTTCCTTGTCTTCTAGTCCTCTGTGATTCTTGGTAGCTGTGTTGCATGAGAGCTGTTATTAGCAATTAGTCTATCAATATTTGATGTAGTATCTTATGCAGGATGACTTATTGTCTTGAGCATCCTTCGAAAAAGTTGCTCCTTATGCCAGTTGAGCCATTTGAGCCAAACAAATCATGCTATGTCTGTTCTGAGGTTTGTTAAATGTTCTCCATTTCGTCATTGAACATTCATTTTGTACCCACTCTTCTTTTGCCGAATCTTGTCTAAACTTACACATGCATTATCTGTGGTTTCTTAAGACACCTTTGAGGCTTGAGATTAATACTAGCCGATCAAAGTTGAGGGACTTTGTTGAAAAGATTGTGAGGGCAAAGCTTGGCATGAATCTACCATTGATTATGCATGGATCTGCGCTTCTGTATGAGGTTGGTGATGATCTTGAAGAAGATATGGTTGCAAATTATGCTGCAAATCTTGAGAAGGTATTCTGTAAGATGTTATTTAATTATTAAGATTTGCAATTTTAACAGCATTTGTCTAATGTTAGCTGTTTGTTCTGGTTTAGGTGTTAGCTGAACTTCCTTCTCCTGTAACTGGTGGGACTATACTAACAGTTGAAGACCTTCAACAAGAGCTGAAATGCAATATCACTATCACCCATAGGTTTTTCTCTTTTACTTTGTTTTTGCTATTAGTTTTGATACGGGCTTCTTTTGATATCTTGCATAGAAAGCTCTGATTTCTTTTTCCTTGACCATATGATTTTAACTGCTGTCTTTTGCCAGCCAAAAAAGGGGTTTGTAATCTGTCTCTAAATATTTGCAGAGATGAATTTGACGGGGAGAAAGAACCTGATGAGATGATTCTGTCCGGATGGACAGAAGCACGTGCAGCTGATAAGAATAATGACATTCCAACAGACAATGGTGCAAGTTCATCAAATGTTTCTCAGACAGTTCCTCTGGAAACTGAGGAGATTGATGAAATAGGATTAGTCCCAGTAGGTAAATCCAATGGAAACAAAAGAAAGGCCTCTGATGCAGGTATCTCAAGAAAGGTGGAAGAACTCGGAGATGATGATGATGATGATGATATCATTCTTATGCCTGATGGAAATAATAGCAAGAAAAGGAAGGTGCAATATTCAGCAGCTCCATAGACTTTGTTCCCACTGTAAGTAGTAGTAGTAGCAGCAGCTGTAGAATTTTCTACCAATTCAGATCAGTGGTAAATTCTTTTGGTGTTTGTAACTCTATATATTATATCTGCTCTCTCTCTCTCTCTCTCTAGGCCTAGAAGCAAAAATATTTTATTTTTTGACAGGAGCCTCACTTTTTCTTTTTGGTTTTTTTGTGACTGTGACTTAAGTTATGTGGTTCGAACCCTAGAAAATACAACACTTATGTGTCTTAACAAAATGAATGTGGGGATTCATTTTGAATTGTAACATATTTTTGGCTTCCTTTACTGAAATTGTAAAAAGAACAAAAAAAAAAAATTATTGTTTGACTGGATAATATCTGCTGATGCCTCTTTCTATTGTATGCATTTTTATCTTCTTATATAACGCAATGATAGAATGCGAAGTACTATAATCATACATATTTAGTTAATTAACTGCCTCATAATCCTTAACTGAAGCAAGGTACAACGGCCCTCCCCTTGAGGGAAGGGTAAAAAATGAAAAAAATACCGAAGGAAGAAAGGAGACCAAAAAAGAAAGAAAGAAAAAGAAAAAGAAAAAATAAAAATAATAAAAGGA
This sequence comes from Asclepias syriaca, assembly GCA_027405835.1. Lineage (NCBI taxonomy): Eukaryota > Viridiplantae > Streptophyta > Magnoliopsida > Gentianales > Apocynaceae > Asclepias > Asclepias syriaca. The sequence goes on from JAPHNG010000664.1 coordinate 147,714, forward strand.
GGAAAAGGAGAGAACTAGAACGAGCAGATATACAACAACAGGATAGATAACCTTGTGTTATGTAAAAATGCAGTTAGGGATCAAATTTTACCGACCGGAATCGACTTTACCAAAACCTGCTGCTCCAGAATGCTCATCAATGGTGTGGACTTCAGCAGGAATTGTACTAGCTTGGGCAGAAGAAATAGGTAAGCTATCAGAGTTTGGGGTAATGGAAGCTGGGGTTACCATAGCAGGGGAGGCTGCAAATGCTTTGTTTTCTTCCTCATTCGCTGTGGCCGTCTTGCCCTGCGATGAGGCCTCTTGAAGCTGGAGTGCGTACTCCAGGTTCCACAAAACATCACCCATAGTAGGCCTATCAACTCCATAATCGGCCAAGCATTTTTCCGCAGCTTCCGCAAATTTCTTCATGGATTCCGGATTGATGTGATTTACGAGCGAGGGATCTATGATTCTGTCAATTAGATCCTTTCGCTTCCACTGCATTGCCCATTCCGCCAGGTTCACTTGTTCTCTGGGCAATTGCGGGTTGATTGCCGGCCTTGCGCACAGCACCTCCAGCAGCACCACTCCGAATGAGTATACGTCCGATTTATCTGTCAGCTGCTGCTTCCTGAAGTACTCTGGATCAAGGTACCCAAAGCTTCCCTTGACAGCAGTGCTCACGTGAGTTTGTTCCGTGGTTGGTGCGTCTTTTGACAGTCCAAAATCAGCCATTTTGGCTATGAAAGCATCGTCCAGTAAGATGTTGGTGGTCTTCACGTCACGGTGGATAATCCCTGAGGTCGAACCTGTGTGGAGGTAATGAAGGCCACGAGCAGCTCCAATGCATATCTCCAGCCTCTTTTTCCATGACATCGACGGGAGATTCTTTCCGTACAGGTGATCCCTGAGAGGTCCATTGGACATGTACTCATAAACCAAGATCATCTCAGAATTCTCATCACAGTATCCAATCAAAGACACCAAGTGCCGATGCCTAAGCTTGGATAGCATCTGAATTTCAGTCTGGAATTCGTGAATGCCTTGCTCTGACTGTGGATTCCCTCTCTTCACAGCCACTTTGGTTCCGTCGTCAATTTCAGCGAGATAAACGTTACCGAAGCCACCAACACCGATGATGGCACTTGAATCCCAATTGTTAGTTGCCTCTTGCAATTCAGTTAAGGAGAAATACCTGCCCAAACCCATGGTGGAGGAATAGAATTGACTTTTCCGTGACCCAATCGAAGTCTTGCTAGACGACATAAAACTTGTGTCACTGGCATGGAGAGGAAGCAACCAGGAAGAGAAGCTATTTCTTTTCTGCCAATCTTGAGGCCTTTTCTGCCACTTGACAGCCATCGCACCCAAACCAACAAATGCTCCGAACATCATTGCAAATCCTACCGTAGCCACAGTGCTTCTGCTTGGCCCGCTGGCCGTCCTCCCATCAATTCCATATTCACCATTTAAACTGCCCACGGAGTTGTTCATCTTGAACACCTCAAGGCCGTTGAGGATAGCATTTTTAGCTCCGGCGTCTTCATTCAGGGGACCAATTTGAACCGTAAGTGGGTTGTTAATGATACTGCTATTGACAACAAAATCTTGATAATAAGGAACCGTTAACTGGTTGGAATTAATAGCTGACAAATCAAGCCCGGAAATGGCCATCTTCCCACCAATATACACGTTGAAGTATAGATCGTTGGCCGATTTGCTGACAATGTCACAGAAATGCAGACGCAGAAGGTAAGTGTAGGACGTATCCAAATCCAGACTCCAAGTTACATTAAAACTAGGGGTGTTCACGTTGGCGCGTGCCATTTCGACGGCGGTAGCGTAAACTACCGGGGGAGCAATTAATGGGGAGCCTTCCTCTGGGTACCGGACAACAGCAGTGGAAACAGATACATCCTTAGCGGCAAAACCTGGCTTAAGGTATGGCTTATCGCTCACCCAGGTTCGTCCGAGGGTGTCATTATCGGCGGTCACCAAAGGACCTCCGACATCGAGCCTATATACGGTCTCGTAGGACATGGCGGAGAGCCCATTAAATGGTCCGACAGGGAACAGATTGGAAGCGAAATCACGAAGCAGAATATCAGGGGCAGAAACAAACTCGAGGGCATTAAGAAAAGCGGCAGATTCTTTTTTGGGGATAAAGGAAATCTCGAAGGTATCAGTGGTGACATTGACAAGGTACTCTTTCATAATAGCAGAGGAGTTGTCACTGACCTCAAAATCGTGAAGGAGAACGAAATTACCGGCGTTAACCTTGAATTTGGCCTGGTTCAAATTAAAATCACTGCTAGCCAGGGGAAAGAAATGAAGCCGTATCCAATGCCATCCAGCCCTAGCAACATGGAAAGTGTATTTGGCCTCCTCAACGAAAACCTTAGCGGTAGCGTAGATCGGGGAAGGAACTTTAGCCGACGGTTCGGTAACCTGAATGTCACGACCGCCGGTTGACAAGTATTGTGTGGCCTGTTTGTCGGAGATAAAAGCCCTCTTACCAGGGAGGGTAGCCGGAGCGGAGGCACCACAATCGATTAGGATATTATCTTTCGGGGAGAAAGATTGAGAGGGGCTGGTAGAAGCTATAGCAGCGGGTGGCGGGGGGAAAAGAAAGAGGCAGAAAAGAACCAGGAGGATCATCGCCATCTTTGCTGAGGTTGTGAACGGCGGAAAAGGACAAAGAATACAGGGATTTTCCTCTTTTAGGTATCTTTTCTATCTCCAACCTTTCTTCATTCCCCTGATTAGAAGGGAGATTGTGCAGAGACAGCTTAGAGAACCAAAAGAGGAAAAGAAAAACAGAATAGTTTTGTTAATAACCACAACTATGCTATTTTTATTCCTTTTCAATCTTTTCGTTCTTTTGGTGATAGATGGATATGTGAAGAAGGATTCTGTTGAAAAACTGGTTTTCCAAGATTTTCGCCATGGATGAAAGGTTGGAAGATTTTGTTCCATTTTTCTCTTTTTTGGACGTCTAATTTTCATAACTACCCAACGGAAGAACAACATAATTCCATGTCTACACAATTTAATATATATTTTTTATATATTTAATTTATTTAGTTTTTAAATAATACATACAACATGAATTGTCGAGCTGCTTTTTATTGGGCTTAAAGGACTTCTAGGCCCAAAAAACTACATATACAGAAATGGAATGAAATCCATCTTACTTTGGGCTTAAAAAAAGGATTCTAAAAAAGCCCATTTTGGCCCAAAAGTTAACAGTCCAACAAAGTGTTATTTATTTTTTCATTTTCTCTTCTTCTCCTGAATTTACTAGTTTTAATTAATCAGCTATATTCTTCTTGGGTCCTAAAAGAAAATCCCTTTCGGCCTGTGGGGGAAGAGAAGTCATTTGCGTCCGCCTGAGGGTAAAATCCAGGGGACTATCTTGTTTATCAAGCAAGGAGAAATTGTCTGCTCTACTAGTATCGATCCATTGATTTTACCTTGCCGAAAATCGACTAGTGTTCAGGTTTCTCTGCTGAGATCTGCTTGTTTTTAATCTCAAAAACTAAATGACGTCTACGGAGACTGAAGAAGCTGTTCGTCGCCGCACTGCGATCACCGATTACCGGAAGAAGCTCCTCCAGCATAAGGAATTAGAGTCTCGAGTTCGAGGAGGTGAATTTTTTTTAACTCTGTTGGTTCCTACCTCGATCCAAATTTTCTAGGGTTTTATTTTATTTTTACTAGATAAGTTCCATATTCGCTTTATTTAATTTAAATTTTGGGCACGGGAGGGGCCAGCCCTCTCGCATTTGAGAAGGTGATTTTTTTGCTTTTTTTTACTAAATGAAACCGTTTGACTAATTAAATTACTTCCTATTCTTACATTTACTATAGAATGGACTTTCTGGTAGAATCATTTTTATCTTAGGTTACAGCCTGTTCATGAGTATTTTAACAATTTTTTGGGGGGCTGGGGTTGGAATTCTGAATTCTGAATTCTGTTATTGGGTTAGTATACGGAATGTAGTGTTTTTGATAAACTTTGTCTGGCCCCTCCCCCAACCCAAAATAGTGGTATCTGTTTTTGTGATCCTGAACCTGATCCAGGATTTGGTTTTGAATTTTTATTTTTCAGTTGGATAAGCCAGGGTTAGATGATTAAGGAGGCTTGTTATCCAAATGACAGATTATTAGCTATTATCACAAATTGTTACTTATATACAAATTTTGCCTGCCTGTGGTTGGATGATTTGATCTATGGATTTTGGCTGTTTATGTTAGCTTAATTTACTAAAGTTATGAGGTCTTCCTAGTTGTTCCATTAGGAACTTTCTTTGTATGGTATTGCTTCCACTTTCTACAATTTTCCAACTGTTTTGGCATGCTCTTCAATAAATGTGCTTTCTTATTAGATTTGGTATCTTCTCAATTTTGGTCTTCTGGTTTTTGCAGTAGTTTTCAGTCAGGATTTTAAGGAATGTTTGTGATTATGACTTGTTTTATGTTTCTAAAATTGATATGATAGTGAAAGAGAATTTACGTGCTACAAAGAAGGAATATGCCAAAACTGAAGATGACTTGAAGTCACTCCAAAGTGTTGGGCAAATCATAGGTGAAGTGCTAAGACCACTGGACAATGAACGCTGTAAGCTTCCTCATGTCATAATTTTTTTTTTTCATTTTTTCAAGTTATTTTACTCCGTTTCTTGATGGTCTTTTAGCTTCGTATATCTATTGTGGAGGATTTCTTGTGTATATATTTTGTCCATTTATGATGTATATACAGAGGATATACTTTGCCTGATGTAATGGTTAATATTATTTTGTCATATCTTTCTACCACTTTTTATTATTTTATCTTTCTGTCCAGAAGCTTTTATTTTATACTATCTAATTGTGTGTTTTCCAGTGATAGTAAAGGCTAGTAGTGGCCCTAGGTATGTGGTTGGTTGTCGTAATAAAGTGGACAAGGAAAAACTCACTGCGGGAACAAGAGTTGTTCTTGACATGACTACACTCACAATTATGAGGGCACTTCCTCGTGAGGTTAGCAACTCTATGACACTCATTGAATTTTGCAATTGTTGTATATCAATTTTAGAGACAATGATAACTTTTTTTGCATTGTCATTGTAGGTTGATCCAGTTGTATATAATATGCTTCATGAAGATCCTGGGAATGTTAGCTACTCTGCTGTTGGTGGGCTTTCTGATCAGATCCGAGAGCTCAGAGAATCTATTGAGCTGCCTTTAATGAATCCTGAACTCTTTATCAGAGTTGGTATTAAACCTCCCAAGGTGAGGTCTTTTAGATTTTGGTGGTCTTTGCCCTTCTGTATTAGCTGTGCTGTTTTGAACACCTTGCTGGTTCTGTGAGCTAATTACTTGGTTGCAAACCTCTTTATATATATATATATATATATGTTTTAGGGTGTTCTACTATATGGTCCTCCTGGAACTGGTAAGACACTCTTGGCCAGAGCAATTGCCAGCAACATAGACGCCAATTTCCTGAAGGTGAGGTTTTGTTTTTCATTTTTAAAAATGATTGCAAAGCTGTTAGTTCGTTCTTGTTGCCTGTCATTGATCAACGATCCTCTTTCTTTCTTGTCATAGGTCGTCTCTAGTGCAATCATAGATAAATACATTGGTGAGAGTGCAAGATTGATCAGAGAAATGTTTGGATACGCCCGTGATCACCAAGTAAGGGCCTTCAGTTGTACTATTATTGTATCCTAAATATTAGTTATTTCAAGTGGCAATTGAGGAATATGCTTATAACTTTTTGCTTCTGATGCTGTGTCTACCGCTTCTAAAACAGCCCTGCATCATATTTATGGATGAGATTGATGCTATTGGTGGGCGTCGTTTTAGTGAAGGAACAAGTGCTGACCGTGAAATCCAAAGAACACTCATGGAATTGCTTAACCAGTTGGATGGCTTCGACCAGCTTGGAAAGGTCTTTTAGAAATATATTGAATGGAATCAGTTGCATAACACTATCATTGTAGCTATGTCTAGTTTTCTTATACTAATTGTAGTTTAAAATGTTGAGTTTATAGGTAAAGATGATTATGGCAACAAATAGACCTGATGTTTTGGACCCTGCTCTTCTTCGTCCTGGTCGGTTAGACAGGAAAATAGAGATACCACTACCTAATGAACAATCAAGGATGGAAATTCTCAAGATTCATGCAGCTGGAATTGCCAAACATGGTGAAATTGACTATGAAGCTGTTGTCAAGCTTGCCGAGGTGCTGAAAATTCATATGATTCTTGAAAATTGTGTAACCCCAGATTTCATTAAAAGATTTCTGAATGAAATTTCATTGTTTCAGGGTTTCAATGGAGCTGATCTTCGTAACATTTGCACTGAAGCTGGTATGTCAGCCATACGTGCAGAGCGAGATTATGTTATCCATGAAGATTTCATGAAGGTACACTGATCTGTGATCATAGGATTTTGTATGTTGTCTGCTTTGCACTTCTTCATTTGGTGCACTGTGTTTGCATAATCTAAGAATATGTTTTTTTTCCCCTTCATTTATCATTGTGCATTGCGCAGGCTGTTAGAAAACTGAATGAAGCAAAGAAACTTGAATCGAGTGCCCACTATAATACTGATTTTGGAAAGGATTAAAAGTTGGTTCTGACAACGCCTACAATATATGATGACACATGTCAGCACCTGTGCAGTTGCCTCCGCACCTTGATGTCAAGTATGAGTTTCTTGTATGGAATTTAATGCATCTATTCTCCTTATAGGATTTAGATCAGTACTTTCTAGATCGGACTTCAGTTACTTTCTTCAGTCTGTGGTCCAGACAGATTTCTCTCATTTTGCACTTTTCATATTTGAAATTTTTTCCAGAAAGAAGAAATCATGATGATTGCTTTTAAGGGGTAGGCCTGAAGGGTTTGAATGTCCAGTTTCATGTTTTAACTTAAGGAAAGCTAAATATTAATATATTTGCACTAACAAGGCAATGCCAGCACACTGTTGAACTTTTCTTTTGTATGTTAACGCTTTCCAAGCTGTTGTTTGCTTGGAATTGTTGAGTAAACTGGTGCTTCAGAAAAAGAAAAATTAACCATCTTTCAAGGATTCATTTTGAATCATGATATTTAACATTCGAGGTGACTAGAATTATCCTCTGTGAATGCTGTTGGTCCTCGAACGTCCTTGAACGCCCATCAATCATAATATAATAAATGTCTTCAGGATTTTATAAATCATAATTCCATCTTCATAATTTTTTATATTCTTCATGTTATCAAAACTTTGATAAGTGATAACCTCCAATCACAATGGCCACAACTCTAAGATCCATTGTCGGAATTTTGATTAAAGGTGAGCCATTCAAGTAACTTATTTCCTCCGGAATCGGACAAACTAAATGTTAATTAGCAACATCATCCACCGCCAGAAACCAGAACTAGGTGACTGGCATAATTTAGGGTGAGTATGGATTAGTGCCACTGTAGTGCATCAAGAGCTTGCTGATGAAGCTGTTTGTCCCCAGCTGCTACTACATCAAAAACTGCAAAGATAAAATGCAAAATATAGCGGCTAGTAAATTCCTTAATTATTTCATAATTAAATTTTCAGATTCAGTTGTATCACAGAACTTATGACAAAGATATAACACAAACAGAAAGGAGAAAAAGAACAATGTCAAACCAGTGACACGAGAGTCAGCAGATGCCTCCCAGTTAATATCCTGTCCTCTCCAATCGGTAATTGTCCCACCAGCACCCTTTATCACTGGTACCAGTGAAAGAAGATCATACGGCTGGCAAAAAATGTACTGATCAGTACCAGATGTTATTAAGTAAAAGACGTTCCAATCTCACATACAGGCAAAAAAAGTGGAACGCTGTTTTGCATTGATTATTAATCGAAGGAGAAGTACGTGCAATACAGTTGTTCGTTTCCTTCTCCAGCTACTGCCTTTATACAGATAGAAAGATTACATATCTAAACTGTGACGTATAAACCAAATTTCGGTTTACAATAGAGCTGGTTTTTGCTATGAAGGTTAGAAAGAAAAAGTTTCTAAAAAGTTTCTTATAGCAGTTTGTGCACACAGGAGGAGATCTCAACTTACCTTTAGACCTGATTCTATCACAAGATCCACATAACCTGTAGCTAACAGAGCGTAAGCATAACAATCACATCCGTACAAAGGCACTTTCACCTGTAAATTGGAAAAGGATATACAGTGAAAATGTGCAAGTTATGGAAGGCTCAAGAACGTCTCACGCACAACTAAAAGATTTATATTCCAAAGAGTCTATTAGGACAGTAGTCCATGAATATAAATGAAAATGCTAACCCAATAAAAAAGGGTAATAAAAAAAAAAGGAAATAAAGAAAAAGGATAAAAATGTGAAACAAAATCTTTATTGTCAATATCAGCTACTTTCGTTCATAATTGAATATCCACTTAATGAATGCTCAGGTTATTTATACTTAAATGACAGAAAGATCACCATGTTTCAACATATTTTTAGTGTATTTTGTTTCACTTAGTAGATATGACAATGGATATGATCAAACCTCAATTGATATCTATATATGTTTAATTAAACATGCTTGGTCAGACCTTGTCTCGAACACGGGTGAAAGCCACCTCAGTTTCTCCCTTGAATAGATGGGGGCTAGTTGTGTACCTTAGACAAGAAAAGGAATAGAAGCAAATATTTAGATATCTTAAGAAGTTTTTGTATTAGATTTCTCCACTTATTGGACATTTGCTACAATATGCACATGATAGGAATAAAGAAGCTAAATAAGGCCTTACTTCAATCCCCAAGGGAGAAGTTATCATAGGACATAAAACTCACATATATGCTTGTGAAAGTTTTCCACATCTGCGTGTGGATATCTCTTGTCCATTTAAAGTAGTTCTCCGCCCACTTAACCCTATCCACCTCTCTCTCAATATAGGTTGATCAATTATGCCAAGAACCTGAAAGGAAAGGGATGGGATTAAACCAGCCATAATCTATCCTAGTTTCAGACATCAAATACTTGTATCGACCTAAACAAAATGACTGAAATTCATATTAAGAGATGAAAATGAATGAAAAATACTAAATCTCCAAGCAGACCACCTGACATGGTTTCAGACACGACCAAGAAAGACATTTAACTGAGTTGCATTGAAATTCAGACAGGTTGAATTATACAATTTAGTGACCTTAGAACTTAAGTAAAAAGGATTCAAATCAAACTCTAAGCTAATCTTATCCTGGCATCTTCTAATTTTTGAAGATATCCTATGCTCTCACTAAGAGTAATGAAATCCATTGTCTTATTAGGGATTCTTCATCTTGAGATGTAAGTGTCAATCTTACTCACAGAAGTTTCTGTATGAAGGAAACTCACCTCAACAAACAACATATGCAGCCCAACCATAATTAAAGCCTGTAAATTATGCAAGTAGAATAGACCTCTTATAAAGAAATTAACGATTGTGAACGTACCGGTTTACCTTTGTGACAAAGGGCAATTAGAGTTCCAAAAACAGGTTTTCCTGAATTAAAATGAAAGGTTAATATCAGAAAATTGAACAACTATCTAAAAATGGTAATAGGAGCAGAATAGAGACAGCACCCGTGATAAAGCTCTTGGTTCCATCTATTGGATCTAAGACCCATACATAGTCTGCAGTATTCTCCTTACACCTCCAACCATTTTCTTCTCCATAACTGCATTATTAACCATAAGGTGCTTAGTGTAAATCTCATTTCAAATCCTGAGGTCTAATTTGACCTGATCATAGTGTAAGGTCCAATATCATTCCTTATGGACTTCGTTGGATTCCTGTCCAAAACCAATTGAATAATCGACTGGGAAAACCGGAGTAACCACAAGGACATCAAACAGATATACTTACATTACTTGATATATGATAAAATTATGCATTATGTTAGAAACATGAAATATTCAAATGATTAGCATGTAATTAGTAAGTGGTTGAGTCTCCATGGAGAAACCTCTGTTCCCTCAAAGTAACAAAGTAAAATACCAGAATGTTCTCTATCATACACACTGCAAAAACTTACATAGCATGGTGAGGGAAACTCTGTTCTATAATACCAACCATTGCCTCCTCCGCCGCTTGATCAGCAATCGTAACCGGACCTAAAAGGAGAAGTATTAAACTTCAAACACCACCAGAAATCTATTAACAGTAGTATACAAGGAAGTAACAAAAATAGAAAACCAACTCAAATCTTCTTTATCGAGAATGTCAAAGCTTTTCCGGAAGTATTTGCGGATAACTTCGCCAGCAGCATCAGCAAGCCTGTTAGCTACTTGAGCAAAACGGTCGAGGTCGGAATCTTCAAACCCTACCTCAGCCATTCCAACCTGATTGGGGAATGCGGAAACACAGCTCATCCTTCCGGAACCGATATAAAGTTTCCGAGAAATTGAAGGAAATTTGAGCGCAGAACTACGGAGAACTGCGGCAGAATTTGGATTAATGAAATCCGAGAGAGAAAAGGTTGGGGATGAAGGTAGAGAAATCGGAGAAGAGGAGCGGTTGAGAGATGGAAAATGAGATTGAGAGAGCATTTGGATCTTCATATGAAAAGTCATTAAATAGGCGGGAAAAAGGGATTGGAGACGAAGCAAAGAAATAATATCAGCGCCGGTACAGACAGAGAGAGAGAGAGAGAGAGAGAGAGAGGAAGGCTGAGCTGAGCCGCGACACGGTTGGAGTAAAGTGCCCCGTGACGCCTCCCAATAAGTACCTTTTTTTTTATTAAAAAAAAAACATAATATATTATTAATTTATTATTGAGAACTAAATTAAAAATATATATCTATATATCATTGAAAATTGATTTATGGTCTTTGTGAAACAATTTATAGGAGTTTTATATATTTAGATAATTTACCAACGTATTCCTTAAATTGCATTTTTATGGTAGTAAATAATGAAATATGAGAGATTGAGTGGAGTTTGGGCGGAGACCTAATTAGAAGCACTCAAACTTGTGTGCGTGTGGGGGATGCGTTGAAATGCAATACGAAGAAAGGAAAATAAAATTAATTGTAATATGTTAAAAGGAGAGGAAATTTAAAAGGGGTTACAATATATATAAATACCCATGGGAAACAAAAGTTCAAAGCCGGGGAATACTGGGGGGACAAAAGAAAAAACTATATCACAAGCGGAAAACACATAGAGAGAGAGAGAGAGAGAGAGATGTGGAGGATGAAAACGAAATATATGCAAAAACATAAATTAACATATATATATATATATATATATATATAAGAAATGGTAAGTAGGTAGCTAGTGATGGCCAGGGAGCTTCTCCTTAATCTTATCCATCATACTCTTTTTTTCATGCTCTTGGTGCATAGTTGTGGTGGTTGTGGTGATGCTGTGTGCGACTTTCTCATCCCCGTGCTTTCCGCCCGAGAATTTCTCTTTAATTTTCTCTGTTATTCCTTTTTTCTTTCTTCCCCCTCCTTTTTCATCATCCTCCGAGCTGCTGGAGCTAGAAGTGCTGCTGGAACGCCGAACTTGAGGTTCATCATCGGGTCGTGGCTCGTAATGAGCTATAACACTTCCCAAGCTCTCCTTAACGGAAACGGGAGCGGGAGCGGGAACAGTATGGAGTCCAGATGCAGGAGCCGAAATAGGACTCACGGCAACGCCGCTCAGATTCATTGGGTTTCCATGCTCGTCCGTCAGACGGACCGGGTTTCCGTACTGATCCGCTAGTTGAATCGGGTTTCCCTGTTCGTCGCGCAAATCTGCCGCCATTTCCAAAATTTTCTAAAAGTAACAGATAATATTGGGAATTATTATTGTTGTTGTTGTTGTTGTTTTGTGGAACTTGTAGGAATGAATATAGCTGTTGGGAGATAGTGGGGAGGATGGGGGAAGATTTAAAAAGAAGCCAAAAGGCGGTGGGGAAGCTTCAGCTTCGTCTGCATGGAAACGAGGTCAGCACACGTATTGGGAAATGGTGGATCTACAGTGCCACGTATGATATATTTGGACACGTGTCACCGTACTCCACCGGGTATACCCGAATGTTATACGGGATTCAGATATATTTGCATAACTTGACTTGACCAGAAACTTTTAGAAACAATTTATGAAATATATATATATATATATATCTTGTTTACCCTTTGAATGCCAAGGCTAGGGGAATACGAAATCCCCAAATCCATTGCGACTGTTTCCGTTATCAAAATGCTAAGAAGGATAAATATATTGCATGGACTAATATACTGTAAAGCAGTTAACGCGATGGGGAAATCCTTCCATGCATTCAGTTACCTACTCTAATTCACTTGATCTGGAGCATCAAGTCATACAGGCAAATTAAAGACAATACTACTACGCGGAAATTGGACATCAGATCAGACAACCCAATTTAATTGTACAGAATGAAATGATACTAGTTTTTGTAATCCGCATCCCTTCTACTATCTTCCTTTTTTTTCCTATATAACGAATTGATGTTCCCATCTGTATGGTCCTTCCACTTCTTTACACTGTACCTTCAAAAGCTTAACCTGTGTTTGAAGGCACCGTTTTCTTCCTTCACAAAGTTTCATAAGTCAGATTTCCTGCTCCCTTGGTGTTGTTTAGTCCAACTAAGGTAGCAGAGAAGACCAATGTGAAGCCTGTAGAAAAGAATAAGAATTAGCTCAAGGTTGTGCCAAAACACTATTAAGTGCAGGAAGTACATCTGAAAACCTTTGATAAAAATTGAAGAGAGTAAACCAAATGCAGCGAAAGTTCAAGAACTCTGATCGAAACAACACAGCAGAAGGAGATGCTCACCTATATAATCCATAAAACAATTCTAATGCTTGCTAGATTTTGCCCAGAAAAAACCCCTCTTCCAGGAAGAATGACTCTCTAAGGATCGATTCCCTCTAGATCCAAAAGAGAAGTGACGCCTCAAGAAAGGCTTTGCTAAAGAGCTTTTCATGCTGGAACTGGAACTCAATTTAGGACCCCTTCCCTCGTGTCCCCTACTTTTTTGACGATCAAACACAAGATCCCCACTAAGATCGCTGTCTGCAATTCGGTTCCTAGACCTCTTCCTAGTTTTCAATTCCAATTCAGCTTTCAGGGCCTTCTCAGACATCTTAAATGCCTGCTTTTCTCCAAAAGTACAAACCGGGCAAGCTGGATCATATTTGTTAATGTCTGGGGTCATATTCTCCAAGCACTCAGCATGATATACATGCCCACAAATTAGCACGGCAACCACAGCTAGCTCATTAGCTATTAGTTTCTGGCTGCCCCATGATGATTTCTCAGTCAAGAGCTTAGCACAAATACCACAAGTTTGGAGTTCAAGATGTTGACCTGCACTTCGACCACTAGATCTTGTTACTTTATCTCGCACAAAACCCAGGGATTCACTGTCAAATGACCACCTCTCTCTACGTGAGGCTGTCATCATATCAGGAAAGGTAGGGATAGACCAGCTGTCGGAGGAACCACCATGAGAACCTCTTGTTGATTCAAGGCTCCACCCAGGAAGCACAAAAGAAGATGCATCTTCTGAAACTGACAAGGTGGGAGACTTGATGCCTGGAATCAGGCTATCAGATACTTGTCGTAGGAGACGGTGACCAGGGGAACGGCGTGGCCATCTAGATGGAGTTGAACTTGCAGGAAGTGGATGACTTTGTGCAGACAATGGTGATGTTGACAAAGATGAAACTGAAGGTACTGAAGAAGACAACTTCACAGGAGAGGAGCAAGAAACTGCTGGAGACTCAATTGCTTCCTTGATCTCGGTTGAATTCATGGTTATTGATGGATCTGCAAATAAAATAAATAAATTAAGATCTTACTAGTTCAACCCATTATAAGTCTCAGAGATTTCAAACATCAACAATATAATGCATGAAACTGTCGTTCCCACTCCCCCGCCCCTATCCCTGGTCCCCCAAAAGAGAGAAATTAATTTTGCGTCCATGGCATCAGACTGAAAAATTCAGCTGCCATTTGGGAAGCCACAATAAGCAAATAGAAGCACAGATTACATTAATAAACTGACTGTGAATGTGCTAAAGCTGCATTGCCCCATCCCCATCATATTTCAAGACTGCTCTTAGACAGTTATGTATCAACAAATGCTCAACTTTGACAATCATTGTACTTTTGATAACAACAATAGTTTCAGCTAACCTAGTACCCCAGCTGCCACAAATTTTCTATCACACTCTAAAAACCTTTTGTTACTTCTATAAATCTCATTAGGAAATTGATGATGAATTTATAAACATAACCTTATTTAATATAACTCATTTTGACACAAATTTGAAATAGAAGCAATGCAAAATATTTTGGAGACAGCATATAGGTATATAAGCTAACAACAATGAGTAAATAAATTTGGGAATTTGAAAAAAAATAATTAAGACCAAGGGTAAGGTTGGGGGGAACAAAAACACTTAACTAGAAAACTACTTTTCTTAGTATTCAAGCATTTGAAACTTGGTTAAGTGGAATAGATTGGTTGGGATTGAGAGAGTAACACGAAAGATCAAACCTTGTACCACGATTTTATGTGAAGGGGCTATTCCCTATTTTTTGTGTATATTTGAAGGTTTGACTTACTAATTAATGATATCGGATCTCCATTTTATTGAAGAAAATCATTTAGCAGTATCCTGAGTTTAGAATATCAATATCAGAACAATAAGTAGCTGAAAGCTCTTTTACCTTTACCCATTCTTCCTCTGATTGATATAGCAGAAATTTCGCACATGTTAGATGCGAACAAATGAGGCAGTGCAGGCCACAAATACAAACTATGTAATTAATGAACACCGAGAATATTTATAGAAATATTACACTTTCTCCACCGATATGACCTTAAAGGATTTCCTTCCCCAAAACATTTAGGCATGAACCAAACAAGTAAAATTCATTTATTACCCTACAAAGAGTTTTAGGTACTTTGTACTCTTGCACAAGCTAACTGACCATGACGTCAAGCATCTCAATGATGAACCACATCCTTCCCTCTCCTACCTGACTACTTCAAGTTGAAACTAGGTTATCATTCACATATAAAATTTTGTTTAACGTACACATGGTGGCACTCATACATTTAAGCAGATATGCTGGCTAGTGATAAACAGACCAGTGCGCTACTGTAATTTACAACTTCTCTAACTACAAATTCTAAAGTCAACCTAATTGGTCTAAAACAAATTTTCAAAATTTTTACCACATATTTACCCCAATGCTTTTAAAACTACATAATATATTTCCCCTTCTAATTAATTAATGAGGGTTGAGTTTACTTTATCTTTTCATTTTTCCATTCTTGTTTACTTGCTTTGTCAATTCTACCGACTTTGAGAAATGTTAAATCCTAACTATTCCAACAACTGATGAAAGAGATAAACATACAAAAATAAGGACCCCCTATCTTCATCTCTAGTTCACTCCATTCATTAAGTCTATTACTGATATAGAAAGGTCTTTGTGTATCCTTCTGCCAATTAGAACCTAAACCCAATAAAATGAAAATATGACGCAAGGGTCAGTTAGTTCCCTACTTAATAATAATAAAACTCAACAAGCGGAGAAGGTCAAATCAAAACGCAGTTAGGTATAAACATTCCCTTATCAACAACTTCATTCAGTGATATCCCACAAAGAGATGACTTCAAATGAGAAGTAATATAAAGATTTACCTGCAGTAGAAAGCCTCATAAGTCCAGTATTTCTTTCAGCACCTGGGGATTTCTGCCAAGCAAGTGATCTAGAGCTATCCAATGGACTTCCATCTTCAGATGGATAAGCAGTTTCTATAGCTGGCCCAGATTTAATTTCAGATCGGTGATCCCGTGAGACACTATCAGACATCCAATTCATTGAAGCTTCTTCCCCAACAACCCGTACACGATTATCCCATCGAAAGCTCCATGATGGGGAATGTCGGATGTTCCTATGTAAAATTTCACCAGAAGATCCATTCGCCACAGTTCTATCTCTAGCAGCAACACAACAGGCAGACCCCATGTTTCGTCACATAAACACTAAAAACTCTAGAATTTTGCTGTAGCTGACATACCAAGAACCCTGAAGTTCACTGTAAAACAAAAACAGAGCATTTAATCCATATCATCAAAACTCTCAAGAACATCTATCATACATGATCAGGCATTCAGGGAAATCAAGGAGACTCATTCTATACAATGTACATTCTACGACACAAAAGGAACCATACCAGGAAACAATATCATGCACATGGGTACAAACTTGTAAATTCAAAAATATAAACACATGATATAAATAGTTTACGGAAGGTAAGTTCCATTACTTAAAGCAGCCAAAAAGTGCCACTCAAGGCTCAAGTGACTTCCGCTAAATTAACTTTCCCAAGCAAAAAGCATGTAGAAGGTAACATGCACCAAAAAGAAAATGAAAAAAAAAAAAAAAGTTTGATGATGCCAAATCAAAAAAAATAAAATCAAAGAGAAAGGCACCAGAATATTGAGGTTGTGAATCAGAAAGTTAAATGGGCTAAGCAAACACCCACACAAATGGATTTCAGTTATCAGATAACAATGAGAATCAAGGTAAGAAATTCACACAGATGAAACGCCCAATTAGATTTCCCTTACCTAAATAACTCTACCAAATTACAACTCAAATGACACTCAAATCCCAACACTCTCTCCCAAAATTAGGTTTTCATGCTTTTACAGGGGCAGCACAATTTTTCCTAAGGTCCCCGGGAATAAAATTAAAACAAAACAAATCTAAAATCGCTGCAATAATCTAACATAACAACTCAATAACCTTACACCCACTCCCGACGCCCTCTACCAAACAAGTAAATTAATAGACTGGTAAAGTAAAGTATATATTGAAAAGAAGATCAAGTAAAATGGAAGTACATTAAACCTCCTGATATGCAGGGGAGGACTTAGTAGAAGGAGAGAGTTTGAGTCGCAAAAAAACCCTAAAAACAAGAAGAATCGGACACTACACTGGTAATAGAGATCCGCAATTCTAGCCCAAAAATTTGCAGTCTCAGTCAAAACATCATCCAAAAAAAGAAACCCCCACATAAAACCGTATCAATTACATAATAAAACATCTCATATTAATCCACAAACAAACTCCCGCTCACCAACTCATCTCCCAAAGCAGTCAACAGAGGTGATTTTCCAAACATACAAAATCCATATATCTCTACACACAACATCGGAACCGATTATCCAATTAAAAATACGGAATTAAACAGACATGATCGGCCCATACCTCCTCGCTGCCGGTCACTGAGAAGGTGAGAGAGACTTACGAAGATGTATATATATATAAATATAAATATAAATATATAATTTTAAGAGAACATATATAGAGAGAGAGAGAGAGAAAGAAAGAGGAAAGAGAAGAAAGGTTCTGATTCTCTCTGCTTCAGAGTTGAAAGAAGTTAGGGGTGGGGAAGGGAGATGGTGGGTTAGTGAGGTCGTTTTAGACGGCTGACGTACGGTGACGACGGCGTCACGCTCAGTTTGTGTTGGTGAATCATAGCTAGTCAAATAATAACAGAGATGAGTTAACGGCCGTTTAAAAGACACGTGTCTCGAGAATGTGTGAGTCAGTATACCTTTTTTTCCAGGTATTGTTAGTTGAATTTTATTTTTTAATCTTTCTCCACTAAACGACGACGTCTACCGTTTGTTCTTCCGAGAATTTTAATATATGCTTAACGGAGTAGTACCTTTATGGAGAAAGAAGGGTTGTACTTTTTAAAGTTGGGTAAGAAATTTTCTTGTGTCAGTAGAAGACTGGAAATTGGCTTAAATTTCTTTATATTTCAAATGGGCTTTTCTTATATATTACGCGGAGTGGGCTGTACGCATTCCCAACCTTTTCATGCTACACGAAAGTATCAACAAATTAGTCTTAATTTGGTAAGAGATATTCTTTAATTTTCAATTTTTACCATCATATATATATATATATATATATATATATATATTGTGTGTGTGTGTGTGTGTGTGTGTGTGTGTATTTGAGAATGGATGCAAACATCAAGAAGTTAAAAGGTGCATTTACTTACCAAAAAAATAAAAAAGTGCATTTAGTATTTTCCTTATTATAATGCTTTCCCATGGCTTTTAAATGAAATGCGTGGACTTGCAGACATCTTTAATATATTGCTTCTATTTTTTAAATATTAGTGGCAATATTAATAATAATAATAAGCTTTGGACAATTATTAGAAAGTGCAGTGCCGTGAAATAGACAAATATATATAATTAAGACGTTGTAATGGTTATATGGTATGTTTTGGATAGTGATGGACAATTTTAAATAAGTATGTGGTCCGCTAAATCTGTTTCCTTAATTGAAATTAAATTTGAATTAATTAAATTTATGATGATTTTGAAAAGGCTAATAGAAAAATGGTTATGACAAATGAGGAAGGAACGGGAAATGGAGAAACGGAACGGGACAGGAGAAGCCTCATAGACACACGTTTCAAATTGGCTGTGCCTGTGTTTAGGTGGCGAGACTCGGGAGGGCCACACCAAAAGCCCGAAAGGTCTTTCCACGTACCTACTTTTCTTTTTCAACGGAAAATTAAATTTTTTTTAAAAACTATATGTAACATTTTATAAAACTATATAATTTTTTCTTCAAAAGGAAAAAGAAACAAAATTTGCAGTTATTATTATTATTATTATTATTATTATTATAATATTTTGGATTTTTTTTAAAAAAAAAAGTCTCTCACGTCTTGGTAGTCACTCACTCACTGCATGGACGCAGGAGGAAGCTTTTGACATAATTTCAAATATTTATAGGTATTTAAATTATAATTTTATTTACCTTTTTTTTCTTCATTTTTTTTACTATTTACCTTCGTTTTAGATAATTTAGGATTATTTAAAATATTATTAAGCATAACAAATAATGCATTGATTTGCGTAATAATAATTTTATTAATAATTACTAAAAATAATAGATTTATTTTTATTTTAAAATTTTTTTTATCTTTATATTTTAAACTCATTATTTATTAAAATTATAAATAAAACTATTATCAAAATAAAATATAAAATAATATAAATATAAATACTTTTATAATAATAATTTGAAAAATTATAATAAAATAAATATATAAAATATATAAAATATAAATTATAACATATTGATCACACAAAACCAAACACACAAGCATAATTGATAGCCACTATATGTATAGTATATATATGTATATATATAAAATAAAGATGAGCGTGTATACGTGTATGGTGAGATTTGGTTGAATTTTGTGGGTGGACTGTACCATCAAACACACGCAAGAACAGCACTAATAAATCTATGGAGTGTATGTCCAAATCAGCTGAATTTAATTTTCGGGTCTCTTCTAAAGAAGACACTAACAATCAAAAAGAACAAAAGAAAATTTAAAAAAAAAAAAAACAAGTCGACGTCACTATGTAAAATTAACTTTATTTGTGTTGCTTTTGCCTTGGATTGTTTTCACTAGAATTAAAAGATGATGAAAAGAAAAAATTAAATAAACTTCTTTTTAATTCTTGTGAATAAGCATTGTCTTAGTAACAAATTATTATTCACATATTTTATAGTATATATATAATATTTTGGGTAGTAGTACACAATAGGATACAAATATACAAACATATTTTATTAAATATTATAATTTAGAGAAAAGATATAAACAAAATGGGGTGGTGGCGCAGTTGGTTAGCGCGTAGGTCTCATAGCAATAGAGTGATCCTGAGGTCGAGAGTTCGAGCCTCTCTCACCCCAATTAATTTTTTTTCTTTTTGATTGGGCTGAAACACGAGTCAGTCTTGAAAATTAAAAGTTGGGCTTTTTCTGAACTTAATATGAGCCCAAGTAATATTATGAGTTTTAAAAAATTTCAAAACTTTGAATAATATTGTTAATATTTTTGTGAAAAGATATTTTAAAATTTTTAATAATTATATTTATATTCATTCATTAGACTTACAAATAGTATAGATATATATATATAATGGAAATGAGATTTAATTAAATAGGACGGCCGGGATCATGACGTGGAGGAGGCTTCACAAACACTGGCGGCGGATCGACTCTTCCATAGTCTTTGGTGTTAGCTTCCAGAAGCCTTTCATTAGAAATGAGCTGCTTAGATGGAGCCTTCCCATTAACCCGAACCCGACTCCGACCCGATCTTCCGTACTCTCCGTCATTACCTTTCAGAAACCTTCCATTATATATGTAACTATGTTCCTGTACATGCATGTACAACCATTAAGGGATTTTATTATTATTATTTTAATTTTATTTTGACTGCACCATTAATTAGCTTCACATAATAATGTTAATATATTTTTTATATTTATTTATAAATTTTTTTTTAAAAAAAAATTAAACTTTTTACAAATGCACAAATATCTTTAAATTACCTGATCATGACTAATTATTCCAACTTCTTTCTGGGAGTTGGCTGCACCAAAAAAAAAAAGAAAGAAAAGATTCACAAGTGTGCATGCATGCATGCAAGGGAAAGGAAGGGAAGAAAAGATGAATAAATTTAGGTAGTTACCTGCAATTGAAAAAGACAATAAAATAGACGCAGAAATTATCAGAAAAACAAGAAGAGTACTGAACTTCTTCATCATCAGAAGAATAACTCCTTTTCCTTTTTTATAAATTTCTTGTATTTGTTCTTATAATAGGGTTTGCATATGTATAAATTTAATTACTTGACTGGCAAGATAAGATAAGATAAGACCATAGAGAGTTAGTCACCCCAATTTGCTCTACACCATGCAAATATTATTCGCACAACCACATATTTAGTAATTACATATATTAGGCTAATAATATATATATGTTATGAATTTGGAACATTCATTAAATTAATGGATGTTCATCGTATAATTGTTATTATCCTTTTATTTCGGAATAATTACGTATTTAATGAAATGTGATAAGTATCACCTGATGTTTATCTCTAAGGTGACACATATCACATAATATTTATAATTTTGGTGACAAATGTCACCTAACAATTAATAACGGGTGACAAGTGTCACCCTTTGTCCTTATCCTTATCCCCTATTCACTTATATAAATAGAGGGCTTTATACTCTTTTGTAAACACAATCAAGAACAAAAAGAAATCTCATATAATAATATTCTCTCTATTTTCTACCTCTCTCATTTACTTTTCAACTTGTTTATTTTATTGTTTTTATAATTTCATAATATATATATATATATATATATATATTTTTTTTGGACATGACAATTGATCCTCGTACACCCTAACAAACATTTAATTAATTAATTATTTATTTATTTTAAAAATAAAAAAGATTTTTGGTCAATAATAAGTGTGCGTATAATCTGAACAACACCTTTTTTTTTACTACAGATAAATTAAATTAATATTATTATGTATTGTAATTAAAAAAATCAATAAAATAAGATAAAACCTTTTTTTAAAAAAAATTAATAAAAATTATATACAGGTGATTCAAGTTAAAAACATTAACTTTAACCTCTCTATTCTATATCTATGAAAGTACTGATATAAAACCCTCGAGAAAATTTGAATTCTTACCGCTTCATTCATTTATAAACATAATAAACATAGTTATGAATTTGAATCATGTTTACGAAATAAAAAACTCAATTCCTGATATAAAAGGAAAGAACTGATGCACATAACTTATTATATATATATATATATCTCACAGAATTACAATTACAAAACCAGCTGGCGGGCAAGAACTAGAATAATATATATTTATATATGTATATATATATATAAAAGGTCTCCATGCATACAAAGAGCATTCCAACTAATTAATGCACCATCTTCAGACTTACTACTATTAATTATATATAGCAGTAGCAGACACATGATATACATACATACATACATACATACATATATATATATAGGCTTTATTCATATATATATATATGTGTCATGATGAAGTTGAACGTACGTAGAGTACTTTGCACCACAACAGATGATCGATTATGATCATCGATCATCATATATAGCTAGCTATATAATATATAATATATATATATATATATATATCATCAGTTTGGAATGAGCTTAAAAGGAGGCTTCGCAAGAGCTGGCGCTGGATCATATCTTCCATAGTCTTTTGTGTTAGCTCTCAGAAGCCTTTCATGAACGTAACTCAGATCCTCTTCCTGTTTACATAGTTGCATGTTAATTATATATATATATAGATAGAAAAACCTATTGTACGTATAGTTCATGATAAAAAAAGAGAGTGGAATATTTGTATGTGTGTGTATATATATATATATATGTATATATGTTCAAACTGTACCAAATACTTGATGGTTTAAAAGTATCATGGCATTAATTAAGTGAAAAGAAAAAAGGTTTAATTTTCCCTTTATAATCATTTGTCCGGACATAGTTATAATTATATTATAATAATATAATAATATACATATATATATGATGTTTGATTAATTAGTGAAAATTACAACAAACCTGATCATCATGAGTTTTTCCCAGTACTCCTTTCCCTATGTTCCCCGTAAACTTTGACTGACGACCTGGATTTCAAGAAAATAAGCCAAGATGAAACATTACATATTAAGTGAATTATAGTACTATATAAATATATATATATATTTATATATATATATATATATGCATTGTCAGAAAAAAAAGAAAACAATATTATTATTACTACCTGCAGATGAAGAAGACAAAAGAGATGCAGAAATAATTATCAGAAGCAAGAGAATGACAAACTTCTTCTTGAAGAGAAGCATATTGAAACCCGTTCTTCCTTTTTTTTTTGGTTTGCTTACTGAAAAAAGCAGCAAGAACAAGTGATGCCTTCCTTTATATATTGAACAATCACATTATATATATATAATATATTATATATATATATATATATATAGAGAGAGAGAGAGAGAGAGAGAGGAGCTTTGCTATATATTGTAAAGATAAGAATAGAAATCATAGTTTACTAAAAAGTAAAACATTCGTAAATATACTTTTCAGTTTAAAATTCGTAAAGAAAAAGGTGACAGACACCTCTTTTCTTTTGTTAGTGTGCACCGAGTCTACGTTTAGTTAGTGGATTTATATAATATTCATTAATTAATTTACTCGACACACCAAAACAGTATGGTCTTTCTTCCACCCTTTTTCCTTTTCTTTGTTCAATACATACATATATATATATATATATATGTATATATATGTATGTATTAATGAATATAGTACTATATAAAATATCCAGGTCGTCAGTCAAAGTATACATATATATATATATATATATATATATATATATATATAGAGAGAGAGAGAGAGAGAGAGAGAGAGAGAGAGAGATTAGCCCCTCAATTTGCTCTCGACCATGCATGTACTCAAATAGTTGCACCATTTTTCAGATCCTGATAACTCACCCCCACTCAGATTAGCTATAGATATAACGTTTCATAAGAACCCTATACAATTTTTAATCATATTTTTAGGTTATCCATTCAAACTAATATGGTTAATTTTAATAATAATTTAGTCATGCATAGGTTAGAAATATGGTGTTTTATTGTTATATATATATATATATATATATTGATTAATTTATAGGGATTAATTTTTGATTAGAGAGTTAAATTAAAATCAATTTCCAAGTAATATACAAAACCAGTTACTGTTTCTGGGTAAAGTCATATCTTTTCCAATGTCAAGGAAGAGAAAATGCACAACAAAAGTTTCATCATTGAATTGATGGAACAATTTATAGAGATAAATTAACTGTACTATGTACTATTTCTATATTTCATCATATATAAGGCAGTTTTGATTTTTATAATAATACACACAAATTACGATTTGTATTTTAATTTTAATTATTATTAGATAATAAATTTACTTTTATACAATATATATATATATATATATATATATTTTATTAAATTATTTCACTAGTAATTAATAATACTCAAATTGATTTGATAGGGTATAGAGAAAAAGAAGAGAAAAAAAAAAGAAGGATGAGAAGACCGTTCCCCTAATGGGTTGTAAACGACCTGATCTTGAGGACTTTTTTTTTTTTTTTTTTTTCAATAATGCAATAATACAATTCGATTTAATTTACTATCCACTTTTATTGGCCTACCAATTTTGTCCCAATTCATTCACAATAATATATATATATATATATATATATATATATATATATATATATATATATATATATGAAAACATAAAGTAAATTCATAAATCTTCCTTGTAAATAAAACAAAGAAAAATGAATATTATAGACCTATTGGGTATGTACTACTAGCTAGTAGCATTAAATTGGTGATTATATAGGGGAGTTACTCATCCACTATCTCCAAGCTTCCTCTTAGTAGTAATAATTTTTATACCTAAATTAATCCATATTTTTTTATTTTAAAACATTTGTTACTTTTATATATATAATATGATATCTTCAATAATTCAGAGAGAAAGTGTTAAAATTATAATAATACATATAAAATATAACATAAAATCATCTTTAATTTTAGTTAAATTAAAAAAATTTTACATTATAAAATTTCAACACATAAAATATTTACTAAAAGAAAGAAAATTTGAGTGTGAATACGGATTCAATATATATATATATATAGAGAGAGAGAGAGAGAGGTGTCAATTCTAATTGGAAAGAAGAGCAAAAATCTTTATATTGATTAATTAAGAAGAGGATGGTTCTACCAATAAACGAAAGTATTCTTTGAAATATGAATAGGGTTTGGTATAGAGATAAACCCTAACTTTAATTTGTTGCTTATATATATATATATATATAAGTAATTAAAGTTTTAGGTTGTTATATATATATATATATAAAAGAAAGAGATTTGATGGATTCATAGTGCTTTCAATTATCCAAAACGACAAAGACAACGCACCAAATACAACTTTGAAAGGACAGTACTGGTGGAGGATAAAGAGAAGCACCACTATCTCCATTTCTATATTCTTTAATTTCTTCATTGTCTTCTCCCCCGACCCCCACCCCTTTAATATATATATCTATATATCACCCTCACCACCACCAATAAGGGTTTATACAAATTAGGGTTCTTAGTTTGAGAGAAAAATTTACGTAAAACATAACTATGTTAATTCTTTTTAATTATTTAATTAGACCAACAATATGTCTACCAAGAAACCCCATCCTGCTTCTTAAATTCTATAATTAATACATACATATATATATATATATATATATATATATATATATGTATGTATGTATGTATGTATAATATATAATATACTGAATATATATCCCCATATACCGCATGCACTTGGCTCCATAAGTGTTCGTACTTCTCAAATTATATTTTAACGTTAATTAGTTATAAACCTCGTAATTAGACAAAGTATTATTCATTAACTTACATAGTACTGCTGGAAACCGTTAATTGTAACTTTTCAGTTTTAAGTTGGTAACTTCAAATTGAAGCTATTAGTTTGATATAATAAAATATCAAATTTAAATTAGTATGAAAATAAGACTATTTGTATTCGTGGTCGGCATTTTTTTTTCCCTAATTATTTATTTTATAAAAAAAAAGAAAAAGAAAAAATACTTTTGATTGAAATATTTGACATTTCAAGTTGAATAAGGTAAGGTTTTGAAAAAAGGGGCAAAAAAAAAGAAGTATATAAATATATATTAAAGGAAGATATTGGAGGTAGGTTTCACATACTTTGACAGTCCTATCTTTTCACCTACATCACTCAAAGTCTTTCAACCATGATTTGAACACATCAATTTTTTTACTTTTTTTTTTTTTTTTTGTGCCACACAGTATCTCATAAGATTATAATATTCTGTATATATATATATATATATATATATATATATGTATGTATGTATGTATATTATTTTTTTATTTAATTAAAAAAAAAAACAATGCGGTTTTGGGTTTTAACTATTAATTAGTTTGGGTTTCGGTGTGGATTTGTGTATTAACAATGCCCTGATCCAATATATGTATATATATATGTATTTGGGTTGAGGAGGCATCTTGGATCTTGCACTGAATGTGTTTGAGAAAATGCCCGAATAAAGATGTGGTTTATTGGACTTGTGTAATTGATGGACTTATGGAAAATGATAAACCCATTAAGGCTGAAAGTGATTCTACAATCTGTTCATTTGTTTCATATACTTTGAAAATTTTCTCCTCCAATTGATGTGCTTTTGGGAAATGTTTACATTTGGATCCGTTATAACTGTTTACATTTAAATTTGAAATCAGAGAATTTCAGTACTGATTTCTGATCTGTTCTTGGAATGTTATTGTAGCTGATTGGTTGCATTTTGATCTAAATGTTTCACTATCTTTTTGTTTATCCAAATACCTTTTAGAATTTTAGGGTTTGGTCTAACCTGAATTGAACCATAGTTCTAGATATTTCAGAGAAGCAACAGTTTAGTTTACATCTTGATTGTTATTTTTCCAGAATTGATATATTTGAGGAATATCTTTTCTCATGCCAATATCTATATTCAATGCAAATAGATGATTTTGCCATTGTGTCTAAAGTTAGCATTGATTTTGTTCTATAATTAGAATGGGAGAGTTGTCATAGCTGATGGATAATTGCAGGCCTGAAGTGTATGGTGACTCTGCAACTTTAGTTTGTGCTTCATATGTATTTCACCAGCATTTTAACAGTCTTTTCCACTTGTTTTCTTTCCTTTTTCTCTTTACTCAAAGAATTTTACTAATAAGATTCTGGCAGTGAATGTTGTATGTTAATTCTTTCTTATTGGTAGATATCTTTATCTTTTCCTTCTGGTTAAGCATTAACAATGTCACTGTTTTGGGACAAAGCAGGAACATCTGTTCTGCTGCAAATGCCCTTTAAAATGGAGATATGTGTGCCTCATCTACTGGATAACACAATTGTTTTCTGTTTGATAAGTTACGGTTTAATGATTCTTTTGTTTGTCCTAGGTATTTTGTTGGTTGTTTATCTCAAAGATTCAAATTTCCTGTTTTGCTGGACAAGAAAGGCCGAGAGATCAAGTAAAAGATAGTGGGAAATAAAAGGTTTCTGCTATCAGTTACACAAGGGAAAATCATGTTTGTTTTGTCAAGTGGGCTAAAAAGCCACATTGCTCATCTAAAGAGTTGCTTCTGAAAGGTTAGTTTAACACTAGAACTTTCTTTTCTTTATTTTTCTTCTCTCCTTTTTAGGTGATGAGTTCCCTTTACTTTTCCTGTTTGTTTTTCCACACTGCTGCTGGAGTGAAGAAAACATAAAATGTAGTACAATTCCAATAAGGGAACCACTCAGATTTCAGATATATTACCTTTCTGATGCATGAAAGCACAAAGCTTCTTTCTTTCTTTCTTTCTTTCTTCTTCTTTTCAAAAAAGAAAGAAAGAAAGAGGAGAAGAGGGAGTCTTTTTTTTGGGGGTTTAATCAAATAGAAAAAAATTCAGGTATTACTTGCACTAGAGCTTCCTTCCTTCAAAGTTCAACGACAAATGGTGATAATTTCCCTACTCTCTCTGTTTTATTTTTTTTTATTTTTTTTGTTTGAATGGGAATTGAATAAGCCATCAGTTGACCTTTTTCCCATTACCATGATCAAGACTCAAGAATCAAGACTCCTTCCTTAATCTGATAAGTTAACAGACAAACTGAGGAAGAAATCACCTTTTCCTGGAATCTTGTAAATGCTTCAAAAGCATGATTCCTTCCCACACATCCCTTTACCCCTTTTTGTGCTAATGTCTTCAATTACATCATTTTTTCTACTATAGAAGTAAGCAACATAAAGCAAAATCATGACATCACTCATATATTAAATCTTGAAGCTTTACCTTTTTCTTGCCTTACTGCTGCTTTATTTCTACAGGATCAAGTTAGAACTTAAGAAATTGAAATAGCTGGAAGCTATCTAACTTGGTTTGAAATATTTTAATCTTAAAAACAATGAAGAAAAAATTATCAGGATAACTCTTTTAACTCAACTGAGAAAAAAAAAAAAAGCTAAAAAAGTTACCCAACACAAAGAAAAGAAAAAAAAAAAAAGTGTCCATTGTTTATTATAAATCTGTAATGAGTTGTGTTTCCATAAGAAAAAGAAAAACTTGAGAACATGAGTTGAGTGGTAATTGCTGATTTATCCCCACACCCCTGTTCAGAAAAAAAAAACCCAGAATAAGTTATCAAGAAAAGTAGAAAACTTTCCTCTCTTAGAGAATTTCTAAAAAATTTCTTATGTTTCATCCACATATTTTGCTTTTGTCCATGAGAGCTTATTCTTATACCAAAATAGAAATGCATTATTTTGCATGCATAAATCAGATAACATAATAAAATTAGGCATCCACTTTATGCTGTTCAATTAACTTAATATGAGAAAGATTGAATAAATAATGGACCTAAAACCAAAAAGTTGATTGTAATGTTTATGGTTTCAGAAATCTTTATTTCTTAATTTCATTTAGATGTTAAAAGTTGACTCATCTGAGTATGGAACATATTTATATATTAAATTTACTTTTATTAAGTAAATATATATATATATATATATATATATATATATATATTGTTGAACCTTTGATTTCAAGACAAAACAATGTGCAAAGCTAAAATGCTGATATCCCTAAGACTATAGGAGTTTTTATTTTTGGGGCATATATATATATATATAAAGTTGATGCCTTTTATCTTGAAATTGATCAAAATATATTTTGGCCATTGAATTTACTTTTGTAGATCAAAAAGATGTAATATTCCTGGTAATGAAATAGCTATCTGCACACTTCTTTAATTTGTTTGGATCTTTTCCTATTAACCTTCCTTTTTCTACCATTAAAAAAATACAATTCCCCCACAGCATATTTCCATTACAGGTCCTCCCATATTATGCTCTTGCAAATTGCGTCTTTTCTTCTCTTTTATTTATTCATTTTTGAACAATTGAAAATGAACTTTTCTAGTTTTGTTTAAAGTAGGTGCAAGTATCATCTTTCCCTGTTTCTGCATTTACTGAAAAAATAAAACTTGCTTGTTAAACAAGAGCCTTTGTGATTGACTTTCGGTTCCCTAACCTATCCTTGCACATCCCTGCTAACTTTCCCTAGGTTACAATAACTTGGGAATCTAACACCCGTCCATTGATTAAGAATTACAAGCAAAAAAAAAAAAAAAAAAAAAAACTTTTAGAATCACATGATGAATAGTTAGGTTTAATATAGTTATAGTCCATATCGTGAATAAAGTAATATTTTAGCTTAGGTATCTCTCTATTTTATTTGTCAAGTAACAAGTGATTTAATTTCCATTAAAGATGATCTTATATTATATTTTAATCATGTATTATAGTTTTAAAAGTTGGAAGTATCTTTTCATAAATTTCTTGTGTAAATAATTATTTATTAGGATATTAATTTGTTTATAACATAAGTAAAGTTGTGAATTTGATTAAGTGTTTCATAATTTTAAAAGTTTAAAGTTTTTTTCTAGATATATCTTTTAAATTAGTTATTAAGATATTAGATTTCTTGAGAAAAAATACGTCAAGATTTGATAATCACTTTTTTTTTATTGGAAGTAAGAACCCTAACTTTAGCCTTTCTCCCACCACCCCTCCCACCTTACTACAAGTTCTTTAATTTTACCTATGCAAGGAACAGTTTGGTGATCCTAAGAGTTGGAGGAGGATTTGAATGATTATGGAGAATATATATATATATATATATTAAACCATAGTAGAAAAGTAAAATGTGAATGTGCTCACGGAACTATGATTTAGAGGATTGTGACCAAAAACAGGAGTGTCCTTGTCGGCTTGTAATATTTGTTTTCTTTATAGAAATGAAAAGAATTTGTGATAGAAAAGACAAGTGGGTTGGGTTGAGTTGAGGGGTTGATGACATTTCACTATATATATATATATATACGTGACTTTAATTATTTGGTGTTGTTTTGTTTTGTTTACTAGAGAGAGAGCTACAAAAGTTGTTGGTATCAAAAGCAAAATCAACTCCCAATTTCACCTTGAAAAATCCCACCTTTTTCTATTACATCCATCCATTTGCATTGTCCTTCCCCTTGCAGATCCACTTTCTTTTCCATGACCAAATTTTCCTTCTCTTTTATTGCTCAAATAATTAATGAATATTATTAGTCTCAAATAAGAATTGAAAAAAAAAAACATAAAAAAAAAGGTTACTTTCTTGTTTCGCTCCATTCTATGTTGGACGCAGATTTTCACGTCCTCCTATATTTCTAAAGCATCAAACCACGTTCTTCCCCTCCTTGATGTTAAACTCGTACTTTGGAACTTAATGCACAGATCTGCTTACATTAATCTAATAAAAAAATAATTTCGTGATGCAGTTTGTCCCTGTACTTTCTACTGTTTATAGTGTTCCCTGCACGTGCATCTCCTCATTATTTCGTGACTCTCTTCATTTTTCACTGTTCCCTTTATTATTATTTTTTTAAATTATAATAATTTTTCTCCATTTTAGTGAAAGAAGATCATCATTTCCCTTTAAAAAGAGTAATTATAGTTAGGTCCATGAATTGAAAATTAAGCACGGAGTAATATAACTATGTACTGTCCACCCATTGAACCGGTGTCTAACCCTAATTGATTGGGCAGTGCCACGGCAGTACAAGGTTAGGTATCACTAATAGTGACGGACAAAAAAATAATAATTTAAAAAATAAAGAAAGAAAGAAAGAAAGAAAGAAAGAATTGTATTATTAATTTGCTATCCCTTTCGGGTCACGGTCACGGTCAGCAAAGTAATACTCAGCAGGGCTTCTATTTATGTACATATTTTCACACTCTGATTTTTCCAGTTGCTTGCGGCGGCCATCTCAATTTCAATTTCAATTTCTCCTCCTTAATTTCCACATGCATAGTTGCCAGAGGAGGAAAAAACAGAAAAACAAAACCTGATAATTTGATCTGTGTGAGATTTTTTTGAATTTTTCACTCAATAGTATTGATGAATATTTTATGTTGACAAAAAAAAAAAGAAAGATATACAGCAAGTAATTAAAGAAAGAAAAGAATTTTCTTTGAAAACAGAATTGATGGAAGAGGGGTAAATGCAATATAATATAAGTAGATTAATGGAGAGGAATTACATTAAAGAAAAGTTCTTGAAGCACACCAGAAAACTATTTTCAATTTTTTTTTTACAAGAACCCAAGTGGATCGACAACCATTATATAATTAACACACACATATATATATCCCTCTAAGCTTATTCCATAATATCATAAAGGCTGGTAATTTTCTTTTTTAAAGTCTTAAATTACCATGGATCCTACCCATTTGAGAACATTAATCTCTCTCTTAAAAAGTCTAGAAACCAAAAAGTCGTGTTTCCCATTTTTAGGGGGGAGATGATGATCAGTGATCAGTAGTGCAACATATCAGCTGAAGCCATAAGAGGTTGTTGGTTGACATAAAGATGGTTCCAATTCCAAGAATTGTTCATGAAGCAATCGGCGGCGGTGGTAGGCAGAGGAGGCGGCGGCGGAGGAGGAGGAGGAGGAAGAAAAGCAAACGGCTCTTGATTGTTATTGCCCAAATAAGAAGTGGTAGCAGTGGCGGTGGTCATGAAATCGATGATTTCGTTAAGGGACTGTAATCTGTGAGTAAGCTCTGAAACTTGAGCCCGGAGAACAGAGTTCTCTGCTTCGACATTGAGAAAATGCTGAGTGGTGACATTCATGGTGGTGATGATTTGATTGTTTTCCTTTCTGAGTTGAGAGACTTGAGCCATCAAATCATCCAAATGTTTTTGTTTCCTCATCCGAGATCGCCTAGCAGATTCTCGATTGGAAATCATTCTCTTTCTTTTTCTTTGATCCATTAGTTGCTGAAGATCTTCTTCAGAACCAGAGTTTTGTAGCCCAGATGACCCTGAAGATATTGTTCCGCTAGAAGAACCCATCATATATAATTGCACAAAAATCCCCAAATTAATAACTTACTTAAATTCAACGACAGAGAGAGAGAAATCTTTGATGAAGATTTTAGCAGGAAGGACCCAGATAGTGAAAATTTATATATAAAAACTAGGGTTTATTAGAACAGAAATATTAATACTAAAGCTATATATATATATAGTAATAATACTTAATTATATATAATGAGAAAGAAAAACAGAATCATGAAATGTAATAGAACCAGTAAAGAAAAACAACTGAGAAAGATTGAACTAAATGGGTCCTTCGCCTGTATGTGGAATTTATCATAAAACCCGGAAAGAGCTCACTGAGAATTGCAGACATGAATTTCAAAAATCAAGAACAATATGTTGAGCATTAAGATTATCTTTGAAATCAAAAAAAGAAAAAAGAAAATCTGATCTTCTGATCAAACTCCTAAACTTTAAAAAGTATGGCAGAGGTTTCAGAACCAGGAAACCTAAGAAGAAGAAGAAGAAGAAAACGAAAAAAGAGGAGAAGAGGAGAAAGGGGAGGTATCAATGGAGCTTTGGCAAGATTTTATAGAATCAAGAAGTGATATGGGCAGGTGCTGAAATTTTGTCAAGAAAAAAAAAATAAATAAAAAAGAAGTTTGGAATCTACTACTACTGGTGACTAGTGGGGGGGGGGGGGTTGGGGGTAGTATGATGGGACATGTGGGGTGGGATGCAGAAGCCTCCACAACCGTCTTAGAGACAGCTGGTTTGCAATATCATCAGAATGTTGTGAAAGGTTTTTAAATCATCACACTGGAAAAAAAAAACCTTAATAACCTCAAACTCTTAATTTAAAACAAAAAAAAAAAGAAAGAAAAAATTAAGACGAGAATGAATTAAGGAAGCAAAATCATCGGATCATCTCAGCTATGTCGGAGGTTGTTTCTAAGAAAACTACTTCCTTTTTCTTTACTTTTTTTAAAATTTTTAATTTTATTTAGATTATTTGGAGTTTCTTTAAAAATATATATATTCTCTAAATTAAGAGTCCTATTTTATTTTATTTTTCTTTAAAAAAAAAATCTTTTTGTATGGGGAATCATATCTTTATAAACTAGGACGTTTAAGATATTTTTGTTGCAAAGAAACTACGAGAAAGAAAAAAAAAAAAAAGCTAAGCTACTGAAAATTGGCATAAATGCAGATGCCTTCCGGGTGGAGGAGGGTGGGGGTGGGGGGTGGGTGGGTTGGAAAGAAAGAAAGAAAGAAAAAAAAAAAAAAAAGAAAGAGATGCCAACCCATGATTAAGAACTAGTGATGTTCTACCACAAAACATAAAAATCTAGAAAAGCTTCAGAGCAAAAAAGAAAATCAAAATGTTGGCTTTTGCGAAGAAACGACGTCGTAGTAAGAGATTGTAGTCGTACCCTGGAGTGGGTTTTCTATTTTTTTTTTTTTATAATTTTATTTTAACAGAAAGGAAAAGAAAATGTGGTGTGGTATTGATTGATGTCATGTTGATCTGACAAGAACGGGTTTTGATAAATTACGATAAAAAGACGGGAAAGAAGTGGGGTCCGGGTCGGGTAGCATGGCATTAAATCAGGTCGGGTTCTGTTGAAAATGAAATAACGGTACTTAGTTTTGTTCATTGTCCGAAATGACCTTTGGATTTTGCAACCCATAATTCTGGTAGTTTTTAAAGAGGAATTGATTCATTTTTATTTTTGTATATATTTTAGGTAAAAAAACTGGATCCGCATAGTTTCCAGTTTATATAAGACAGACAAATAAAAATATTCCGATGGGGACTGTTATTCGGTGGTTCAGATTTTCAGTATTTGGTGAAATTAATATTGTTTTTATAAAAAATAAAATAAAAGTATGTAATATAGTGAACCGTTAGAGTGTATTTCTGAACAATAATTAGGAGTTAAAAAGAATTCAATTAAATTCGACTACCAAATCGTATGGATTAGTAAGACAAAAAAAAAGAAAAGTGCAGAATCATTTGACTTTTTTTTCTCTCCACAAATACTATTGGATTTGATTAAAATTCACAATTATTTTTAGGATAATATTTCATTCTTATCCTTTTTAGGATAATATTTAATTAACCATCGACCGAGATAACTTTAAACTTTCAATTAGTTAAATATCATTAATATGATAACTATATATAAAATATTTTTATATATATATCCATAATAATTAACAGTAAAAGAATATCTAATTTCAATGTTTTTTTTTCTTTTCTTCGAGGTTTCTAGAATACCACAGTATTTTGTTCCCTCGTTTTTTTCCCCTTGAATTTGATTGTTTCATGCCAAACATATAATATATAAATAATTGGGAAAAAAAAAAGCAAAAGAGAGGAATTTACATGCATGGGATCCCTTTTAAGGGAATCCATACATAATCAAAAATCATGTCAAATTATTGTAACATCCATAATAATGGATTCTAGATATTCTTTAAAAAAAAAAATAATTAATTTTATTTTTAGAGACTATTCATATATATATATATATATATATATATATATATATATATATAATAAGACAAATATCAAATTTAGAAATATTTGTAATTATTGGGGATTAAAAGAAGAATAATTGTGACTTTTAAACACATCAAATGAACGAATCTGATACGATATATTCTAGAAGCTCTTGGATGTCCATCAATTATTAATTTCCCTCAGCTAAATAATTTTTTATTTTAAATAAATTTATTTCACTTACGCCTTTCATTTTTTATATTTATAACTCTTTAATCCATTTTTCATTAAACTTCTAAATATTTCAAGAAAAGTGTCTATTATAAATATAGGATTTATTTAACTTTTTACTCAATATAAAAGATCATTTATTATTTTAATTAATTTAAATTACACATATAAAATTTAATTTTTTAATATAAAAAAATTATCATAATTTTTATATAATATTAAATATATATATATATATTATGGTAGAAACCATGCTTTTGATATCACGGTTTAGCAGCCATTAAAGAGAAAAAGATAAAAAAAAGTAAAAATGATGAACACCATTCAACAACCCATTGTAAAATCCAAGAAAATATATATATATATATATATATTATGGTAGAAACCATGCTTTTGATATTACGGTTTAGCAGCCATTAAAGAGAAAAAGATTTAAAAAAAAGTAAAATTGATAAACACCATTCAACAACCCATTGTAAAATCCAAGAAAAATATTGCACACACACATATATTTGTACTCATTCTAAAATGAGTCAAACGTAAAGATAATTAGGACTTCACCTTTAATTAATTCTACCAAAATAATAATCAATTATATATATATATATAATATATTATATATATATATATATATATAATCCAACCTCCACAATATATAGTTCACTAAAACAAACCAAATTTGTTTATTATATAAAATTTTTTCAGACTATATATTACATAATCGACTCATTAAACATTTATTTCTATTTATACAAAATTTTTTATTGTTAATATAAATTTATAACTCTTATGACATTAATTATATATATATATATATGTATATATATATTTAGAGAGAGAGAGAGAGAGAATAGAGAGATACATATAAAAGTTCACCCACCAATGCATGCAACAATCTTTCCACAAAAAAGGGCCCAAAGAGAGATACACAGTAGCGGGACATCCTTAGTAATATCAAGTGTGGTCGTTCTTTCTTCTTTTCTTTTCTTTTTGCCATTCATCACAATATACATACATACATATATATATATATATATATATATATATATATATTCATCAAATATATACATACATACATATATATATATATATATATATATATATCAGCAAGTGGTTAGGTACATTGCATAAACTGTTCCTTCGTGACATGTCTCCATCACCTACTTGCCTTCACTTTGAAGTAATTAAACCCATAAAACCAATACATCACACACACACACATATATATATATACACACACACACACACACACACCAAGTTTGATTATTAATCTCATGGAAAATCTGTTTGTCAAGGAGATATATATATATATATATATATGTATGTATGTATGTATATATATTTCAGACTAAACATATATAGAATATCTTCTCATTCTCTATTTATATGAATCATAGTCACTTTCAGATGGATCGATGTTAACAATTTCCGACACTGAATAACGGGTTTCCTATGTTTGTCTCTTTAATTTGCTATCCAACTAAAATGCATCATGACACAATCAATCTACTGTTGGATACTTATATATATCATTCATTAATTATGTAAACTCTATTCTTAACGAACTTTTTTCTATATCAATGCTAATCTAAATTTTAATCATTAAAATTAATTAGCAAGTACAAATAAATTGGTCAAAATTATTATTATTATTATTCTTTTAGTAGCTGTCAAGTTTGATTTG
Organism: Asclepias syriaca; assembly: GCA_027405835.1. Lineage (NCBI taxonomy): Eukaryota > Viridiplantae > Streptophyta > Magnoliopsida > Gentianales > Apocynaceae > Asclepias > Asclepias syriaca. Next base: position 184,069 of record JAPHNG010000664.1, read on the forward strand.
CTTAGGTTTTGCATGAAAAAGACGTGGCTTGTTTCGATTTGTGTTTGTTTTTTTTTTCTTTTTCCTTTCTTTTGGTGTACTACATCATGCATGTTGTAAGCATTTACCACCAAAATCTTCACTTATATTTTATATGGATGTAATAAGAGATGAACCGCATTATGTGTATAAATCAAACTAAACTATATATATATAACAAAGGTTTTTGTTATTTTAAAACGTTATCTTCTGCTTGCGCTTTTCATAATATATATATATATATATTTGGTTGAGATGACTAATAGCAAAATGAATGGTAAGGAATTTTTTTTTTTTTTTAAATTTAAATTTGTGACATGTTTTCTCTTAAACTTATAACAATTAAACAAAATATATTTTTTTCTTGAAATGAAATTTGGTTCATTTTGGCCAGTTTGTTTGTCCAATGGGCCAACCATGGTTAGCAGCCTATTTTTTCGAACAAGCTCAAAAACTAAAGCTAGTACAGAAATTTGGTTCGTTTGGGCCCGTTTATTAGTCCAATGGGCCAACCATAGTTAGCACCCTAAAATTTTCGGTCCAAATTACTTACTTAAAAGAAACTATTAAAATTAGCATGGGCCTTTTAAAAGCCCATACTACTCTAAAAAGCCTTTTAAAATTTATGGGCCTGATTTCCATATTATTTAGCCCTTACTCTTTTTTTTTTTCCATACCTCTAAATTATTTCACATTCAAATTAATTTTTTTTTAAAAGCATCCATTCTAAAATAAAATTATGTGGTTGCTCAACAACTACTATCGCCCATCATTTTCTAATTCCAACTTTGTGCCCAAAAGAGCTTAAAAAATTATACGCTAAGCTGTACCCCACATTATTATTATTATTATTTTATTTATTTATATTACGAACCCCAACTTAAACAAATCCGCCTCCTCACCCGCGTGCCCTTAAAACGAATCAATTACCTACAATTTATTTAAACTTAAATTTTATAAATTTACCTAAAATAATGACATTCGCAATTTACCAACTACACATTTCAGTGAATTGGGATGTTGTGCCTAATTTTGCCAAATTAAAGCATTTCCAGAAAAAAAAAAATTTATATATATATATTATCGCTAAAACTATAGAAGGAGAATATTCGTTTACTTTTTGTTAATTTTTAAATATGTTAAGCATGATTTTAATTTTTAGAATCCATTCATTTTAAAATGTGATTAATTATATATATCTAAAAGATTTGATACCAAATTAATTTGGTGAAAAGAGATTAGCATTCGCTGAAATCCGCGGGATTTACGCTTAATGTTGCTGGCTTTCCTTTTTTTTTTTTCTGTCGGCCAGCTTTTATTATTATTATTTGATGTTTTTTTTAAAAATATTAAAGTCAAACTGTTATTAGCTATTATTACTAATATGATAATTTTAAAAATTAATTTTTTAAAATTAAGACATGTTAAAAAAAAAAAGCGAGTAATATGAATAGTTTTTGACATTATTTCTCTCTATTTTCGAAAAGATTCTTTGAGGCCTTCAAAAATTCCGTTTCCCACTGAGAGATGCAGTCAAAGGTCAAAGGACTAAAAAGCAAAAGGCAAAAGTTCATTTTCCACCTTTTATCCCCACATTTATTTTTTTTATATCTTATAAAATTGTTTTGAAATAAACAAAAAAAGGGGAATAGATAAATAAATCGGGTCATTAATTACGGATACTTACAAAATAAAAAAGAGGATTTCCAGGCAGTCCAATAATCCTGACCCGAACTTACTTCCATCTGGCAAACTCAGACAAAGACAATAGTTATTTTCATTATTATTACTCAATCAAACTATTCACGGATCCCCAAATTCATTCGGCCCGAATAGAATTTTCCCCATAAATTTTTTTTTTCTTATTGTTTGACCCAACGACCTCCGGCAGATGACCCGTTTAATCCGCCGCGCCACGTGTCATTCTAGCCTCTATACTGGTCCCACTCCACAACCATATAGTAATAGGCACAGCTATATCCGCCCTATTGAGCCTGGCCGTACCTGCTCCCCGTCTTAGCTATATTCTAGCCCTTCATTTCTCTCTCTTCCGCTCTTCTTCTGATCGCCGTCAATCATTCCGGCTATAAAATCCCTAATTCTAACTGTATTTTACCTGACTGGTAATTGTAGTTCTGGAATTTATATCCCGTAAACATATCAACATTAAGTAATCCTTTTTATTTTTAATTTTAATTTTTTATTTTTTATTTTCCGTTATGATGCATTTATGACCGAAGGATGAGCCTTGTGATCCCCGCCGACACTTTGAAGGTACTGCGACTTCTCTTATTATCTGAATCGACTCTCGAGTTTTTTTCCAATCTCCCGAAAATTCCTAAATCTAATTTTGGATGATTAATTAGGGGGATTTTTTTTTCCTTCTTCTGACGCTTGATTGATTGACCGATCGTGAAACTGACTGGAAGTTAAAGAAACGGCTTCTTGGAGCGTAGCTCACCTTTCTTCACTTTAATTTCTTCGCAGCGATGTCGGGACCGTTAGATCGATTTGCGAGGCCTTGTGAGTCAAATTCACCTTTCTATCCCTCTTTTCTTTTGTTGTTGCCCTCTTTTATTTGGAGGGGGGTGTTGCTGTGTTTTATTCTGAATAATTTTAGCAGTGATTTTAATTCTAAGGGAATTGAGCTAAGGTTAGGGTTTTGATTTCTTTTTATACGGGCGTGATTTCACAATTCTGATTTTAAATTCAGTTTTTTTATTTTTTATTTATTTTTATGTGAATAAAAAAATTAAATTAATTTTCTTTCTTCTTCTCTGCTTCAATGCAGTGAAGGATAAATAATCTGGGAAATACCTTACATGTGTTTTATTTGTCAAAAGTATCTTCCAGTGAATTGCTTTTTTCTTATATAACAGGCTTTGAAGGGTCTTCTGGTAATGACGAGAGAAGAGAGAGGAAATCTGACTTCGAGAATTCTGAGGATGAGAGAAGGACAAGAATTGGTTCACTCAAAAAGAAAGCTCTAAATGCTTCCACAAAATTCAAGCATTCACTGAAGAAGAAGAGTAGTCGAAGAAAAAGTGATGGCAGGGTCAGCTCTGTTTCAATTGAGGATATTCGAGATGCTGAGGAACTACAAGCTGTTGATGCATTCCGACAAGCATTAATCCTGGATGAACTCTTGCCTGAAAAGTTTGATGATTATCATATGATGTTGAGGTAATATAAATCTTTATTGCCCAGTTTCTCCAAATGGTTTATGCCATAGGTTCTTTAAATTTAGGGTCCTTGGTTACAATAGAAGCTTATTGGAATAAATCTGCCATGCATACATGCAATCAGGAAACTCACTGTTGAAACAACAACAACGCTAGGTATTGCTCAATCCCAATATGTTTCACCTAAATATTGGATGAAACCTATCATAGACTCAAATATTTGTTATTCTGGAAAATTATGGTTAGTTTGAGTCAGACCTCTGCTGCTGTTTAGGTAGGACAGTTCATTTGGATTTACAGTAGTATGTTAGGATTTCTTATTTACCTCACTACAGTTTCTGATTCAGGTATTTTATGGTTCTAAAGTTTATATAACACCCAATACCTTGTAGTATTGGTCTGTAGAATTTAGAACAGTTTATGGAGCAATTGCTGAGCATTAAACTGTATAGCATTTCAGAAATAATGTTTCTAGGATGTATGGTAAGAGTAAAAGGAATTTTAGTTTGCAGTTTTATTCTTATAAGTTAGTCATTGAAATCTGGGGATCTTAGTAAAGTAAGGATCATGTTTTATTCTTTCTTTCTTTTCTTTTTTTTCCCTTTATAAAAAAAAATAATTTTAAATATAGAATCTTAGGCTTGTTGATTCAAGTTTGCAGTTTACTGTTTGGTTGTTGATTCATATTTGATTTATTTTTCTAACTAAGATTTTCCCATTGGCAAACAAGGTTTTGGCTTCAGCGTTATACAAGATTATTTCAATGTTGTAAAAGACTGTCTTATTTCAGGTTTCTAAAAGCAAGATGTTTTGATATTAAAAAAGCAAAGCTGATGTGGGCTGATATGATTCAATGGAGGAAAGATTTTGGTACTGATACCATTATGGAGGTATTCACACACTGTATGCCCATTTGATATTTCTTTGCTCTATTGTACAATACATCTATTATACTGTTGTCCCTCTTCAAATATTAATTCTAATTGACGGAAATGCAATGTCCAACAGGATTTTCGGTTTGAAGAACTTAATGATGTTTTGAAGTGCTACCCCCAAGGTAATCATGGCGTTGATAAGGGCGGAAGACCTGTATACATTGAAAGATTGGGGAAAATTGATCCCAACAAACTTATGCAAGTTACTAACATAGATCGCTACATAAAATACCACGTGAGAGAATTTGAGAGAAGCTTTGCATTTAAGTTCCCAGCTTGTACAATTGCTGCAAAAAGGCACATTGATTCGAGCACCACAATTTTGGATGTTCAGGGCATAGTATGTTCATCTTCTGACATTCCTCTCCATTTCTCCATTTGACAGAATGCACGTCTTTGCCGATTGAAAGTACATTTGAATGATAAAAATTCTCTTCATGTTTTTGCTCTATTAGGGCTGGAAGAATTTCTCAAAGAGTGCAAGGGATCTTATCACAAGACTTCAAAAGATTGATGGCGATAATTATCCTGAAGTAACTTTTTAATTCATCTTAAATACAGAATCAGTATTTTCTATTAGCTTATAATCTTGAGATTTATGAAGATATTTATCCTGTTGAATTGATGCAGACTCTTCATCAAATGTTCATAATTAATGCTGGCCATGGGTTCAGACTACTTTGGAATACAGTTAAAACTTTTCTAGACCCTAGGACAACTTCCAAAATACATGTAAGTCAATTCTCTTTCTTTCCCCATTTGTGTTAGTTCATTCTTTTTCACATGAATGAATTTGGCACACATCTTTTAATTCTTGAACTTAACAACAGGTTCTTGGATACAAGTACCAAAACAGGTTGCTTGAAGTTATAGATGCCAGGTAACTGTGAAACTATTCAACTTTGCGATTTTTTGGTGATTAGTTGCGACTCTTCCCTAAGGTGCAGCTGTGTTATACTTAACTAACATTTTGGATTTATGCAGTGAGTTGCCGGAATTCCTGGGTGGTACTTGCACCTGTGCGGAGTCAGGGGGTTGTCTTTCTTCTGATAGAGGGCCATGGAAAAATCCAGAAATTATGAAGGTTCTGTTAGTTCTTATAACTTTAATATTCTCCCCACTTCTATGGTAGAAGTTGATGTATAAATGGGGATGGGGATTCAATAGGGAGTTAAAAAGAGGATTTTCACTGGATATTTGTTTTATATGTTACTTACGGGTAGTGCATTTGTTTGCTTCGATTGGGATGCAGATGGTTCTTAATGGTGAAACGCGGCGTGGTAGGCAGGTTGTTAAAGTTTTGAACAGTGAGGGGAAGGTGGTTTATGCAAAGCCCCAGTATTCGATGGTATGTTTTCTGAACCTTCTTACATCTCCATTGGTGGATACATATTTCTGAATGTCCAGTTTGAGCAAGATAATAATATTTGATTTATTCAGCAGTTAAAGGGCAGTGATACATCTACTGCAGAATCTGGATCTGAAGCTGAAGATATTGCATCCCCAAAAGCTATAAGAAACTACTCTCATCTAAGGCTTACACCAGTTCGGGAAGAGGTTGGTTTGATGGCTTTATATTCAGTAGAATTTAATGCATTCTTCTTTCTAAAACAAATAAGTATATTACTGTCCCTTCTAAAATCTTCTAACTATGCAGTCTTAACTTCCACACGTTGTGTAGAACTTGTCTTAGTACCTATAAATTTTTTGTTTATACTATGCTTTTATTTGATTTATATATCATTCTATTGTTATTTCTTGTAATAGCTTCTTAGACTTCTGTATTTACTTAATAGCACATGAAGCAGGCTAAGGCCGCTGGAGCATCAAGCTATGCTAGTCACTTCTCAGGATACGACGAATATGTTCCGATGGTAGACAAGGCTGTTGATTCTGGATGGAAGAAGCAATCATCCCTTCAAAAGTCCTATACTTCCAAAGGTTTGTAGGAAACATGTGGCTACTGTAAGAGATTACTTTGTGTTTGACAAGTTGATCTAGATATGTTTAGTATTTGTGTTTTCTATCTTTGCCTATTTTATGTCTCCTGCTCAGAAGACATGTCTTATTTGATTTCTTTTGTATTTGTTTTGCATATATCGTTACTTCTATGCTTTTTTAGATTGGATGTCCGATGGCACTTCAAAATGTAGCTTGTAAAGGTAAGGCTCATTATTGTATCTCAGTTGTAAAGGAGCAATAGATTTAGTGGCATGCAGTAGGCGTGGTTATTATGCATTATGATGAAATTATAAGGTGTGATTATATGCACAGGAAATATATTTAGGGCATCTCAATTTTCATAATAATAAAAAAGAGGTCCAAAGTTGATATGTGCAGGCAGCCATCTTTTTATCTTCTATATAGAAATGCTTATTTGAGTTTTTTTTCCCCCTGAATAAGTGAAATGCTTATTTGATTTGAATATGAAAACTATTATCTCTTTCCAACTGGCTCATGTGTTTGAGAAGGAAGGAAGATTTGTATGTGTAAGACCCTTACCAATGTATCAGTAGTTGAGTAAATTTCTATTTCTGGTTTCCAGTTATGGTTGCAACAAGACTTTTATATCTTTTCCCGTGTCTAGATGTATAATTATTTTGTCTTTTTTTTTTTTTTTGGTGTGTTTGTGTAAGGAATGGTAGAATCAAATCTGGTTTTTGCTTCCCAAGCTCTAGGTTTTGGCTCCTTAATTGGTCTAGAGTTTGGTGCATTGTGGGTGAATCTATGTTTACTCCTGTTCATCCTTGTTCTTGCACCTTGATTACGTCTCTAAACTTCTGTCTTGCTGCAATCACATGTTGATTGGGCCATTCATTGAAGCTTTTTGCTTAAACATTTACATTGGATAGGCCTGGTTATTGGTCTGTCAAGGGATTGGGTATACTTGTTTTCAGATTTGGTTTTGATTTGTTTGTGACAGGTCTTAGTACATTTTATTTTAGACCCAGACCTAGATCCATAAAACAGAATTAAATAATTTATTTTTATTATATATTTATGTGTAATTATATAACCATAAATTCCTTCCTGCAACTGAGAAGGAAGCCATCATAAAAAAATAGGTCAGTGAGGATTGACAATTGTACCCTGGTGACTTGATTGAGAAATAAAAAGAAATTGGAAATGTTATGCAATTCTCAATTCCTCATATAGCACTCAGTTAGAGACTTAAAAGTCGGATCGAAGGCAACAGTTGAGTTGAAGAGACAGGAGAATTAAATATATTTTTCTAGGGGTAATTGAGTTGGTTCTTGGTTCTTATATTCTTTAGTTGGTACAAGTTCAGGGAGAACTTGTTCTGAACCAATTAGTACTTGTTTATGTGCCTAACTTTCAAATGAGAATAGAAAAATCGACTCAGCTATGAGTAGATCCTCTATAGGAGAAAAAATAGGATAAAAGTTTCCCAATATCAGTAATGATAAATCTGATATAAAGTTTTCAAATTCAGGGTTGCTCTCCGCTGGTGATTCTAAAAAGGTGCCACAAGGTCTACATGTGCAGATTATGACAGTTCTTATGACCTTCTTCATGACCCTATTCATGCTCCTACGATCTCTAACCTGCCGCATCACGAAGAAACTTCCAGATGTATCAGCAGATCAGAACCCGAAAGCCCAAGAATTTAACTTTGATGACAATTCTAAGGAGGAGCTTTGTTGTCCTTCACCGACTCCTACATTTACAGAGGCAGAACTTCTCACCCGTGTCTTGAAGAGATTGGGTGAGCTAGAAGAGAAAGTTAATACTCTTCAAGCAAAACCATCTGAGATGCCATATGAGAAGGAGGAATTGCTAAATGCTGCTGTTTGCCGAGTAGATGCCCTAGAAGCAGAGCTAATTGCAACGAAAAAGGTACAGTTAATATGTCAAAGATTTCGCTGAACATCATATTTTTGCAGTTCCAGTTTGATGTATTCTCTGTAGCACTTCTGCTGCACCATGGCCCTTGATTTATCCATTTTCATAAGTAGTGACATATTCTTATTTTAATTTTTTTTTTTAAGTATCAGGTAATATACCTGCAATGTTATATCATATGCCTATTTCATGAATTACAATTTTTCCAGATGTTACATATTTTACCTTGCATCATTGCATTATTGATGCCTAGTTTTTCTATTTCTTAATAACCAGGCTCTGCATGAAGCTCTGATGAGGCAAGAAGAGTTACTCGCTTACATTGACAGTCAGGAAGAGGCCAAATATCGGGTTAGTTGGTTTTGGCAGTTTGGATTTCAAATTCGTACTCTAAAGAACCCTTGTGGGGGGAAGAGCTGGCTGGCTGGCTGGCTTCTTTAGAAACCAGTCGATTTATGAAATCATCAACTAATTCATTCATTTGTTTGTTCGTTCATGTGGTGGGTGCAGAAAAAGAAGTTTTGCTGGTGAGGATTATAAAGTCCGAGTCATATTGGAGAACGTCTCATGCAGCAGGGAGTATTTGCGTCTTCATTTGAAAAGTTTATGTGTGACTTAAATGCCATGTTTGTTATTTATTAAAGAAGAGATGTGTCTTTTTTCTCGGAACACAGATTTTCTAAATTAAAGTATATAAAACATATATATCCCCGAGTTGATGCACCGATGAGTTTCCTTTGTGAGTGATTTATATATGAGTAAGTAGTGTGTAAGAGTTGACAAAATATATATATATATATATATTATACAAATGTCTATCGTGTTTTCATATTTGTCTGAAACAATGATAACGCCCTGCCCTGAGATCAGTGAGGTGAATTCTTCAGATGCTTTTTCACCTTTATCTTTAGTGTAGGAAGAAATTCCATTAGAGAGACTGGACTCTGTCGTCAAATATTTATGAATATCATTAAAAAATTTAAATAGATAATCTTTTATTAAAATTTTAAATAATTGATGAGTTTAGTTCTAAATAAATTTATGTTATTAAAATATATTTTTTAATTTTTAAAGTTTAAATTTTTTTATTAAATGAAAATAAGGTTATTTTTTATGAATTTTATAAAAAAAATTTAAAAATATTATGAAATTATATGATCTATATATATATATATATGTATATATATAGTATAATATATATAATATAGTAATTGGTGTGGAGATAGAGGGAGAGAGGGAGAGAGGAAGGAATTGATTGAGAAATTGGTCTCGGGAGATTGACAAATGCAAATGGAATTCTTATCAAAATTTTCTTTCTACTTCACTTCTTCTAAAAACCTCTTTCAAGGTACACCTATATATATACATATATATGTACTTAAATGAATATATAAATATATTCATCCATCATTACATCCATTATATATATAATTATTACTACAACATCATTACATCCACTTACATTTATATATATATATATATATATATATATAATATATATATATATATATATCCAATATTATAACTATTAGGTGATATTTATCATCTTTCGTAATTTTCTGGGATGATGGACATCCATTAATTTAAACCGGGATTCATAACACTCCCCCTTGGATGTCCATTACATAAAGAATATGTCTCGATAAAATCTTACTAGATAAAAACCCAGTGGGAAAAAAATCTAGTGAAGGAAAAAGAGTACACTATTCTTCATGTGTAGATTTCTCCCCTGATGAGATGATTTCTCGAAATTTTTAAATCGACGCAAACCAATTTTATATCTCAATTTTTCAAAGCTTGCTGTCGGAAGAGATTTAGTGAATATATCTGCAAGATTATCACGTGATTGAATTTGAAACACATCAATTTCACCGTTCTTTTGAAGTTCATGAGTAAAGAAGAATTTAGGTGAAATGTGTTTCGTCCTATCTCCCTTAATATATAGAGGAGTTGGAATCTCTCTTCTGGAGGATAAACCACAACTCTCTCTAATATAATGTATCATTGACCTCAACCATACACATTCTCGACTTGCTTCATGAATGGCTATTATCTCAGCATGATTAGAAGAAGTTGCTGCTATTGTTTGTTTCGTGGAGCGCCATGATATAGCAGTATTACCATATGTAAATAAATAGCCATTTTGAGAACGTGCCTTGTGCGGATCCGAAAGATAACCCGCATCTGCATATCCAATCAGTTCTGGATCATTTACATTTGAATAAAATAATCCGAGGTCAATTGTCCATTGGAGGTATCTAATGACGTGTTTTATACCATTCCAATGTCGTCGTGTTGGTGAATAACTAAATCTTGCTAATAGATTTATAGCAAATGCTATATCAGGTCGAGTATTATTTGCAAGATACATCAGTGCACCAATAACACTCAAATATGGTACTTCAGGACCAAATAGTTTTTCATCATTTTCTCGAGGTCTAAATATATCTTTATTTATATCTAGTGACCTCACGACCATTGGAATACTCAATGGATATACTTTACCCATGAAAAATCTTTTCAACACATTAGTTGTATATGTTGACTGATGAACAAAAATTTCATCTTTCATATGTTCAATTTGAAGCTCGAGACAAAACTTAGTTTTTCCAAAATCTTTAACTTCAAATTCTCGTTTCAAACAATCTATAGCTTCTCGAAGCTCTTCTGGAGTTCCTATTAGATTGATATCGTCAACATATATAGCAAGAATCACAAAACAAAAATCTGTTTTCTTAATAAAAACACATGGACATATTTGGTCATTTTTATATCCTGAATTCAACAAGAATTCACTTAGGCGATTGTACCACATGCGTCCAGACTGTTTAAGCCCATATAATGATTTTTGTAATTTGATAGAATAATTTTTATGAGGGTCTTTAGAAGCATTTGGTAATTTGAATCCTTCAGGGATTTTCATATAAATTTCATTTTCGAGGCTTCCATAAAGATAAGCTGTAATAACATCCATTAGACGCATGTCCACCTTTTCATGAACTACCATACTTATAAGATATCGGAGTGTAATAGAATTAATAACGGGTGAATAAGTTTGATCATAATCAATTCCTGGCTTTTGAGAAAAGCCTTGTGCGACAAGTCGTGCTTTATATTTTACGACTTCATTATTCTCATTTCGTTTTCGCACAAACACCCATTTATAGCCAACAAGTTTTATATCCTTTGGCGTTTGGACTACAGGTCCAAAAACTTCTCGCTTTGCAAGCGAATTTAACTCCGATTGAATTACATCTTTCCATTGAGGCCAATCAATTCTATGCCGACATTCTTCAACTGATAAAGGATCTAAATCCTCATTATCCTTGAAAATATCAAGGGCTACGTTGTATGCAAAAACATTATCAATAACAACGTTTTTTCGATCCCAACATTGATTCGAACTGGTATAATTAATTGAGATTTCAGAATTCTCATTATCATTTGTAGTTGGAATTTTTTCATCAGTTCTCCCTTGGTTTTCCTTTTCTGTTTCATCAATATGATCTTCTGGATCATTTGTTCCTCTTTTCTTTCGAGGATTTTTATTTTTGGAACCAAGGGGTCGGCCACGCTTCTGACGTGTTTTTGATTCGAAAGCTATAGGATTAACTTTCTGTCCTTCAGGAACTTCTATTCGTATAGGAGCATCTATAGCTGGAAGATGCGATTTAGTGACTCTGCTAGAGTCAGCAAAAGAATCTGGCAGTTGATTTACAATTTGTTGCAAATGTATAATCTTTTGAACTTCAAGTTCACTTATATTTGTGCGTGGATCTAAATGATTCAAAGATGTTTTCCACGCAAGTTCAATTTTATGCCATTTATTCTCTCCCCCTAATTTGGGAAACAAATTTTCATCAAAATGGCAATCAGCAAATCTTGCTATATAAATACATCCCCCGTCAAAGGTTCAAGATACCTTATAATGGACGGGGAGTCAAACCCAACATATATCCTCAATCTTCTTTGCGGACCTATTTTTGTCCGTTGGGGTGGTTCAATTGGAACATATACGGCACACCCAAAAATTCTCAAATAAAAAATATTTGGCTCTGAACCAAAAGCCAATTGTATGAGAGAAAATTTATGATAATTCGATGGCCTTAAACGCACAAGTGCTGCAGCATGCAAAATTGCATGTCCCCAGGCTGCTGTAGGGAGATTTGTTTTCATTAATAATGGTCTGACAATTAATTGCAGTCTTTTAATAAATGATTCAGCTAGACCATTCTGTGTGTGAACATGAGCTACAGGATGTTCAACAATTATTCCAATCGACATGCAATAAGAATCAAATGCATGCGAAGTAAATTCACCAGCATTATCTAGACGGATTCGTTTAATAGGATAATCAGGAAATTGCGCTCTTAAGCGAATTATTTGGGCTAGTAATCTCGCAAACGCCAGGTTGCGAGTTGATAATAAACAAACATGCGACCATCGGGTCGATGCATCAATCAAGACCATAAAATATTTAAATTGCACATATGGTGGACTAATCGGTCCACATATATCTTCATGAATCCGTTTTAGAAATGTAGGACTTTCAACTCCTACTTTCAATGATGTTGGTTTTGTAATTAATTTTCCTTTGGAACATGCAGCACATGAAAGTTTATCAGAAGTCAAAATCCTTTGATTTTTCAAAGGATGATCGTGCGTTGTTTCGATAATTTTTCGCATCATAATTGATCCCGGATGACCCAAACGGTCATGCCAAACTTTAAAAGTAACGGGATTAGTAAACTTCTGGTTTACTAAATAATGCGCCTCAATAGCATTTATTTTTGCATAATATAGGCCAGAGGATAGAGATGGTAGTTTTTCCAACAAAACCTTATTACCGGAGGTCATTTTTGTGATACCCAAATATTCATGACCATTTTCTTCTATAGTTTCAACATGATATCCATTCTGTCGGATATCTTTAAAACTCAATAATTTCTTTGAGACTTCGAGGAATATAATGCTTTATCAATAACAATCATAGTTCATCCTGGTAATATTATATTAGCTCTTTCGGAGCCTTCAATAAGTTTTGCACTACCATTTATTGTGGTAACACATGTTTCTCCCACATTCAGGTGAGAAAAATACTTCTCGTATTTTAGTATGGTGTGCGTAGTTCCACTGTCAATAAGACAGACACTTTCGATATTGTTGTTTATTTCAGAAAATTGAACAACAGTCATCTGTTTTATTAACAAAATTTTACAGAAATAAAAATTAAACATATCATTACAAGAGTAATATAAACATATAACATTAATATTCTAATTATTTTTGGACACTTTCATCTCCAATTAAGTGGTCAATTTTTCCTTCTAGATGCTCGAAAAAATCAGCAACATCCAAGTGAGTTATACCAACATCATTATTTTCAAGATCTTCATCATTTCTTTCATGAGGTAAATTTTGAGAAGTAAAATTTGCCTCAACATTTTTACCTTTCCTTTCAATAAATGCTTGATATAAATCAACAAGATGTTTTACAGTGCGACAAATACGAGACCAGTGACCTTTCATGCCACAACGATAACATATGTCCTCATAATTTTTTTGGAACAGTATTTCTTTTCCCATTATGTTTTATCCACTTCGGGTGACTATTAACATTTTTGGCACCTGAAGTATTATTACGATTGTAAGGGCCAAATTGATCACGACGTCCATGATCATATTTTCGGCTATGACCACGGTAGTGACCACGACCACGACCACGATCTCTTCTGGGATCATGATTTCTAACAGCATTCACTTCAGGGAATGAAGTAGAACCAGTAGGTCGAGTCTCGTGATTTTTCATTAATAATTCATTGTTTTGTTCCGCAACAAGAAGACAAGAAATTAATTCAAAATATTTTTTAAAACATTTTTCACGATATTGTTGCTGTAGGACAATATTCGTGGCATGAAAAGTGGAGTATGTTTTCTCCATCATATCATTATCTGTTATATCATCTCTACATAGTTTCAATTATGAAACTATTTTAAACATTGCGGAGTTATATTCACTTATAGATTTAAAATCTTGCAACCTCAGGTGCAACCAATTATATCGTGCTTTTGGGAGAACGACCATCTTCTGGTGGTCGAATCTTTCTTTCAAATTTCCCCACAAAATAAGGGGATCTTTTACAGTAAAATATTCGTTTTTTAGATCTTCGTGAAGATGATGACGGATAAATATTATAGATTTGGCACGATCTTGTATTGATGATATATTATTTTGTACGATGGTGTCTGCCAGACCCATCGCAACAAGATGCATCTCGACATCTAGTGTCCATGATAAATAATTTTTTCCGGTGACATCAAGTGTCACAAATTCCAGTTTAGTTAAGTTTGCCATAATAATAATAAACGTACCTGTCTGATAACGTACCGGTGATAGATAATCGAGTTGTTGGTAGAACCTTCGTGCTGATAACGTGTTATGAAATTATATGATCTATATATATGTGTGTGTATATATATAGTATAATATATATAATATAGTAATTGGTGTGGAGATAGAGGGAGAGAGGGAGAGGAAGGAATTGATTGAGAAATTAGTCTCGGGAGATTGACAAATGCAAATGGAATTCTTATCAAAATTTTCTTTCTACTTCACTTCTTCTAAAAACCTCTTTCAAGGTACACCTATATATATACATACATATGTACCTAAATGAATATATAAATATATTCATCCATCATTACATCCATTATATATATAATTATTACTACAACATCATTACATTCATTATATATATAATTATTACTACAACATCATTACATCCACTTACATTTATATATATATATATATCCAATATTATAATTATTATGTGATATTTATCATCTTTCGTAATTTTCTGGGATGATGGACATCCATTAATTTAATGAATCTCCGGGATTCATAACAAAAAATTAATTATTTTGTATTATTTAATTAATTAAAGAAAGACGTAAAATGTCATTATAATTAAAAAAAAAAGAAAAATAATCATAGAAGAACATAAAATGAGGAAGGAAGAAGAAACAAAAAAATTTTGGGGAATTCAAAATTTTAAATTTGTAATGTTAAAAATTAAGGATATAAATATCATTATTATGTATATGAAATTAAAAGGTTAAAATTAATTTGATTATGAAAGTATAAAGAAAATGAAAAGGAAAAAAAGAAGAAGAAGAAACTGTGACAAAGAATAAATAGAAAGAAAATTTTAGAAATTTTAGAAAAATTTGAATTAGAACTCCAATTCAAATAATATGAAAATTTAATATTTATATATATATAAAGGAAGTCAAGATCAATAAACAAAAGAAGAAACAAAAAAAGAAATTTGGAAAAATTTGAAATGAAGATTCAATTTAAATAATATTAAAATCAAATATTATATATATATATATATATATATATATATATATATATATATATATATATATATATATATCAAAAAATAAAAATAATGAACGAAAGAAGAAATAAGAAATAGAAATTTATGAAGAATAATTGATAAGTTTGGTCCCAAACAAATTTATGTTTAGCAAGTTTAGTCCCAAAATATATTTTTTTAATTTTTAAGATCCTAAACATTTTTTTTAAGTGAACAATAAGGTCTTTTTCGACAGATTTTATCAAAAACCCTAAAAATTTAACGATTTTTTACATTTAGCTAATTAAAAATAAGGGTAAAAAAGTCATTACATGTAAAAATAAATAAAAAAAATTTAAATAAAGGGATAAAAATATTTTTAAATTTTAAATTTTAAATTTTAAAAATAAAAAATTTATCAGAATAGTAACAATATCAAAATTCATTTCTTCTCCAGGTACAAATAAGACTTTTATCATTTTCTACATCTATGAAGATAAAAAAAAAGAAAAGGAGAATCTTTGTAAAAAAAGTTTCTATTGAAATATTTTTGTTAATAGAAAAATATTTATTATTAATAAAAAAAATGTTCATGCTCTTCTTCTTCTTTTTTTTTCTTTAAAAATATAAGAAAACGATAAAAATCTAATTTATATTCGAAGATGAAGATTGATGAAAAATTTGATAAATTTTAAAATTTTAAATGTGAAGACATTTTTATTATTTTGTTTAAATATTATTTTTAATTATGTGCTTTTGTAATAACTTTTTGTCCTTGTTTTTAATTAATTAAATTTAAAAACCGTTAAATTTTTAATGTTTTTGGATAGAATCCGTCCAATGGTACTTTATTGTTCACTTAAAAAAAGTTTGAGACCTTAAAACTTAAAAAAAATATTTTGGGACTAAGCTTGCCAAACATAAATTTGTTTGAGACAAAATTACCAATTATTCAATTTACGAAAAAATTAAACTGAAGTTTTAATTCAAACAATATAAAAGATCAAATTTTGTATGTATATCAATAAAGTTAATTGAGTAGAAAATTATTTTAAAAAAAACAAAAAATCTAGAGAAGTTAAATGTTAAATGTCAAATGACAAGAATGAGTAAATGGTTGAAGAATTTATCAAAGATTTAACACCACCACCACCATTGTCTTCTTTTATTTTTAAAGAAAGTATTTTTAATTTTATTTCTTCCATTATTTAATCGTAATTTTTAGAACTATAAACCTAAAATTTTAAAATTTTCAAATTTCTCTTTCTCATTTCTTATTCTTTCTTAATTTAGTCTGTATTTTTTTTTTGTCTAATGACATTTTTACCTTTTTATTTAATTAATTAAATAATATAATAATTAATTTTTAAAGTTTTTGACGAAATCAGTCAAAAAATATCTTATTTTTCTGTAATAAAAAAGTTTATAACTTTAAAAGTTAAAAAAAATATTTTATGAACCAAACATAAATTTGTCTAGACTAAACTTACAAATTATTCTAAAATTCAATATTTTTTTTTTAAATTAATAAAAATATTTAATTTAATGAATTATTATTCATCTTGTACTTTTAACTTTATTATTTTTTTAAAAAAAATATATCTGCATTTATTTGAACCTTTATATTATTAATTACGAAGAGAGGAAAATGAAATAAATGAAAACAAGAAGAAATTAAAAGAAACAGGAAAAAGAAAAAGAATGAAAAATTTCATATAGAGAGAGAGAGAGGAGTCGGTACATAAGTGGTATAAACTCTTTTTTAAAGGAAAGAAAACGCAACATCAGATTTCTGCACTCTTTTCTTTCTTTTTATAGAAAGTCAGAATCTGACGAAACAACGTTCTCTATTCAAGATTATTACAACGTTGTAAGGATTTACAAAAGCACAGAAATTTTTCTTTTCTTTGTTTTTGATTTTTTCACAAAAAGAATGAAGGGAAAATAACAAAACGAACAGAGATCAAACTATTTCCAGGGGGGGAGGGGATTCTCATCTCTCTCACATACATGTATGTATATATATATATATATATATATAAATTGAAAAAAAAGAAAACGTAAATAAATATTGTTTTCCCCTCCTCACTATACAGCAAATTGCTTCTTTCTACACTTAGAATGCGAAAAACTTCTTCTTCTTTTTCTTCTTCTCAATATAGGCCAAGAGCTCTTCCTGCCTGACCAGGGCATCATCAAGAGCCTGCATAATATATATATATATATATATAAAGAATTTCATCAGTGGAAATAGAGAAATACATATATATATATATATATATGTGTGTGTGTGTGTATGTGTGTGAATTTGTTTGTAAGTTTACCTTTTTGGCAGAAGAAAGTTCTTGCTCCAACAAATCAACACGGTGCAAGGCATTTTGGAGCATTTCCTCCTTCTCGGGAGGCATGACAGGTGGCATGTTGCTCATAGCATTCATCTTCTCCTCAAGCTCAGCCATGCGCTTAACCATGGTGAAGTAATCCCCTGTGGAAATGACAGGTGCCTGTACATTCTGGTACTCCGACGGAGCTTGGATCATGGCGGCATCCACGCCGTACGCAGCGGAGTTTGGATAGAAAGAAGAATCTGTAAGCTTCCTGGGCATATTACGTGTCATTCTCACCATTGTCACTATCCCCATGACAAATGTCATCACCCCAGTAAATATATGATTGTTCCCTCCTCTGTTGTTGTTGTTGTTGTTCTTGTATGCATCCCCGTAATACTCTGTATTCCATTCATGATTTAGTCAAAATTGTTATGAACAAGTTAAAAATAAAATAAGTAGTAAACTCACCTTTGGAAAGTTGAAAGTCATGAATTTTTCCAGGTTTTGACCAAGCTGCTGCATCCACACCCTTGTCCACCACCAGTGGTCCAAATGTCTTCTCAGGCACTGCTGTCACCTAATACAGAGTAGCATATCACTTGAGTTTTTTAACTCTACATCACTTATTAAAAACTAACACATCTATATATCTATACTCACTTCATGAAGTGGAGGAAGATTTGAATGCACGCGTGGAAACCTGGGAGATTCAGCAACCATCTTCAAAGAATTGCTCTTCCTTGCATTCTCATCCTCTCCAATTGTCTTCTCGTCCACAACAGATACAATTTTGTGGGAACATTTGTGTTCTCCATTGCGAACCATCTATCAAAAAGTGATGTTACCACACCCAAGAATCACAAAAAGGAAGGTGAGTAAAAAATTTTACCTTCATTATATCAGGGTCATTCCAAGGCCCTTTGTCTGAACGCATGCATCCGCCTTTATCAGCACAATTGCAAGCACCACCCAAGAATTCAGGCAATTCACTATCACAAAAATGATGAATACTCTCAACTTTTGTTAAATTATAATTATTTCCTTACTAACTTGTTCAAATTAATTTTATTTACCTGGCATCAATAACTTCCAGCAGTTTGCTCTGGTATTTGTCACCGAGAACCTAAACACAAAACAAAGTTATATAAACATAACTCATCAATCCAACAATCTTTCATTCTCCATTGTATATAAAAGTTACATGAATCTTTGCAGTGGTCTTAGGGTCAAGGAATTTTTTGACAGTGCTCCATAACATCCTAAATCCATGACCAGCATTGATGATGTACATCCGACACAGACTCTGCATTCCCAAAACACAATACACACTAAGTAAGTAAGTAAGTAAGTAAGTAAGCAGCACACATAATATTATTTGTTAGTCCTTCAACTAAGTACCTCGGGATAATTATCACCATCCACCTTGTGAAGACGTGAAATTAGTTCCCTTGCGGATTTATTGAACTGTTTCACTCCCTAAACCAATCATAAGTAGTAAAAAAAGAAAATCAGCTGCCATTACCTTTCAAAATATCCTACTACTAGTGAGTTAAATGATTCATACCACACCCTGCACATCCAAAATGGTTGTGCTCTGGTCAATGTGCTTCTTGGCTGCAATGCTGCATGCCGGAAACTTGTGGGCAAATATCTTCTCAAACTCCTGGACGTGATACTTAACATATCGATCCATGGATGTGACTTGCAGAAGCTTTACAGCATCAATTTGTCCCAGCCTTTCAATGTAAACAGGTCTCCCCTCCTTGTCAACTCCATGGTGGCCTTGGGGATAGTGTTTAAGAACTTCATCCTTTTCCCCGAACTCAAATTCCTATATATTTTAGTCAATTAAGAAACACACTACTAATAATATTTCATTTTCTATTTCTCCTCCAGATAGTTAGTTACCTCCAACAATGAGTCTGCCCCGAAGTCCTTCCTCCAATGGATCATATCTGACCACATTTGTTTTGTCTTTTCAATATCAAATTTCCTGGCCTTGAGAAATCTGCACAGTTTTTTTTTCACAACATTCAAATTATCACATATATGTGTATATATATTGTTGTTTACTATAATAGAATCTTGACCTGAGTAGCATGTGATAATCATCATGCTTGGATGGCAGCAGTTCTTCCAAGATGAGTGCTTGACGCAAGGCGTCAACGGCCTTGAGTTCCTCTGCATCGTGCACATCCTCTAAAACAACAGACATCACTCTGCTATTTCTCCTGCCTTTTTTGGTCAAAGAATGCCTAAACTTGCTGGAAGCATTGATGGCCTTCTTTTTCAGAGATCCTAGCCTTGTTCTTTTCTCATCCTCAGCAATATCAAAATCAATTTTTTCCATGCCTGGTAGTAAAATCAAATTCATTATTTTTTTTTAACAAAAAAAAAAAAATTGATCACAAACACATTGTGCCAACAAAACCTAGCTTAAAAACACTACTATGAGTCTCTGGTGGATGATGCACCACAAATTATTCTTTTCATAAAAATATGTATATATATTAAATAAAAAAAGAAAGATGTCTGAGCAATCCTAATTCAAGAAACAATTATTGTCAACAAACTCCAACCACCATTCTCATCTGGAGAGACTAATTTAGGAACTTGTTTTCCCCCCTTTTGGTAGGAGAAAATAGGAAGCAAGCAAAAGGAGAAATTTTCATATATCTCTATCTATCTATCCCTCTCATTCCAAAATAAGATTTTAGGTAAAACTAAACTCCCAAGTGAAAAAGAATGCATTGATTTTGCAAAAGATACAGAAAACACAGAGAAAATGGTAAAATTACTTGGCCTTTGATTAGGTCGTTCAAGAGGTCCAGACATCGTGTCACTCATGATTACTGCGTGACTTGCAAATTCCTGCACAATGTCTGAACGAAACTCCGCACTCCTGTCGTACCATTCAAGAAACAACGCAAAAACTCAGGTACTAACAAAAAAAAAAAAAATACAGGATCAAGAATTCAAAAAATTCAAAAACCCACATTACAATTACAATAAAATTTACTCGCACATAAGGTGGTGATCGAAATTAATTTTCTTGAAAAGATTTTCATGCAAAGAAACAAAGAAAAGAAAATAGGATAGGAGGGGTTAGATTAGGATTACCTGTGGCGTAAATGCAGGACTTCTGGAAAAATGAACTGAACAGAGAGATATAAATTGTTAGAATCTCTGATGTCGGAAGAACAAATCAATGGATAATAATTATTATTTTACACACAATTATTTTTGAGTGGGTATGGAGCATTGAGAGAAAAATGGGTGGTTTCTTGGCTTAAGGAGATCATTTGACTTTTAACCAAAGACAAAGAAAATTTCCCCAATTTTCTCTCTCTAAAAAAAAGAAACAAAACTCCATCCATGCATGTTCTAATTAGAGAAAACAAAAGATACGAAGTGCAAGCCACTCCCTCCATATTTCTCCTTCTCCAACTTTTCTCACCCATCCGTAAACTAACCTTTCCCTCCTCTTTCGCGCCTTTTTTTTTTTTTTTGGTCAAAATTATTATTATTATTATTATTATTATTATTATTATTATATAGATACATATTTCACAACTCATAGGAGTGGGTGAGATTTACCAGCAGAACCACAATGAATGAATGAAGATAGTAAAAAAGCTGCTGACCTAAAAACTTGCAAATTTACAGATTATTATTATTATTATTATTATTATTATTATTACTTAAACACTAAAAACTTTTGTCAAAAACCCTATTGAAGTTTCTAGATTAAAATTAATTAATTCCTTCATATTTTTAGTTTAAATAAAATAAAATTCCAAATTTTTTTATTAGATGATGTATGTATATATATATATATATATATATATAATTTTATGGGGTTCCACTAAGTCCAGACAGATTCTTTAAATTTTTGATGAGCTGTTGCCAGTACCCCCTTATAATTATAATTATTATAATAATAAGGGCAACAAACTCTTATTATTATTTTCCTTTCTATATATATATATATATATTATAGAAAGAGAAAAAAAAATGAAAAGGTCCAAATTCTTTAAAGAGGTCAAAATTATTGAGACGGCTGAAATATGATTCATTCGGAATTAATCAATTTTATAATTTTACCATATGTATTAATTGAATAATTTACTTACCAAAAAAAAATAATTTAATTAAATTAAGGAGGGTTAAGAGGAAGAAGGGGATTGGAAAAATGGTCCTAAAAGGCTAAAACCCTTATTTTTTGTTTTCTGCTTTGTCTGCTGCAGAAATTAGACAACGCTACTGATTTTGCTATCTGCGGAACCATGGCGGCTTCTTCTCACTCCCACCTCATTTCTCAATCTCCAACTTTTCATAAATCTCTTAAATACCAAGCAAATCTCTTCTCCGTGAAACCCAATCTTCGTATCAAACCCACTTTCAGGAGCTTCTCTTTAAGGGCAGTCCTGAAAACAGCTTCTGACCCGAAAACTCAAAAGTTTCAGCACTGTTTTACGAAGTCTCAAGATGGGTTTTTGTATTGTGAGGGCACTAAAGTTCAGGATATTATGGATACAGTGGAAAAAAGGCCTTTTTATCTCTATAGTAAGCCCCAGATTACAAGAAATGTGGAGGCTTATAAAGACGCTTTGGAGGGTTTGAAGTCAATCATCGGTTATGCTATCAAAGCTAATAATAATCTCAAGATTCTGGAGCATTTGAGAGGAATGGGTTGTGGTGCAGTATTGGTTAGTGGTAATGAGCTCAAGTTGGCACTTCAGGCTGGTTTTGATCCCACTAGGTAATGCTTTTTCATTTTCCCTGTATCTCTAAGTTCTTATGTAATGTTCTCCTTACTCATATATATGTGTGTGTGTGTGTGTGTGTGTGTGTGTGTGTGTGTGTGTGTGTGGTTTAATGAATTTCATTGGGTGAAGATTCAGCTGAGGTCCAATATTTTGCCTGTGATATGTGGAAAATTCTGCCTCTATCATACTTGCATACTGAAGTTTTGGTTGTACTCTCAAAGATTAGGGAATATGATTGACATTGCTTACAAATGTGACAGTTATATATATATGTGTGTGTGTGTGTGTGTGTGTGTGTATGTATTTCAAAATGTAAATAAGACTAACTGTCACGTTTACCCTGGCTTCACCAACCTATTAATTGATTGGCTAAGTTAAGATTGTCACACATATTTTTGTTTTAATTCATAGGTTTTTAATTGCAGGTGCATTTTTAATGGAAATGGAAAATTACTAGAGGATCTGGTATTAGCTGCCCAAGAAGGTGTTTTTGTAAATATTGATAGTGAGTTTGATTTAGAGAACATCGTTGCAGCTGCAAGAATTGCTGGGAAGAGGGTTAATGTGCTGCTGCGCATCAATCCTGACGTGGATCCTCAGGTATTCTATTTTGGAAATACTATTTGACATATAAGGCAATTCATACGTAATTGATGGATGGTGGCTATAACTTTGATTCACAATGCTTACAGTGTTCTAAATGTCAATAATAGGTGATAATATTTAGAATTTGTGGTAAGTGGCTAGGGTGTATACTTGATGTAATCATTTTTTCCTGGCTCTGCTGAAGAGTAATATATCTTGAAGTTAATCAGCATTAAAGTAATACTCCATACTGACTAATTATATCTTGAAGTATTTCAAGAAAAAACAAGTAAACGATGTATTAGTTTGTTATTGTGATTTCAATTTGTGATATCTTCAATGCTTGTATCAGGTCCATCCATATGTTGCTACTGGAAACAAAAACTCTAAATTTGGCATCAGAAATGAGAAGCTACAATGGTTTCTAGATGCCGTGAAGGCCCATCCTAAGGAATTAAAGCTTGTTGGAGCTCATTGCCATCTAGGTTCAACCATCACCAAGGTAGTATTTTAAATCATTGTCTAAGTCTTTAATTATATGGTTTTAGATCGTGGCCTGTGGCTATTAGCTGTCTGAAAATGCTATTCTGTCTCCTTGAGCAATTTACTTTTGATCTAGAATGTCATTTCTTGGAAATTCCTTTATTTTGGCCATTCTTGGTGTCATTATTTCTTGTTAGTGTCATTCTGCTTGGTATTAGTTACTTAGCTTATGTTGGTACACTTCACCAGGTATTTTTAATTCTTTAATACGTAGGTTGTTTATTCTGCATGTCAATTTATCTCAAACAACAAATCTTGTTTCTCTTTCAGGTGGACATTTTCAGAGATGCTGCTGCTTTGATGGTGAACTACATAGATGAAATTCGAGCCCAAGGATTTGAAATTGATTACTTAAATATTGGAGGTGGTTTGGGAATTGATTACCATCATACTGGAGCTATCCTTCCCACACCTAGAGATCTTATTGCCACTGTAAGAACAAATAATCTCTAGCAGTGCCAACACTTTGAAGTAGAGATATATTACTCGCACAATGCCTGCTGTTATGGTAGAGAAGAATAGGTTCTGTATGAAATCCCTTTCTGCAAATTTTTGATATTTTTCAGAACGATAGATTTTGAGCTCTTGGCTATCTTAGTTATAAGTGTGAAGCTAATGTGCTGACCTGCAAAACTTCCCAAAATCTCTTCGTGCTTGAGAACCACAGAACACTTCATACTTACTTCTCAGAGAGAGAGAACTGGGCCTTTTGATCTCTCTAGTGATTGATATATATCTAATATGCATTTCTGGTTTCAGGTTCGGGAGTTGGTGCTTTCCCAAAATCTTAATCTCATCATTGAACCAGGAAGATCACTCATTGCAAATACTTGCTGCTTTGTCAACCGTGTCACTGGAGTCAAAACTAACGGGACAAAAAATTTTATCGTCATTGATGGCAGTATGGCCGAACTTATCCGCCCAAGTCTATACGGTGCTTACCAAGTAAGATTTTAGCCATTCTTGACCTCTGTTATGTCATTAATGTACAATAGCAATCAATATTACCCTCTCCTGAAGCCTCTGTTCACTGGTGAACCTATGCAATTTGAGTTGTTTCTTCTAGAGAAATGTGGTTGAAGAGAGATTCAGAGTATTGTCAGCATTTATTTCAGTCTTGATCAATCGTATGCTGTAAAATCTATTTTACTTTAGCCTTTCAAAAATTATGATCAGTAAGTTGGTAAGGATTCCACTGAAGAAGTCAGACACTTTCTAATAACGTTTTAGGATTCTACCTACTAAGCACACTTGTTTCATTTGGACTCCTTTGTTTGTTCTCTTAGCTATTCTACATCATATCTGATTGCAGCACATAGAGCTTGTTTCTCCTCCGGTATCTGATGGGGATGTTTCCACATTTGATGTCGTCGGCCCTGTCTGTGAGTCAGCAGATTTCTTGGGAAAAGATAGAGAACTTCCAACCCCTTCAAAGGTAAACATTTTTAAGGCTACTATGAGCACTAATGCTATCAATACTCTTAATTTTATGCTTATGTAGATGTGTTGTGTTCTTTCAGGGTGCAGGCTTGGTAGTTCACGATGCAGGTGCTTACTGCATGAGCATGGCTTCGACCTACAATCTCAAGATGCGTCCCCCTGAATATTGGGTCCGTAACCCTCTTGCTTAAACTGTTTCTTTATTGAGAATAATGATACTGGAAATGAAGAATGTTTGGACAGCAACTTTTTTGTTTTTGTTTGTGAGGATGAATTATATTGTTTTGTTTCAGGTGGAAAACGATGGCTCAGTGTCCAAAATTAGACATGGGGAGACATTTGAAGACCATTTGAGATTTTTCAAGGATCTGTGAAGTAGTAATACTACCTTTTTCTGCCTTGTTTGTTTGTAGCACTGTAAACTCCCTGACTTTCTCTGTATCTGCTGAATATTCTATTTAAGACTATAAAATAATTTGAATCCCTGATTTATCTAAGCTCAAGTAAGTGTTTTTTTTCCCTCCCTTTTTATTTCAAATTACTTTAAAATTAATTAAAATTATAGTAAATTACGATTAAATATTACAAATATATGTGTGATTTGTACAATGACAGTATTAAGGTAATTTTTAACCTTTTCTGAATTTTTTTTAAACTTATATATATAAAATTGTAGAGAGAGGGGGTGTGAATAAGGTTATTTTGTCAAGAAAGAGCAGATCATATGTTAAAAAGATGGTAATAGATTGTCTGCGAAATTATTTGTTCGGAGACGTTGAAGTTGAAGATGTCGAAGGATTCGGAAGTTTTGAATAGTCAACGCAGATGATCACGAAGAAGAAGTCAACTGAGACGTTCCTATAAAGAAATGGTGACCTTCCAACAAATTACCTTATTATTCTGCTTTATTAATGTTTTACTGTTACCATTTATACCAATATATATTATGACCTCTTACAGCAAGAGAAAAGAGGAACTCTAGAGACAGAATTAGGGTTACGCCAGAATCCAATATCTAAAACTAAAATCTGTGGCTTTAAATTTTAATAAAGCAAGCAGGCAACAATTTTAATTGATATTGGCTGAATTTAAAAAAAAAAAAAAAAAAAAAAAGAACCTCAACGTGAGCAAATGTCAAATTGTCCGATTCATTTCCAGGAATTTATTTCCTATGGGATCGATTCCATTCCATTCCATGTGTCTTTTTTTTCCTTTTTTCTTTTTTGCATTATTACTTCCCAAATTCCACTACATATACCCTAACACATAAATAATAATCCACATTAATATATATATATATATATATATATGTATATGTATAATTAAGAAGCGGAATGTGTGGATAGATTATATGCTGCTGAGTAAGGTGTGACTCATCTAACCCTTTCATGCCCAAATAATGCTTTCACCAGATGCTTTTTTTATTCTCCCATTTTTCTTTAAAGTTTCACACACACACCAACTTGGGACTTTAGCATCAAAGCATATCATGTATATATGTATTTGTGTGTGTATATATATATATATATATATATATAGCCCAACAAGCATTTCAGAATTATCCTTCTCCTAAAACCTCAGATTTTCTCTGCACTTTATCAAGAAATTCATTATTAAAATGTTTGATTGTTAAATATATATATATATTATAAATATCCATATGGAATTATTCCTAATAATTCCCCTTTAGCTTATGGAACCTTTTCCAAATGTGAATTATATAGTATATAACAGTTTGATGGAATTTTCTTTGGAATTGTTATAATTATATTACTGTTACCCAACGTGATTTTATATAATTAAAAAAAAAGTTAATTTTTTTAAATATATAACTATAAAAAATTTAAAATAAAAAAAAACAAATTGTAATATTTAAAATGAATTATTGTACAAATGGAACCTAAAAATGAAACAATTGTGCATGTCTAATAAGCAAGGTTCTCTTCCCATCCTATCCCACCTCCAAAAGTGAGTTACAACAATACTGATGTTTCCACTAGTGGTGTATTTTATCCATGGAATCATCAAAATTCCTGTCCCCAAAATATGTATTTATAACATTTTGTTATATGCCAAAGCATTAAAAAGAACCATATCTGAAATCCCAATGCCTGATATTTATATATATATATCCACCAACATTATTCCGAATCCAACTTTTTACTCCCCCCAATTTCCTGATGCTCCACAGTCACTCCATATGGCTGATCTATGCTTCTTTTTTGGTTAAAAGAAAAAAAGGGGGAAGAAAAACAAAGAAAAAATGAAGCGGATGATCAGACAACTAACTGAAGTAATTATACTCGTTTGCTTCAACAACCATTCATGGATTTCCAAATTCAAGCAATATACAGATCCATGACTATATATATATCTATATATATATATATATATATATATATATATATATATATATATATCTGTGTGTGCTAAAATTGAAATTAATCTCTTGTATGTACTGATTTGCAGTTTAAGATGTAAAGATACTGCTACATTAATTCAAGAAAGTGGTTGGGGTTTTTTTTTGACCCCCAATCTATCAGTAAGATATTTCAAAGGAATCAGTAACTGAAAACTCTTCTTCCCTCAAATTCCTCTGATGGCGAGCAATGAAGTCCTCAACTGTGCGTCTGAACTCTTCACTGCTCATTCGATCTTCGGCATACGAACTTACTGCTGTTTTTTCACAATTATCCACGCTAATATCTGTCACCGTTCTTCTTAATTCTCGAACCCTGACCGCCGCCGCCGCGGCGTCGTGGTGGTGCCTCTTCAGATTCTCAGAATGGCTTCTGTTCATCGTTTTCTTCTTCTTCTCCTCCTCCTCCTCCTCCTTGATCTTGGGAAGATTATTTACGGCAGAAGAATTTACTTCTTTTTTCTTAATCATCGCACAACAAGATGAAGCAGCAGCGCTCTGTTTCCTGTGTTTCTCAAATTCATGAATGTAAACATTGTGATTCTTTTCACAGCTCCTAACATACTCGTCGTAAAAATCAAGTTTCCGGTGATTGTTGCTGTTGTCGTCGACCTTCCCCGATAATTGTCCAGATTTGAGGAAGAGTACAATGACTATAACGTTCCCGACGATGAACACAAACCGAGGACTAATCGCCGCCTCGACCGTCGCCGTGAGAGAGAATCCCTTGAAATACTCGCCGGAGAGTTTAAAAACAACAGGCAGCTGATGAGTGGTGAATCTGGAGACTATAATCATGAATATGCACAGCTCAATTAGTCTGAACATAGCCGTGATCTTTTGAATCCTTCGGTACCTAAGCCTGGCGTTGGCCTTCTCAGCTTTTATGTTACAAAAACCAAATGAATCCATAATTTCCGGCGACTTCGTATCACTCGTCTCTGATAATATATATATATATATATATATATCGATCTGTAAAAGGATTGATTATAGAAGGATGTGTATATATATTTTCTCACTCGAATGAGTATTCCTTTGAGGTGAAAAACATGGCTACAGCCGCTGGATTGAACACAGAAACAGAGATGATATTCATTGAAAGGAGAAGAGGATTTTCAATTCAATTCAATTCAAATTCAATCTTTCTTCTTTCCTCTGTTTAGTTGTTTTTCTTTCGCTATGGAATGGGACTGTCTTTGTTTGAAGCCCGTTGTTGTATTTATAGCCTTTACTGAAAAAAATTTCTTTTTTTTTTTTTTTTTAAAGAAGAAAAGGGAGTAGCACTAACAATCTCCTTAGTTATGACTTTTTTCAGGGGGCACAGTTCTAGTTTTGTTTTCTTTTATATTATCCACTAACTAAGTAACCTAACTTTTTTTTTTTTTTAAATTATACGTTTTTGTTAAATACTTAAATTTCCCACTTTAATTTGTCTATAACTTTTTAATTTTTTTTTTCAAAAAAAAAATAATAATTTCCATAAATTAGTTATAATAAAAAGAATTTGAAATAAAATAAACTAAGAATAGAAAAAACAAAACAACCCAAAGTGGGAGGAAACTTTTTAACAAAGACAGAATTTATGTTAAGATTTGACAACAAATAATTTTGTATTCAAAAAAAATAAATTAATTTCCATAAATTAGTTATAATAAAAAGAATTTGAAATAAAATAAACTAAGAATAGAAAAAACAAAACAACCCAAAGTGGGAGGAAACTTTTTAACAAAGACAGAATTTATGTTAAGATTTGACAACAAATAATTTTGTATTGTTAAGGAAATTATCTGCCCATTATAAAAAAAAAAAAAATTAATTATTTGTTAGTTATGAATTTCCACGTGGCCAAGAAAAACCTCTTCCTTACTAACTAAGAAAATGCCACGTAAACCACCTCCCTCCCGATGCTTTCGTTTTCTAAACTTTCAAAAAAATATCAATCCAAACTCTAACTAAACTTAACCTTCGGAACAAATGGCCCCACCATTTCATGATTTTTCCTTCAATAAAAAGAATAAATAAAATGAGAAATGGGCCCTCCAAAAAAAACAAAAGTGGAACATTTTGATTATTATTATTATTAGTAGTAGTAGTAGATGGACACACCAACCGGCTGGCCCGTATCTTTACTTAACTAAAGTCTGGCGGGTAAATAAAGTAAAGTTACACCGGTAACGCCTTAGATATTTGCAGTGTTTGGGTCCATTTCTAATTTTAAATTTTAAATAATAAAATATATAAATTTTAATTTTTTTATTTTTTTTAAATCAAGATAATTTTTTATAATATATATATATATATATATATATATATATATATATATATCTATATATATATATATAGAAATGACAAAATAAAAAAAAAGGCCAAGTTAATCACATGGTTATTAATCAAATTAAAGAGGGGAATATTTGGTCACACTCAGATTAAAAGAAGCCACATTTCATAGAATATGCGTTACTTTTTTTTTTTTTTTGATTATTATTTAAATTTTTAACTTTTACCACAATTTAAAATAAAAAAAAGCAGCAAACTCTTATTTCTTCCACTTATTTTATTTTATTTGAATTTATTTTTTGAGTTTCTAGAAAAGGAGATTAAGACATAAACCTTTGAGTATGTGTTCTGAAATTGTTTAATAATAAATTGACAGTGAAATGTCCAAAGTGAAAAAAAAATAAAAAATAAAAAATCAAAAGATAGATATGAACTGTTGCTTGCATGTCCAACCATAAATCTTGACACTTGTTACTAAATTTATGCCCCTAACTTTTTTTCTCTTTTTCTTTATTATTAATGCATTATTGGTTCTATCAACAATACATATATATATATATATATATATATATATAAGAAGAGGAAATGAGAGTTGGTTAGGGTTCCACAAAGTGAAGTGAATTATTGGAGGGGTTTTAAATTAGGCAAGGGGAGAGTAAGATCTTTGGGCTCCATTCTTTTACTTATCCAATTCTTTAGATTCTTCACTGGGAAACATATATATATATATATAATATATTATTCTTCCACAGTTGTATAACTGTTGTTTTTTTATATACAAAAATAAGTATTTATTTGAATTATTACTAATAAAAAATTTAAAACCAAATGCTATATACATATGGCTTCCTAATCCAGGTTCCATACAAAATACTGTTTTTAACTTATAAAAGAATACAAGAAGAAGAGATAAGGAAAAGATGGTTAGATAGTTGAAATAAATAAATAATAATTACTTGTAAAGCTTTTCTACTTTCTTTTTTTCTGAATAAAATAAAATAAAATAAAAATCATGCGCCTTTAAAGTCCAGGATGATTGGACACTTTGGGAGTATCACTTATTTGATTTTGTTTAATATAAGCGTATTTTTCTGCTATTTAAATTTATTTTTAAAGAATTCAAAAAAAAAAAAATTTGTAGACGTGTACACGTAATGCGTTCTTAATTCTTAACCTTTGAACATGATTTATTAAAACAAACAAATTGTTAATATTTTATTTGGCTCGAGAAACCTGGATTTGAAAAAAAATAATAATAATAAAATCAAATTTGATGTTTATACCACATTAGCAGACAATTGGAGCATCGAAATTAAAGACAATCTCAGTATCTGCAACCAGCACATGGCGAAACTACTGAGAATCTAAATCACCTTAGAGCCAATGATACAAAATAGAAGCAATGGATGATGATCATAACTCTGCTGATGACTCTTGAACCTGCAACAATGTCAACTGTATTTTAAAAAGATCAGTTACAGCGAATTTAACTGAAACAGGCAATGTTCAGTGTGAGGGGATCTATACAGCCATTTTCATTTCTATTTTCTGGTGAGGATTATAGCCAATGAGCTCAAAATCAGAGGCAACAAAAGAATCTATGTCCTTCTCTGAATTAATCTTCAAAATCTGCAGATAAAAGAATGGTATCAATAGCCGTTGGGAAAAGATGATCCAAAAAGGGAACCATATGCATATTTGAAAAAGAAGAGACACAGATGTGTACTTACTGGAAAAGGTTTAGGATGTTTCTGAAGTTGATCTTGCAGAGGCCTCAAGTGTGTCCGATAAACATGAGCATCTCCAATTACATGGATAAAATCACCAGGAACAACATCTGTACAAGGAAGAACATGTGGTCCTTAAGCACAACACTAGTCCACAGGATAAGTTTACACTGTCCTATAAAACACATGTTAAAACTAATAGTGGAGCTGGTTTAACTAAACATAAAAATTTGTTTTAGACTAGTGGAGTGTGGAGTATCTTTCAACAACCCAAATTTTACAGTAAATGGATGTTTAGCAATCTGCATATCCACAAAATCCTTCTTTTTAATCTTTCCATATTTTGTAAGCAGCTCGAGTTTTAAGTTTGCTACAAACGTTACAATCATAAAAATATGCACATAATGCGGCTAAACAATAGCAGAAACATCAACACATGCTGCTGCTCTTTTCAAAATCTTACCACAAACGTGCGCGATCATGCATGTTAACAGCGCATAAGATGCAATATTAAATGGGACTCCAAGACCCATATCAGCAGACCGTTGATACATTTGACAAGATAGCTCTCCTTTGGCAACATAAAACTGCATGGAGTCTTGGCAGATTCAGTTAAAACGGGAACAACCAACAAGAACTTAGAAATGACTAGTTTACAAACCTGCGCAAACATGTGACATGGTGGAAGTGCCATTAGCTTAAGATCACAAGGATTCCAAGCGGAAAGAACAATTCTCCTATCATCTGGATTGTTTTTTATTTTATGAATAACATCTAATAATTGGTCAAATCCTTGGCCAGTATAATCACTATGCATGTCAATGTACCTGCGTATCACCATGTCAGAAGGTCAAAAGAGCAAAGAGTTATAAGTAGGTTCTTTCAAGTGAATTCACCAACCTAGCCCCGAAGTGCCTCCATTGGAACCCATATATTGGCCCC
Organism: Asclepias syriaca; assembly: GCA_027405835.1. Classification (NCBI taxonomy): domain Eukaryota; kingdom Viridiplantae; phylum Streptophyta; class Magnoliopsida; order Gentianales; family Apocynaceae; genus Asclepias; species Asclepias syriaca. Next base: position 216,464 of record JAPHNG010000664.1, read on the forward strand.
AAGTCACCCTCTTCCCTATCTCCCAAACCAATACTGCAAGGAGAAGAAGAATATGTCAACTATAAAGTACCGGTTACACATTTGATAGAGAACCTACAATTTTACCTGTCAAGGTAGTCCCTAGATGCATTTCCATCCCATATATGAATACCCTTATCCTGTAGAACCTATACATAACAGTGGCTCGTTATTCATGACTGAGTACAATCATACTGTGAATGGTCATGAGTCAATTCTCGGTTAGTCTCAAGATAGAAGAAAAAGGTTAAAAATTATTGGCTCAGGTTTATTGAGAAGTTGTTTTCAGAGCGATAGATTACTTTAGCATTTGTAGACCCACTGATGAACCACAGAAGTTCTTCAAGAACGCCACGCCAAAATACTTTCTACAAAACCAAACAAGAACAACACATGAGATTGGTGTACAGTGTCCACTCTTGAGGATCCAAAATGAACATTAATTTCCAGATGAATGTCTGACTAGTACACAGTTCAGACCATACCTTAGTAGTAAGCAATGGAAATGATTTTCGCAGATTGAACCTCATCTGTAAAAAAAAATAAAAAGGAAAAAAAGAAAAGAAAAGTGCATGTCATTTGGTTAGATCAAGACACACTAACATCTGTCTGAAAGAAATAATCATGTAAACATGAATGATAGTTGTTCTTTTTTCGTATATCCACCAGGTAATAACATACTTTATAAAATAAATGTGCAAAGATGAGAGAGCTTTGAATTACCTGACAACCAAATTTTGACAGGGTACCAGTGCCTGTCCTGTCATCTTTTTGTATTCCATTTGAGACAATGTCTTCCACAAGTTTCAGATACATGAACTCTTCATGTTTCTCAAAAATCATTTTAGGAAGAAAAGAAAATGTTTGAACCTTAGCCTTAGCATTGTCTAAGCTATTGTTAGGCATAACCCCATTGACCTTATCAGAGGATTCAACTTCAGAATTCCTCACTTGAACATAAGTGATGAACGAAAACCGGAGTTTATTTTCTACCACAGGAAAGGATGAATACCAGGGCTGAAACATAGAGGTATCAACATCAGGAATAAAAGTATCACAATCAATGTCAGCATCAATTTCTGTCATGTGAATTGCATCGCATCCAGGAACATTAAGGGATTCCCTGCAGCAGAAATGAAAATCTTATAATAAAAGCATGATAGAAATGAACTCCTAACAATCAACTCATAGGGTACATTTTACTCACTTCAAAATCTGGCCACCTCCAATAACAAAAACTTTCTCAATTGACAGACAATAAGGAGATGCTGCTAATAGCTCCAATGCAGAAGTCATGCTCCCACATATTACAACATTTTCTGCAGTTGCAATATCAAAACTCCCTGAACGAGTCAGAACTACATTTAGACGACCGGGGAGTGGACGAAACTCCAGAGGAATACTTTCCCAGGTCTTCCTACCCATTATAACAGCATTCCTTTTTGTAGGGTCCATTGTAGTAATAGTAAGATTCTTGAAAAACTTCAGGTCCGAAGGTAGTTTCCAAGGTATTTTACCATCTTTACCAATCCCCATATTTCGTGTTGCAGCCACAACAACTTGGTATGTTCTTTGAGGGTCAGGATTTGTACCAAGACTTCCATTAGAATTGCTTACAACAAACTCACCAGCCATTACTGAATAGGAAACTCGGCAAATGTCTGGAGATAAAAAGGTTCCAGTACGAGCAAAGTTCCAATTTTTGCTCTTGTTAGAAGAAAACAAAACCTGAAATCCAAGAAGAAACTAAATGAGCTGTTTAAGAAACTTTATACAAGGACATTAACAAAACCTTAAAAGAAAAAAAAGGAAAAGGCTTTTTGTTTTCCTTTTTCCCCTTTTCTTATCATACCTTCATTGCATAATTCTATTCAATTTTAGTCCACATTGTTGAAACCTCAAACGTTAAACAAGAAGAAACATTTTAATTCAACACCATTTTCATTTGAATGAAAATGAAAATCTGAGTTATATCAGTGCTTACAGCAGAAAGCTCAAAGGTAAAAGAAAAAGATTAAATTTTTTAAGCACAAAAATGGTAAAAGCTAACTAGTATTTCCCTTACTAATATCCCAAATAGAATAGAATTGAAAGGAAAGCAGGCAAAGATAAAACCTTGGAGAAAAGATCAGCAAACCGATATCTAATTCCGCAGCACAGAGTCCTCTGATGCCCATACCCAGCAAATATCATACCTCCACCCCACCCTAACATCTCTAATTTCCCGTAAAAATAAATAGTAGAATGCAGGTAATTCCTAACAGCCAATAGTATTGCACTAAAAATGTTTTTTTCTTTTAAAAAAATAATGATAAATAATAATAATATTCAAAATTCACACGGTTGGCGGTCAGACTATAAACAATTAACAAATAAATATTTCTCAGAAACAAATAACGAGGAAGAAGATGAAGGACCTAAAATATAATTTTAAAAAAGAAAAAATGCATCGAATATATAATTAAAATGGGCCTTTTCACATCTCTACTTACCCCATTCCATATATTTCTGAATTTATTGCCAAAAAAAAAAATTAATTTTTTTTTTTAAAAAATAATATAATCAACTAAAATTGGATAGAGAGAAGTACCGATCGGACAGCTCGCGCAACTGCAGAAAATCTTGAAGACTGAGGAAATACAGAAGAAAAAAAAAATTAAATAAATAAATTACAGAATCAAGTTAAATGAAGTTAGGGCAACGAGGTGCAGGAAGCGAAAGAGCTTTAAAATGTAAGTTCAACATTACAGTAACTGGGGGGTTTGGGTTTATAGAAATTCAAAGAAGTAGATTTATAGCTAAATATAAAAAAAAGAAGCAAAGAACTCAGAAAATTGCGTTGCGTGAGCGAGAAAAACCAGCAAGGTGTACAGAAGGTCAAATGAAGGTGGGTCACGGGGTGAGGGAGAAGAAGGAGAGGGAATTTGGTGTGGGACCCTCTATTATATTTAATAATATTATTTCATTTTCTAAACTTTTATATATATATATATATATTTAAAAAACTGATACAAAAAAAAGATATTAAAAAAAAAAAAAGAGACAACTTCGACATATTATCCTATCCATTATATATTTGTATAGTTTTTTTTTTTTTTAAAAAAAAAACTAAAATAAACTGATGCCTTTTATTTTAGCAAATATAAAAATACAAAGAAAGAGAAACTTCATTTTTCATTTTCTTTTCTGTCCTTTTTTTCTCTTGAATATATTCTTTATCTTATGAAGCAAACTTTCTCCACCAGCATTGTCTTCCTTATCACTCTTCGGAGTTTCTCCACCAGCATTGTCTTCCTGACTTTCTCCACCCAAATTGTCTTCCGAATCCGAATCATTACACAGCGATGTCACTGGTACCCAGTCATGTGTGTCCTCTGGTGAGTCCAGTGGTGTGTACGGTGGTGTGCACGGCGGCCTTGGGTAGATTGGTGAGTCCGGCGGTGAGTCCAGTGAATCTGGTGAGGATGCCTTCGGCTCATTTGTTTCACAAGTAGTCTTACGTAAGACATTCCTTATTTTACGAAGCCATTTGTCTCTACGCCTAGCGGCTCCCCTACCATTCAGCGGCGATTCCGGTATTGGAATTTTTTTCTTACCTTTGTCTTTTTCGTCTTCTTCATCCCGGCCGCGCGGCCAGAAATCTGATCCAAACACATCTTCCATAGTTAGTATAGACTTATGCGCCGCCGGAGGTTTTTTTTTTGTGTGTATAAGCTTTAATCCACTCTGTTTAATTTATAAAACAATCCTTACTGTAAGTATTGTGTGATCGCATTGTAGTATGCGTGATTCATTTCATCTTCATTTCATTTCTGTACTTGGCACAAGAATTTCGGCTTTTGAAAGTTCAAATTTTGTCTTTAACTTCATTAATTATGCGTGAGTGTCGTTTCATTTTATTTTTTTGATTTTCAATCACCTTGAATTTTACCTATCCATTTGAATTTTAATTTTCCAATTTTATTTCTTCAAGGTTGTAATTGGAGAACAATAACTCAATAAGTAAGATTATTTATTAATTATTTGTTAAAATTTATCTTTATTTTTTATTTTTTAAATTAATGTATAAGTGCCCTTTATTTACGGTTTTTTCCCTTTTTTTCAGTGAAAATGGATATGGATGTCATATATGCTCTGTACACCCAGAGAGCCTCCCAATTAGCCTAAGTCCCTAGGGAAGGAAAAGGGCCCAATTCGAATTTTTATTTCCATTGGACTATGAATTATGGACCAACCCATGAGCCCAATATAGAGTCATGGAAAATATCTCGTCGCCTAAAACGGAAAACCCTCTCAGAAACGAGGTTTTAGCGGATTGCTTCCGCTTCTGAACCCTATTTTCTTCATCGTTATTGAACTCCTGATCTAGCTCAATGGTATGTGTTTTGCTTTTAATTTTTTATCGGATTCATTTAGGTTCTTGTTAGTAGAATTCATGAGATTTTAATTTACTTGCTCCTTTGTTTGTTTTTTTTCCTCCCTAATTTTGAAGGCACCGAAGAAGACAAGGCACGTTCTCCATCCTCCAAGCCTGCAAAGTCCGGCGGTGGAAAGCAGCAGAAGAAGAAGGTGTTTTATCCTTTGCTTTCTTTGAATTATACGTGTAATAGTTGGTAACATTTGCAGAAGTGGAGCAAGGGAAAGCAAAAGGAGAAGGTTAATAAGTAATAACATGGTACTGTTATGACAAGCTCTTAACCGAAATTCCAAAGGGCAAGCTCATTTCTCCCTCACATATCTCAGACCTTCTAAGGGTAATGTTTTAGGTTTTTTTTTTTTTTTTTCCTTCTTCGTCATTTTTCTTTTTTTTTTTTTTTTTAAGACGCTAGTTGTAACATTTTGATTTATTTTTAGGTCTATATTTGGATTGTTTGGAATAAGTGAGAGAAAGGCATGACTGAGAGATAGCAGAGGAAAGAAATCCGGGGTGAAAGAATAGAATTCATGCGTGCATTTAAATGATGTACAGAAAGTCAAATTATAGGAAGGTGAAGGAGAAGGAGAAGCAGAAAAAGAAGGAGAAGGAGAGGGAATTTGGTGTGGGACCCTCTATTATATATATATATATATATATTTTTTTTTTTCTTATATATATTTAAAAACTAATACAAAAAAAAAGAAAAAAGAAGACAAACTTCAACATGTTATCCTATACATTATATATTTGAATAGGGGTTTTTTTCAGCTGAAAAAAAAAACAGATATCTAGCAAGACAAACTTGAACATGTTTTAGTTTCTTTTTTACTCGCTTTCGTTTCCCTCACTTTCGTTTCCCATGAATACATTCTTTATCTTATCAAGCAAACTTTCGTCACCAATTTCCTCTATTGTAACACCCAGTTTTTCTGCTTTCCTCTGTCTACGCAGTAGTTCTCCCAGAGTTATGTCACGTGTTTCAACAGGAGTCCTACCGAACATCTTCATTATTTTATGAAGCCAATTTTCTCCATCCGTAGTGTCTTTCCCAACATTCTGCTGCGACGAGTCTCCCTCAACATTCTGCTGCGACGAGTCTCCCTCAACATTCTGCTGCAGCGAGTCTCCCTCAACATTCTGCTGCAGCGAGTCTCCCTCAACATTCTGCTGCGGCGAGTCTCCCTCAACATTCTGCTGCAGCGAGTCTCCCTCAACATTCTGCTGCAGCGAGTCTTTTCCCTTGTCTTTTTCTTTTTTGTCATCTTCTCCAGCCGGCAAGAACTGATGTGTTCCAAACATATCTTCCATAGTTTACTTATGCGCCGGAGGTTGTTTTTCCTTCTTTTTTTTTTTTTTTTTTTTTTTTGTCTACAAGTCTGTATCAACCAGGAGTATGAAGATTTTACTGTAAGCTGGAATCCACTCTGTTTAATTTATAAAGCAACGATTACTGCAAGTATTGTGTGATCGCGTTGTAGTGTGCATGATTCATTTCATTTCTTCGATAAAATTATAAACCAAATTACTGTAATGTGTGACTGAACTCATGAGATTTTGGATTTCAACCTTCATTTCTTTTAAGTTTTAGTAAGTTAAAAAAATTTTGCTTCTATCAATGAATTGCATTGAATGATTGAATTGCATTACAAAAAAACAAAATTTAATATGGTAAACTTAGATTTTGAATTACCATAAAAATTAATATATGAGTTCCCTTTATTTAGTTTTTTTAAAAAAGAAAAAGAAAAAAAAAGTGAAAATGGATATGTATGTACACCCGAGAGAGCAAATAAACAAAACAAAGAGAGAGAAAAAACAAAGAATAGTTCTGAAGCCCCAAATTAGCGTAAGTCCGCCTAAAACTTATTTGGGCCTTATTATCAATCCAAAATAAAATAATAGGCCGAAGTAAGCCATGTATAATCCTTAGTGGGCCAGAATGGACTTTTAAAAGGTCCATTCACATTAGGTAATGGGCTCACATTTCTTTTATATTGGGTCAGATTTCTATCCAAATTAAAATGATAGGCCCATGTAAGCCCATTTATAATCCGTAATAGACCATACTCAACTTTTAAAAGGTCCATTAGTAATACATAATGGGCCTGAATTTCTCTTTTTTGAGCCTTAATTTCTATCCAAATAAATAATAGGCCCAAGAAAGCCCAGTAATAATCCATAATGGGCCAGATCAACTTTGAATAGGCCCATTAGCAATATATAATGGGCTTGTATATCTCTTTTATTTATCCCTTATCCTCAATCCAAAATAAAACAATAGGCCCAAGTAAGCCCATTTAAAATTCTTAAGGGCCATAAGCAACTTTTAAAATGTCCATTAGCAATACCTAATGGGCCTGCATTTCTCTTTTTTGGGCTTTAATTTCTATCCAAAATAAAAAAATAGGCCAAGTAAGCCCAGTAATAATTCATAATGGCCAGAATCAAATTTCAAAAGGCCCATTAGCAATATCTAATGAGCCTGAATTTTTTATTGGCCCTTATTTTCTATCTAAAAAATAATAGGCCCAAGAAAGCCCAATAATATTCCATAATGGACTGGAGGTAACTTTTTAAAGGCCCATTATCAATATCTACTGGGCCTATATTTCTCTTTTATTGAGCTTTATTTTCTATTCAAAATAAAATAATAGGCCCAAGTAAGCCCATTCATAATCCGTAATAAGCAACTTTAAAAGGCCCATTAACAATACCTAATGGGCATTAATTTCTATCCAAAATAAAATAATAGGCCCAAGTAAGCCCATTTATAATCCGTAATGGGCCACACGTGACTTTTATTAGGCCCATTACTGATTATTATCCAAAATAAAGTATAGGCCCAAATAAGCCCATTTATTATTAGTAATGGGCCTAAGCAACTTTTAAAATGTTCATTAGTAATACCTAATGGGCCTACATTTCTCTTTTTGGGCATTTATTTCTATTCAAAATAAAATGAAAGGCCCAAGTAAGCCCAGTAATAATCCATAATGGGCCAGAATCAACTTTGAGATTTTGGATTTCTACCTTCATTTCATTTTTGTACTTCACGCAAGACTTTCTGCTTTTTGAAAGTTTAAATTTTGACTTAATTTCATTAATTTTTATTTTTTTTTTAAGTTTTACAAACATTATTAGTAAAAATTGTTATATGATTAAAAATTAAGATAAATTAAATTATATGCACTTTTTTTAATTCAAAATTTAAGTTTTAGTATTTCAAACGATTTTTGCATATATCAACCAAACCAGAAGAGTGCATTGAAGTGTATTATAAAAAAAAATTATTACGGTAAACTTGGATTTTCAACCATAAAAAGTGTATATACCATAATTTACCTAAAAATTAATATATGAGTCCCCTTTATTTAGGTTCCCAAATTAGCCGAAGACCCTAGGGAACAACTCATAATAAATATGGAAAGAAAATGGCCCAATTTGAATTTTTATTTCCATTGGACTATGAATTTGGACCAACCCATGAGCCCCAATATAAAGTCATGGGAAATATCTCGTCGCCTAAAACGGAAAACCCTCTTAGAAACTAGGTTTTAGCGGATTGCTTCCTCCTCCATCTGCTGCCGCTTCTGAACCCTATTTTCTTCATCGTTATTGAACTCCTGATCTAGCTCAATGGTATGTGTTTTGCTTTTAATTTTTTATCTGATTCATTTAGGTTCCTGTTAGTAGAATTCGTGAGATTTTGATTTACTTGCTCTTTTGTTTTTGTTTTTTCCCCCTGATTTTTAAGGCACCGAAGAAGGACAAGGCCCCTCCTCCATCCTCCAAGCCTGCAAAGTCCGGCGGTGGAAAGCAGAAGAAGAAGGTGCTTTATCCTTCGCTTTCTTTGAATTAAACGTGTGTAATAGTTGATAACAAATATGTACCTGTGTATAAATCTTGCAGAAGTGGAGCAAGGGAAAGCAAAAGGAGAAGGTTAATAACATGGTACTGTTCGACAAGGCAACTTATGACAAGCTCTTAACCGAAATTCCAAAGGGCAAGCTCATTACTCCCTCACATATCTCAGACCGTCTCAGGGTAATGTTTTAGGAGTTTTTTCTTTTTTTCCTCAATATATAATGTCAACATTGTTTTCCTTTATATATTTTTTTTCTAAAAACGTAGTTATAATATTTTGAGTTAGTTTTAGGTATATTCTTTTTAGTTTTCGTTTGCGTAAGATATTTACTTGGCCTATATTTGTATTGTTTGGAATAAGTGAGAGAAAGGAATGACTACGAGTAGTAGAAGGAATCATGGTGAAAGATAGTAGATAGGAGGCATATAGAATTCGAATAATTATTTACAAATTTATCCATATCTCTGCCCATTTATAGATGAAAGTAAAGGTGGACAGCAGTATACTAATGTAAGCACAATCTTTATGTTCCTGTCTTTTAGATAAACTTTTAAACTTGATCTCTATATACTTCTTTCCATCTAAAAAATCATATAAACATTTAAATCATCCATAACTCATCCATAACGTTTGATTTAGATTCAAAATTGATTAATACATCTATGTTTGGCATTGTATGATTTCAGGTCTGGATGTTTGATAAATGACTTTTGGCATTGTTTGATTTTATTCTTGTACATAAAAATGCGTAGATTTTTAGGGTGAATATGTTATACTTTCAATTTCTTGTCTTTCTTGTATAATATGAAGTGTTTTTTCTAGTTATTGAGTTTACCTTTTTCTAACTATTGATGATAAATATCTACAAATATCACAAGCACCACACCTATTAAAGAGTTGTTTTCATAGTTTCCATTTGGATAAAGGGTTCTATTATTAATTCATGAACCAGACAAAGTTGAATAATATTAATGATGATTTGCAGTTATTTATTTTTATTGGTTTATGTTAATTTTTTCCACGTTAATGTCTGACTCTAAAAATCGTGCAGGTCAATGGATCTCTTGCAAGGAAAGCCATCAGAGAGTTGATGGCTAGAGGTTCAATTAGAATGGTTTCTGCCCACGCTAGTCAACAAATCTACACAAGGGCTACCAACACTTAAAAAAAGTGCATATCTCTGGTATATTTGGTGGCTATGGCCTGATTTTGTTTTTTTAAAGTACCTTCTATTTCAATTATATCTTTTTATGTAATGATTATTATTTAGTCTTGTGATTTTAGCGATGAATTTTTGGACTTCAATTTCATGTGGTGTTATGAATTCTATGTTATTGCACTTCTCTGTTTAAGACGCCAGTACTATTGGAGTTATCACCTCTTCTAGTGAGGTTTGCAATATACTGTTAATTATGGGCTAAACGCTCTGTCTAATTTGAGAGTATACAGTGAATTAATTAGCCTAAAATAGGGAAAGAAAGAGAGGATGATTTTGAAATTCTTTCTTTTATGCGCTGGGCCTCTAACCTAAACAAGGGTTTGGGCTTTCAACACAAGTGGGTAATTGATCGCATCTTTATTTGATTTTTCCAATTTTTAATTTGGCAGGATTAGGAGGTGGGAAATGGGATTCCTCTTAAAGTTAAAAATTGATCATATTTCATCCATGTTGTCGAATTAAATTTGTTTTTTATTGTAATATGATAGTATTTTTTCCATGATATGTTTGCAAACAAATATTATTAAATTATTGAGGGTAAATAATTATATTATTTATTATATAATTTTCATTATTAAAAAAAAGAAGGGAAATACATCTAAAACGTTATAATTATTTGTTTATTTTTATAATTTTCAATCTAAAATTGAAGAGATTTGTATTTATGTATGATAAGAAGTAATATAGCAAATCATAATAAATGCTAAAAATCACGGGTAGAATCTTTAGGGCGTAGAAAGGGGTAGAAGTTGAATGTCCTCTTGAAGTAGACTTTTTTTATGGAAATTATGGAGAAAAGTCGTTCGTTCATTCTGTCAATTGGTACTTCATTTTATTAATTAATATTGACACTAATAAAGTTGTAATAATTAAGAAGAAAAAGAAAAAATGTACTAATTGGTTGTTCTTCACTAAAAAAACTTATAAATCATTTTATGTTTTGTCGAGGCATAATAAGAAATGGGGTCCACCCGTGCACTTGACACCGTAAACAAGGACGACACCTACTTCAATTTGAACCGTTAATGTAAAATTAGATACAGCAAGTTGTACTTCAATTTGAACCGTTAATGTAAAATTAGGTACAGTAAGTTGTGTGTTGTACGTACTCATTTCTTTCATTTGCAAATCGCAATGGTCCAAAACTGCAAACTGATTCCATAGTGGCAGCCTCACTGCACTCTCTATCTCACCGCACACCTAATCAAGATTCTTTCTTTTTTCTTCTTTTTTTTTTTCCTCTCATTATCTCATGCAATATTAATTGATTTGATTTGATTTTTACCATTAAATATATAATGCATTATTGATCTTGAAAAGAATTGAGAGTCTTAAAGATGGAAAAATATTTTGCAGAAGATTTTAGGAGGAAAACGTCCAATATGGAAAAGGACAATAAATTTTTTTGATCCGAATTATAAAAGAATGCATTATTGTAACCAGCAGTAACGTGGGGTGTCTGATTCTTAATATATGCTATCCATGTTTTTTCTTTCTTTTTTTTTTCTTGTAAGGATTTAGTGCATTTTATATTTTTATGCGATTACATATTCAAAGATATTCAACGCCAAATTTAGAATGTTTCTTTTGTCCCCCAAACATATGAATCACTTCGTCCTTTTTAAAAAAGAAAAATATAAAAGTAATGTCAAATCGTGTTTTTAATTTATAATACAGAGCACTAATCTTATATTTACGAAAAATAAATTATGGACAAATAAAACATGGCACAAATTGTCAAGTTGCACGCGTGGTTTATTCTCTATCGTCAAAAAACTTATTTGGGTAATTTCATAAAATATTGGCCTTAAAATATTTACTTTGTTTGGAGTCAATAATTTTGGAATTATTTTATTAGTAAATTGGACAAGTGAATACTAAAAAATCTTGCACGAATTAGGAAAATGGTCGATGAACCGTAAATTCCCGAAAGATGAGGGATATTTAGCAAACTGAAAACAAATATGAACCGAACACGTGGTCATGGTGGTGAAAGTAATATTTTAAAATTGCCTGAGGTTAAAAAAGAAAAAGTTACGGCGAAATGCAAATCAGTAAAAAACTCTTTAGATATATATATGAAACTACAGATGTTGGGTACAGTTGCTTTCTCTCTCTTCCTCGATAGTAGCCTAAAGAATGCGGACATGGCGCATCACCCATATGCTTTCACCTCTACAAATTTTACTAATTTTTTCTTTGATTATGTGAGAGAAATAGACGGTGACTGAAAAAAAGTCATTACCATATTATATATATATATATATATATAAGTAAAGTGAGAGTAACAAGATTTTCGTGAGGAAATTCAAAAGTAAATGCACTCAAACTGTTGCACCGCCACCTTCTTCTCCGGATCCTTCTAATTTGAATATAGGCATTTTGTTCCTTAATTTTTGCTCTTTGGACCAGTTGTTTTGATCACTTCACCTTCTTCTTCTTCTTTGTTGTTTTTTTTTTTTCTCCAAGAATTTCGGCTTCTTATCACTTTAGGTACTTTTTCGTACTACTGATTCCTTTTATTTTAATTATTGCGGAATAATAGGATATTGGAAGCTTTGATTACGGGTCAAAGAAGCGTGTTCTTATTATTATTTTTTTTTTGTTCCTTCGTTTGATAATTTAGTATTTGTACAAGTCAGGTGCTGCTAATCTTTATGTGATTATATATATATTATTATACTTTACTTGATAAATGAAAGATTGCATATGCAGAATCTACTTTAGTGTGTTTATGCTTCATTTGTTCCCCACGTCTATCGTCTTCTTCTTATTTTTCTTCTTGATCTGAGTTTTACTGATTTCTGGGTTGCTTGTGCGAGTTAACCCATTAGGCGATGGAGACTTGCTGTTCCAATTTGAAATCTACTGCCACCTTGCCGGGAATGAGTAAAGGAAGATTTGGCAATGGTGAAGATGGATTTTGGGGGGAGAGAACTAGAGGCAGTCTAAATAACTTTGCCTGGGTTAATAATCACTCTGCAAAGAGTTTGAGGCTTGGGGAGAAAAAGATGCGTAAGATTAAAACCGGGACTGTTTTCTCCGTTCTCACCACTGAAAACGGCACAGAAGTTATGGTATGTTTTAATTTCTTCTTCATATTCACGGCAACCATTGCATGTCACCGATGCTTTCTTGATATTTGCTTTTTTTTTTTTTTGGATCTATAATTTTAGACTATCCCAGCGCCTCTATGGGATAGGCGAAGGGGGAATCCCAAGAATGTGGCCGCTATCATCCTAGGAGGAGGAGCAGGGAAACAACTATTTCCGCTCACCAACAGAACTGCAACTCCGGCTGTAAGTATACTATTGATTTTGGGGGCTCCGTCTTTCTTTTTAAATGGGGAATTTGATTTGCTGCTATGCGCTCTGGTTTTCAGGTACCAGTTGGAGGATGCTATAGGCTAATAGACATTCCAATGAGCAACTGCCTCAACAGTGGTATTAATAAGATATTTGTGCTGACACAGTTTAACTCTGCTCCTCTTAATCGTCATATTTCTCGAACTTATCACGGACATGGTGTAAACTTTGGAGATGGCTTTGTTGAGGTATAATATATTTACATATCTAACCATTGATATTCCTCTCCCTTCCAGAACAGAGCCCCAAGCATGCTCCATCGCTCAGATCTTGATGATAGTTTCATATGGGAAAGAGATTGTGATAATGATAGCCTCAATTTAGTGAATTATTATTGTCAGTGATTAACAATCATAAAACTAGAAATTTTGATTTCAATCCTTTTTTCCTGCTTCACGAAACAGGTTCTGGCAGCAACTCAGACTCCAGGGGAAGCTGGAATGAAATGGTTCCAAGGAACTGCTGATGCTGTTCGCCAATTTACCTGGGTGTTTGAGGTAGGTGCTCTTTTAAGTTACTCCGTTTACTCTGCTTTTGCTGGTATTCCATATGTGAATTAAATTGATCCAATATTCAATCGAAAGATTTTTATTATATATTCCGTTGAAGTTATCCATCTATAACATTGACTGAATTAGTTCATATATAGGACGCTAAGAACAAGGACATTGATAACATAGTGATTTTGTGTGGAGATCACCTTTATCGCATGGAATATATGGACTTTGTTCAGGTAGTTTCTTCCTCAACCATTATTTGAAGGTTTTGTAGTTTGCATTTCAGGATGTTACTGATTCCTTGAATTCATCTTTCAGAATCACATCGACCGAAATGCGGATATCACACTTTCTTGTGCACCTGTTGATGAGAGGTCAGTTTTTAATTAAGCATGTCTGGCTTGCAGGGAAACTATCTGTGAAGTGTACACTGCATTCTGAATTAACCTTACAAATATCATAATCAATATGGAACAAATGGAGAGGGAGACCTGTCAGAAAGGAATAGTTTTGCAATTAAATTTTAATGTTCTATTATATTTCTCTTTAAATCATCTTACTTTTCAGCCGAGCGTCAGACTTTGGACTCGTGAAGTTTGACAGCAGAGGCAAAATCACCCAATTTTCTGAAAAACCAAAGGGAGCTGATCTGAAAGCAATGGTGAGTGTATGTTTTAAAACATTTTTATTTTCATTGTCTACTCTTGATTCTAAATTTTCCTTGTTTTATGCAGAAAGTGGATACCACAATCCTGGGATTGTCTCCTCGTGATGCAGTAAAATCTCCTTATATTGCTTCTATGGGAGTGTACGTATTTAAGACTGATGTTCTACTGAAGCTTTTGAAGTGGAGATACCCAACTGCAAATGACTTTGGGTCTGAAATCATACCTTCTGCTATCAAGGAGTTTGATACCCAAGTACTAAATCAGCTTCAGCTCTTGCCCTTTACTTACCCATTATTACATTATGCAATCAAATAAATTTTCAGTTTTCTTTGAAAATTCATATATATATATATATATATATATAGCTAAAGTAATTGTGTTAACAGGCTTACATATTCAGAGACTACTGGGACGATATTGGAACCATAAAATCCTTCTACGAAGCTAATCTGGCCCTCACTGATGAGGTTGGTTTTTCTTGCTTTAGTATATCTGTGGTGTGTGATGTTGGTAATTTAACACTTTTGCAGTTTGAATAATTTCCAATGGAACTGATAAAAGATATTTTGATTTCTGGGGGTAATATGCTCACTTGGATATGCATAACTAATATTGATTAAATTATTTTCTTATCACAGTACCCCAAGTTTCAATTCTACGACCCAAAGACCCCATTTTTCAAATCACCTAGTTTCCTACCACCTTCCAAGATTGATAGATGTCGGGTAAGCTTGCATATGTGGTATTATGATTTATAGTAACTTGTTGTCAATTAAAGGTTGCTTGGTAGTAATAGAGAAGATAATGTCTATTTTTTTATTTTAAAAAAAAAAAATTACAGATCAAGGATTCAATAATTTCCCATGGATGTTTCTTGAGAGAGTGCATGGTCGAACATTCCATTGTTGGTGAACGATCACGTTTAGATTTTGGCGTTGAACTGAAGGTTTGAATATTATCAAACCTAAACGATCACGTTTAGATATTGCACATGAAATTATTTTCAATCAATATATAATATATATATATATATATATATATATATATATGGTGTATGCAATAAGCAGATCTGTTTTTCTGATTCGATTTTCATTTGTTGGATATAGGATAGCTTGATGATGGGGGCTGATAATTACCAAACAGAGTCTGAAATTGCCTCTTTGCTAGCTGAGGGAAAGGTTCCAATAGGGATTGGACGAAATACAAAAATCAGGTATGTTAAAGTCGAGGAACTTTTCTTGAACTTGCATATCCCATATCTCACAGCGATATATATATATATATATGTGTGTGTGTGTGTGTGCTAACTTCTGGAAATGATCATTGTGGGTATTTATAGGAAGTGCATCATTGACAAAAACGCAAAGATTGGAAACAATGTGGTGATCATGAACAAAGATGTAAGGCCTGTAGAGATATTTATATTCTGGAACATACATTATCATTAAATCGTAAGGTTAGCTTATAACTTAATCGATGATGTTCTCAGGGAGTTGAGGAAGCAGACAGGTCTAAAGAGGGGTTTTACATTCGCTCAGGGATCACCATTATACTGGAGAAGGCAACAATCAAAGATGGAACAGTGATATAGTTTGATCTCTGGTATTGTATGGTGATCATGGAATCCTCCTCCTATGGCGTTTTCAGCACATCCTTTTTCTCCTCCCTCTGGGGATATAAAGCAGATGCGCTACTACGTGATGATGATGATGCACAAGAACTTCTTCTGTCAAAACCACCACCAACCATGTTGCAGAGAAAAAAGTATGTAGAAATGGCTGAACCTTTTTTATCTCTGCCCAACCTTCCTTTTCCAGATGTAGTAGGTCAAGCATTCATTATATGATAGATAAGATAATTTGAAGTTCTGAGATGTAAAATTTAAATAATATCCACACTGGGTCAGAGCTTGTATAAAAAAACACCACCTTTTCTCCTTCTCCTTTTCAGTGAAATAAATAAGTGCCTCAAATCTTTGGAGTGTGGGGATTGTGGATCACGAGGCTACATACAACTCTGCAATTAATCAACAAAATTGGTTCTAATGGAAGGTTGTTCCCACATCCAATAGACACATACATGTGTATATAGATATATATATATTCCTGCAAAAACAGTTGGGCAGAAAAGAAAAAGAAAAGGGAAGAATCATTTAAAGTGGTGCCCATTTGGAATTGGTACAATAGCTTCATTTCCTTCAAGAGTGTCCTTGGTTTGGGATGTCTCTAGGTTCTTGCCCCATATGAATAAGTACAAGCCAATCATTAGAATACTCATGCCAGTCAAGCTGCACAACAGATTGTATTATTATAAAGATTTGATTACAATTTGGTTCAAAAGAAATTTGTTTATTTTTACCTTCCGACTGTAATTCCTTCACCCAGTAAAAGAGCTTCCGAGATGGCCACAAAAATCATTGACAGTGGATTGAACATGGAAGTATAAGTTGCTCCACGTTCTGCAACTGCCCACGAAACCAAGCAAAATGATACTGCTGTTGCCATTGCTCCCTGTCTCAATTTCTTTCCTTTTTTTAGTATATTTTCAATTGTTTCTCACATGAATATATATAATTAGTATTTTCCATAATTACCGAGTAAAATATGGTGATTAGGTGGAGGTTGAGAGCTAAGCGCCAAGCAATCTTGCTCCTGTCTATGCACAATCCTGTAACCACTTGCTGTACAGCTGCTATGATACATATATAAAATGTTGCCCAAAACTTGTGAGGATATATTCTCAGCAACTTTACCTATTATTCATCATCACAAACAACATCAGAATTTAAAAAAAGAAAGTCATAATTCTTGATGATGATGATGATGATCACACCTGTGATATGTACCAGATTCCAAAACAAAAGCAACTGAAAAGAAGAAAGAGAGTGCCACGAGCCCAGTGCTTGGGAGCTTTCTTAAGCATGGTAATAGAAGGTTGCCTAATGATAGGATGACTTATAAGATGCAACATTTTGCCTTTGTAAAGGGCAATAATCAGTCCTCCACCCAAACATAACATGCCTCCAACACCCTTTATTTTCCCACCACTTGAACCCAACTGCACTCTCTCCAACCTTCACCCATTTCCATTTTCACTTTCATTAGAACCATGTATATATATATATACACATACATGTATAGGTTAAAGAAAGAAAATTGATTCATAATACCCAGAAATGACACAGAAAAGACAAGTTACAATTGGAACTAAATTGAGGAAGTTGGTTGCATAAGTAGCGGTGGTATCTCTTAGGCCGTAATAGAAAAATCCCATACCCATTGATATCCTGCAAATTCAACACCAATTTATTTTATATATATATATATATAATCTTTTTTAACCATTAATTTCAAATCATTTACGATTACCCTGTGAGTGAAACTATGAACAGCCAAAAAAATGCCCACCAACTCAACTTACATCCTCTGCTCCTGCATCCACACAATTAAGGCAAAAAAAAAAAAGAAACCCCTTTTCGTCATCAGTTTCCAGAAAGAAGAAGGAGGAAGAAAAGGGTCGGGAAAAGACGAGACCTTTCGAAATAAATTGCAAAAGGAGCAACACAAAATGCACCGACAAGGTGACGATAAGCCATGTAAGCAAAAACGAAAGAACCCTGATTCAGTATAATTCTTGACAGAATTTGCAACCCTGTTGTTATCAGTTGTACCATTAATAATCCCATTGCAAATCTCCATTCCTTCAATTCCATAATTTAACTCTTTTCTTTCTTTCCCTCTGCTGCTTATTCCTCAAACATCATATACAATATATATATATATATACACACACTCCACGCACTTACAGATAGATATTTAGATGTTCTTTAGTAATAAGCAAAGCCATTCCTGTTGTTGGTGGTGGTGGTGGTGGTGGTGGAGGTGTGTGTATATATATATATATATATGTATTACAGATTTGAGGGGCTTTCCTGTTTTTGTAGCAATCTTTTCGTGCAGAATCTATTTTGTGTTAAAATAGTATATCTCTTACCCAAAAGTGAAAACAAAGATACGTCGAAATTCGGTTAGGCATATGGTGGTATAAATGTAATTTTCTACAATGAAGGGAATTCTTTTTGAGAAGATTTCATAAGAATTTAACTAACTAATTAATTATTATTGTTATTATCGAAAATAGATGAAACCGCATTGAAAATAAAAGTTTTTTATTTATTTATTTTTCTTTTCTCTAAACCGATGTAAAGAAACAATTGTCTGGCATCATTTTCTTTCTTTAGTTAGTTACATGACTATCTTTTTCCATTTATATTTTTAACGGTATATTAGTCATTTGTTCTTTTACTTAAATTATTTTTAGAATATAAAATTTTATTTTCTTCCTCATTTGTTTAGTTTGAGTTTCTTTGAAATTCTTAACTGAGAAAATAAAGTAATGGATTTGCCAAACAAAAGAGTGCAAATACCAGAAGTTGTTAGGAAAATTAACACAAAATTTCGGTCATTATTAACCTATATATATATATATATATATATAATTTATTTTTTTCCAATATATGTATATTTGGAAAAAGAAAAATTGCACGTATTAAATTAGTTAGAAGTGTAATAAAAAAGTGTCAATTTCATTATTCTTACTTTCCATTTATGACATAATGAGAAAAAATTTAAATATATATATTGAAATTAAAGAAATTTAAAATGACTATCAAGAAAGGTTAAATGAGAAAAAGAAAAAGAAAGTACACGTGTCGGACGAGGAGGACTCAACAGACAATAGGTGGCCGATGGCGGTTGCTAATGCGGATGATGGATTGATTATATGATTGAAAAAATGCTTTCGAAAGATTTGAAAATCGATCGGACTTTAATGAAACATTCGAAAAAACAGACGAAGAAGAAGAAGGAGAAAGGAGATGGATTTGACACGGATTGAAGAAGCAGTGAGAGATTCGAAAGGGGGAATTGCAGAAAAGAAGGAAGTGGTTGTTGCAACTTTAGCCTCTCCTGATGAAAATAATGTCCGATCATCCATTGATTCCGGCAGAGCTCTTCAATTATTTCTCGATCACGTTCTCATAAGCTCAATCCCGGAATTCGTCACATTTAATTCCTGTCCAGGTTTGAAATCCGAATCTGATTCTTATTGCATTTTATTATTTCCTCCAAAATATGTTATAAGGTTGGATTTTTTTTTTTTCCCCTAATAATAAATTCTCTCTGTCTGGGATCCTCTGCTTTTTTGTCGACATTTTCTTTGCAGCCTTAGAATGTGAATAATTTGAACTTTGATGCGTAGTTTCTTTCAGAGAGGGTTTGGTACTTTATCATCGATTAAATTTGATTTTGGATTTAACTTTTGGCTTAATTGAGTAGAGTTGGAACTGAAGACAACAGACACAATTGGATATGCAATTAAGTTGCTGTACGACAAAGACTTATATTTTGCACCAGTAGTAGTTGACAAATTTGGTACCAATTTTGACAAGCCAAAATATACTCAACAAGAGTTCATTGGATTAATTGGTTTAGGTAGCATGCTTTTATGGTTTCTACAGGTAATCACTACTTTCTTGCATTATTATATTGATGGATGATTTAGGAAATTCATAAATAAGTCTGCTGCTTTTTGCTTACTCAAAAATAAATTTATTTTCAGGAAGAAGACCAACATTCTCAAGTTTGTTATTATGGTGATGAGGATTTCTTTTCCATGTTGGATAGAAATCCCCCTATTGCACAAACTAAGGTGGTGCTTAATCTTGATAATCTTTTCTTTCTTTCATGGGATCTAAAATGTGGTCACTATCTCACCAATTTCCCATATTGGAATTTTTTCTTCAGGTTGGAGAACTTGCCAAGTTCTTCTTGTGGGATCCATTTTTTCCCATCCACATGGATGATACGCTCTTCCACGTCCTCTTGCTTTTCTCCAAACACCAGTTTCAGGCTGTTCCTGTAACTGAAAAATCGAATTCTGTGGTTAGTGGATTTGTATCACAGGTAAACTACTTTGAATGGCATCTGGTTTCGTTTGTGGTGGAGTCTGTCATAACTTCTGAGAGGAATATGAATCATTTTTTTCTGTTCCTATGAGAAATAAGAGCTCCGAATTCTATTCTTTTGCTTCATTATGTGGTGATTTGTTTCTTTTGGTAGAATGCAGTTATCAGAGCCCTTCTTGAATCAAGTGGATTGGAGTGGTTTGATAGCATAGCAGACAGAGAGCTATCACAATTTCGGTTGTACAGAGATTTCAGATTTGACCCTTTTATTGTGTTGAATGTGTGATGCATTTATGCATACAAAGGAAGTATACTGCTTAAGAATGAGCACATTGAATGATGTCATGACACTATAATTTTTTACCTCTTCAATCAGGTTTGACAACACGAATGCTGTTCAAATTCATGGAGATCAGAACATGGTAGAGGCAATCCATGTGCTGTGGGAAAGTAAGCATGGTATTGTTGCAGTAGTTGATCGAGACTCAGAGAGACTTATAGGTTCAGTGAGAAGTAGTGACTTGTATCTTCTTCTCCAAAATGAAGATCTTTATAGTGACAGGAAGTAACTTTCTCTCTCTTTGTTCACCTTCCTTGCTTTCTGAAATGAATAGTTTGGGAAGAGAAAGATGCATTTTTTCAAAAAAATTCCAATGTTCACAGGAACCTAAAGGTGGATCAGTTCATTCAGTTGGATGCTAAAAGTGGAGAATCAAATTTCAGCACTGCAGGCACAACATCAGGGCGGCCGAGTAGTAGTGTCCTTCCAGCTACGGCAATGGTTTCACCGGTTACCTGCAGGAAAACTGACAGTTTGAAGAAAGTCATGGAACAATTGATTGGTACAGGCAGCAACTTTTGCTTTCTTATAGATGAAGGCTGCAATAGAGTCGAGGGGTTGATCACGTCGAACGAAATAATGGTTCAATTCGCACCGCCATGCATGGACTCAAGGATAGGTGGAGGTGGTTTCTTTATATCTGCACTTGACCAAGCTGGATGTCATAGTACTGGAGAAAACATAGTCTGTAACCAACGCCCGTAGTTGTCAATTTAGTAGAAAACACTCTTATATAAAGATAATTTAAAGGGATAAATTTTCTATCATGCATAAGGAAAAATAATCAAAATCATTCCAAAAGCTTCTTACAAAAAAAAAAAACAAAAAAACAAAAAAAAATGGAGGATTGCACTAAACTATTTATAGTGTGTAATAAGTTTTTATAACATTTATAAAATGAGGTGATCATGATTATGATAGAATTTTATTATTATTTTTTTTTTGGTTCATGACCATGATCTGACCGACCATTTAGATCAATCAGTGGCTTCGATGATACGTCGTCAACTACAACTGATTTGTTTTACTTCAGCGGCTTCTCCTTAGATTGATTAGAAGCATTCCAAAGGGACGCCAGCAATGAGGACGGGAATGTGAAGCAACGAGTTCGCAATTCATATGCTCCCAACTTTTTCCTTTCCGGACCTTACTGAATCAATGATTCGGTATCCTATTAACACACAAAAATACATACATACATACATATACATACATACATACATACATATATATATATATATGGTATATACTGAAAAAAAAAAAAACAACAATAATAATACTACCTAGAAACTTTTAAGCCCCCGAACGCAAAATAAAATTAACATGCGATGCGACAGCAAGAGGAGAACCTACCTTCACAAATTATGAAAATCAAACCAACAGAATTTCGCTGGAAAGGATTCCAGCCTGCATATATGATCCAAAGCTCACAGAAAGTTACACTAAACTAGCATCATAGCTGGAAAGATGAGAACGATTCAAGGCCATATTTGCTTCTCTTTCCACCCTACTTCCCTTGAAAAAGGCATTTGATCTCCATAATATCTGCAGAGGATCCTAGTTCCACATCACAAGAGATCCCTTCTTTCGGAATTGACATGGTTGAATACCTCGCATCGCCTTCCCCATCAAGGCCATGGCAGCAATGCTTGGAAACTGCCTCTTTTGAATGTCCTCCAGCTCCAGCTTTGAACTTTGTGGCTCATAAAGTACGACAGGTTCAAGTTTCTTTTTGGAATTTGTTGCTTGGCCATGGCGCCACCTCTGTATCCAGAAGTGTGAAAGGAATGAATCCTCCTTACTCTTGCTACTTTCTGCTAAGAAAGATTCACCCTGTCTAGGCAATGCTGTGGTCTTATCTAGCACCATTAGTTCCTTGCCATGATTTCCACCTAGAGTTGGCTCTGAGCTGATCATACTACCTTCCTGATGTCTTGCCAGGACCAGATTACTCTTCTTGTTACATGGCCTCAAACTTGGGCTTTTTGTACCAGTAAAGGAATCTGAAGCACTCAACTTAAGACGCTTAGCCCACACATAGCCTGGCTCAGTCTTACCAGAACCGCAAAGGCAGTGTTCTGATTCAGAATGCTCTGCATTGGCGATGAGTGTTTTCATGTCCAAGCTTTCCGTTCTCGACGTGCTTGGCTCCCCATTATCCAACATTTTTCTAGAAGCTTGTAAGGCAGGAAACTCAAAGTTCATACCAGGTAACTCACTATTACATTGTTCGCATCCAGAATCCCTTTTAGAACCACGGATAAATCGAGGTGCTGCAGAGATTCTAATAATCTGCATAAGAAGAACTAGTCAGAATAAGACAAAACTAAGGAGTGGCACACTTGATCCTAGAATAAGATACTTCAGACATGCAAAATTAAGTGTACAAAGCAGGTTTGTCTATTGATACTTCAGCTTCAAAATTTCAGAAAATAAAACCTAGCAGCAGCAATATTAAGTTGATACCAATGTCAGGTATCAGTGCTTTCTCATGCTGCACATCATAACGAGATATCAGACTATGGCAATTGGGGGAGATTGTAAATGAACTGGTCAATAAACAAATAAATAACTAACAGGAAAAAAAAGAAAAAAAAAAAAGGTTGCGTCTAAGAAGAAAAAGGAAAGTTTAGATATTGCAGCTCCACAGTGCTAGATGTCCAAAAAGATTTAAACAGAAAACACTAGCAAAGCCTATAAAAATGAAGAATTGGAAGAACATATCATGCAGCAAAATTACCTTATTTGAAGGGGAGGAATTTACACCTGGAATATTCAAGAAGATAAATTAATCCAGTTGTTATAGCAATCCATCAGGAAATTAAATGAAAGATGCAACAACTATTATAAGAATACACTAAGCCATGAATGAGGATATCAAACAAAGGATTATACATACCTGAAAACTGATTCTTCTCCTCAAATTCATCCAGCTCCATTATGTCAGTTTCAGCAGATGACTCATTTTTCAGATTTATATCCAAAACCATATCATGCTCAACCTTTTTTCCTTTGTCCTCCTTGTAGTTAAATAAATCCTCAACATCATGGAGAGAAGTCTCTTCAGATCTTCTGAATCTACTTGATGCATTCGCATTTTTAGCATTTTCTTCAAAGTCAGCTTCTTCAAAGCCATGTATAGGTTGAAGCTTTCCAATTTTAGCATGACCAGAAGGTGGAGACCGGTTGTGAATATTACTGAATAGATTTCCATCAACAGAAACAATTGAATTTCTGAAAGTTTCATTTTCTTTATTCAAGTTAATATCTGTCTTTTTAGTGATAA
This sequence comes from Asclepias syriaca, assembly GCA_027405835.1. Classification (NCBI taxonomy): domain Eukaryota; kingdom Viridiplantae; phylum Streptophyta; class Magnoliopsida; order Gentianales; family Apocynaceae; genus Asclepias; species Asclepias syriaca. The sequence continues at coordinate 240,104 of JAPHNG010000664.1, forward strand.
AAAAGTTACGAGTAGTCTGAGAAAACTTGGGATGACCTGCACGTACTCCCACTACAGAGTCCACAGCTGTGCATATTCTCATTGTTCCAGTATCATGAACTGGGTTGAGGAATTTAGGAATTGAGTTATAACCGTGATGCAACTTCTCTGACTTGGTTAGCTCAGAAAATTTTGCTTCGCTTTGGGAGGGTCTGAAACCTGCAAAATTCTGTATATTCTGTAGTTGTTCTCCACCAAATGCCCGTGAGTGATTATTTTTTGTGGAGGGACTAATCTGCAAAAACAATCCTTTATCTTGCCGCAAGCATGAATCTTCAGGCAGTTCAGTTTTTGATTGGCTTTCAATTTTCTCCTGACAAACCAGTATTTCTGAGCGTCTCTGGTACTCGCGTTCTAGAAACCGTAAGTTTGTATGCTGCAGTTGCTCTTTGGAAGTTGATGCTGACCTATCTACATTTATTGGATGTGAATTTTCTCTGACATCTCCATGGTCAAGTCCATGCTGCACAACATGAGATGTTGATGCAGTAAAATTCACTGGCCAAGTCCTAGACATAGAAAAACCACTATCTCCAAAGAGTGCGAGAGTTTTAACTAGCCCATTTTCATTCTGAGACTCATCATGCTTAAGATGACAATCTCCAGATGAAGTATTATTATTTTCTTCGGAATCCATAGGAAGCAGAGATGGAACAGAGATTCTTCTTATAGACAGTGTTGGCTCCTCAAAGTCAAGGTTATGGTTGACCAGAGGCCTCATTACTTCATGGTTACAAGTTTCTTGAGTAAACTTTAGACCTGAACTTATCTCCCCCTTTCGATTTGCAGTATCAGTAAGGAAACCACGAAATTCCATATTTTCATTTCTGATGGCCGTAGATGTCATTCTCAAACTCTCATTTGCAATTTCTGAAGTTCTGTTTTCAGCTATCTTCTCTATTCCTTTAAATATACCGTGAGTGTTTGACAGAGTCTCCATATTAGTCGAGGATTGATATTCCTTGGTCCAATAATCGTCATTGGATGAACGAATACGGCTCAGCCCAGCTGCATCATAACTCTTCTTTGTCCAGTGTGACATCCAAGCAGAATCAGACTGCATTGGATGGTAAGACTGCATAGATCTCTCAGTTTTTGGAGCAGAATCATTATGATGTACAACAGAATCAGACATGCTCTGTGTCTTATAACTTATCTACTATCTTATTAAAAGTTTACTAACTTTCACCTAGCAAAAATTCGAAGGAAAAGAATTCACAAGTGAGAATAAGTTAGCAAGCAAATAGCTATCTATACTCGTGAATTTTATTGCAAACATTAATTTCTAACACCTAGGATCGAAAATTTTCTAGAATATCATTGAATGAGAAAAGGTTTAGTTGAAATATAGATCGTGAGAAAGATGCAAAGGACAAAACCAATTTAGGAGCCTCACTCAAAATTGTTTTGAATACAACACCATCCATCCAACAAAGGATACCTCTCAAAAGAACTCACCAAAATAAACAACAGTCATGATTTTCAATATCTCATCCAATTTGACTGAAAAAAAGGAGGAAAAACTCACCTACTAGCTTATACAGATAGGTCCAAACTCCAAAGATCAACACCGATGCCGCTAAAAGCAGAAGAAAAATCAAAGTAGCACGTGGAGTTAAAAACTCGCCGTCCAAGTCTCAAAATCAGATCGGAGTCACGAGCTGGAAATTCAGGTTTTCTGGATTGGAATTTGGCAAGCCAGAGAAGAAGAAGAAGTAGAAGATTATGCAAGGACACACCAGTCAGAGCGATATGTGGCTAGCAGCTGCTTTTGCTTCATAACTTTTTCTTTTTTGGAAATGAAAATTACAGCGGCAGTTAAACGAAAATTACCGCGCTTTCAGTCTCAGTCAGAAGTATAATTCTGATGAAGAAGGAAAGAGAAGAAGCATCAGCGTGCACGGACAGAGGAAGGAAACGGGAACCGGCAGCACAGCATACTCTGAAGCCGCAATAGCCGCTACAAGTTTGTTCGTCTTTGATATATAAGCCGTGAGAGAAAGAGATTTTTTTTTTTTAAATATAAAAATATTAAAAATAGGCTCCGGGACCCATGGGTTGGTAATTTTTCATTTTTCTTTAATATTTTGGTTCTTTCGCCATTTCTTCACAGTTCTATTGTTTCTTTCGTCGTTTAACTTCTCCTGGAAAATGACAAATTACATTCTGGATTTTGAATTCCTAAGCACTTTCTTCTTTCTCAAAATTTCTCTGCATGTAATCAATTACATGTCGATGTTTCTAGATGACACCTTCTTTTTTTTTTTTTTTTTTTTGTAAAATATGTGGGACAAAATAGAGTATAATCAACCATTATGCATGTATCAAATGAGCAAATACAATGTATAATATTTTTTTTGTTAATTTTTTTTTAATTTGATACGCATATTAATGTTTTAATTAAAAATATTAAAAAAGGCTAATAATAAGGTGAAGGATTTTTTTTTTGGTTACGAAGTTGAATAGCCACGAACTCATTTGTGTACCAGGCGCGTTTCAGGCTCCCATTGTTACACGTCATCACTTGTTTCCCATTTTTTATTTTCTTTTACCGTCCACAGTGTCCCCGATTTTTCACTTTAGTTCTTTTTAGAATTTGTATATCATTTTATAAATAATTTTAGAAAATTATAAATTATAGAATAAATAACTAGTTAGAAGTTATTATAATATTATTAAAATAGAGAGTGTAATGTAATAATTATTTTAATTTTAAATACTTGTAATTGTTATTATAAAAAAATTCAAATTTGAGTTATATAAGTATTAGATGTAGTTTTTCAAAATATATTAAAAATTTTTTTAATTAGAATATTATTGTATTTTAATGGAATGATACATTTTATTAAACACACAAAATCTTATTTTTATAAATAAATTAGTTAATTAAAAAAATTAACATTCTAGAAATGTAAATAGATGTATCTTTTTGTTTTATAACTAAAAAATGAGAATAAAATAATATTGAATTATTTTAGTTTCAAATAAATTTATTTTGATAATTTTAATTTCACAAAATATCTTTTTTAATTTTTTAAGGATTAAATTTTTTATTAAAAAAATAAAGTATCGATTTAACTATTTTTATTATTTAATTAATTAAAAAATTATGAAATTAAAAAGAAAGATAAAACGAACAAAGAAATAAGAGAGAGAATTGAAAAAATTCAAATGATTGAGTCTGTGATTTAAAAAATTATGAATAAAATTTTCAATAAAAAAATTTAAAATTTTTTAAATTGGAATGGTTTTAAATTTTAAATTCTTAAAATAAAACAAAATAAAAAATAAAAACTTTTGATATATAATAACTTTTGCTGAGTTTAAATCCTTGTTATGACGTTATCTTTTCTTTCTTTATCTATTTCTAATGTATAACAGAAATTATGTTTTTAATTAAAATCTTAATATTAGAAACTCAAAATCAACAAATCATTTATTTCTTTAAAATAAAATAAAACGTGATCGAATGTGTAATTTTTATTCATACATTTCTTTCATTGTCACTGAACTTCAATCGCCGACAAAAGAAAATATGATGGAAAGTGATGATAAATTCTTCTTCTTCGACTGTTACATTTTTCTTTCTTTCTTTTAATTTTTATCAAATTTTTTTATTTACGATAATATTTTAATTATTTTTTTAATTAATTAAATAATAAAAATTAATAAATTTTTAAGTATTTTAATGAGATATGTCAAAAAATCAAATTCACCGATTATAGTAAAAGAAGAAGCGTGCGACACATGGTAACTGGGTAATATGGAATAGAGAGGGTTTGGGGAACTTTAAGCAAAATGACTAAAATGTACAAAGAGTACAGAATATTCTCTTTCTTGGGTCAGATTACGCAAGAGTCCCGGGCGACTACAAAGAAGAATCACAAAAGACCGAGTACCTGGCGATTGCAATACAACTGCATCTCTGCAGAGTCGGCTGATAAATTAATCACCGGAATTTGCCCACCGATCCTCCGCTGCTTCATCTCCCTCCGCCCTCAATATTGTTCAGTATTACATCTCTCGTCGATCCTTTTGAAGGTAAGTGTATTGTTTGGTTGGCCCTAAATTTCTGCCAAATTCATGTTACTCTTGCTCTGTATCATTCGCTTTTGGATCTAATTATGGATTTGATTGATATTCGTATGATTTTAGAGCTTTGGGTTATTATGTTCCAGATCTGAGTCCAATTGGTTGTTTAATCAAAGATTTAGGGTTTCTTCTTTGTATCTTTGAATTTGGATTTAGCACTTGAAAAAAGGCATTGTCAATGTGATGCAATTATATTTTCTTTATTTTTGCAAAGTCGAAGTCCAATTGAACGTTAAGTGGGAGTCATGCAATTTTTTAAAGTTGGTACTTTCTGATCTGGTAACTCGCGACCGCGAAAGCATAAGATAATTCGATGAGTTAGTTTGAAACTTTCTTAGGTTACTCTGATGGTGAACGTGTTAGTACATGGTGGACGTAAAACATTCTGATATAGACAAGATCTCTTTGAGGATTCAAAGTAGAATATAAACAACTGTTTCCTTTGATTTATGGGGTTTCTTTTGTCTTTGAAGTTATATTTCGTGTTCTGTGTATAAAAACATGCTGTTGAAATATGTGGAGGCATGGTGAAATAGCTAGTTGGGAATAATAGTGAGGAGCAGGGACCAAACAAATTATTTCATGTACCCTGGCTTAATTCCAGAGTACAGTGAATACTTGTACCAATGTGGCTTTCTTTTCTATGGGTAGTTGTAACCAATGTACCTCTACTATTCAGCCATCCCAACTGTACTCTATGATCCATGTTTGGGGTTTCTTTGATTTGTCGGTATAGATTTGAGATTATGATAAGCATAAAAGGTCACTATAGTAGGCCATTGTGCTCCTCTATGGGCATGTAATGTGACTTGTTCTTATCTCAAGATTCTGTGTACTTGCGGCACCTGCATGGGCATGCTTGATATATCCATGACTATTGCAATGTATTTTTCAACAGTGGCTGAGTTATTTGTGTCATTTGGAGCCATTAGATGGTTGATCAGGTTTGCAATTTTTGCAAAATTTGTAGGATTGTGAAATTTACTCTTTATGGAGGGCATTGGAGGTAATGATGCTGCCTCAGGGGCAGCGGTATCGCTGAACCAACGAGGTCATGAAGTATGGAAACTGTTTCAGTATTACCTGGATAAAACTACTCCTCATACAGTTTATAGGTGGACTGGAACCTTTGTTTTGGCATGTCTTTATGCTCTGCGAACTTACTATGTTCAAGGGTTCTACATTGTCACCTATGGCCTGGGGATCTACCTCCTGAATTTACTCATAGGATTTTTGTCTCCTCTTGTGGATCCGGAGCTGGAGCATTCTGATGGACCTTTGCTACCAACAAAAGGTTCTGATGAGTTCAAGCCTTTTATTCGCCGCCTTCCAGAGTTTAAGTTCTGGTAATATTCCTCTCTTAGTGATTGTTTCCCTTTAAGGATTTGAGAATATCACAGTTCAATTACTTTCAAATGAAAGTTGTCTTGAAATGGATCTTTTTATTTGGTTATATGGGAGCTTAACTGGAAATTAATGAAACTTGTTACATGCTTTTGAGAATTGCAATGATGGAAATCTGACTACTGTAGCCTCCTACGCTTCTCCACGTTTTCCTTTCAACTGCATTAATTGGAACTAGTACAATTCACTTAGGAGAGCTGCTAGAGGAAAGGGTTTTGCATGAGTGTCTCTTTCATTTTAATATTAGAAAACGTGTATATCTCTGTTTGGTTTATAGTTAATCAAAATGGATGTGGGCATAGTTGAACTTATTTCTCTCTCTCTATGTTGTGGAATTGTATAGCTTGCCTGTTTCTTGCTAGTGTTATTTGGTTCTGTCTCACATTGACTGTTATCCAGGCATTTTGAAATGTTTTTGTATTTAGGTACATATACTTTAGTATCTTCATTATTCTGCTTGGATTTTCATTTTCATTTAGTATACTGTATTGACACTTGCGTAAAATTAATGTTACCATACTGATGATGTGCATGAGTGCATTGTGATGTGCATCAGATTTTTTAAACTAAATTTCCACTCATCTAAATACATTTCTTTTGGTGCCAGGTATGCCATCACAAAGGCGTTCTGTGTTGCATTTTTAATGACCTTCTTTTCCATATTCGACGTTCCAGTCTTTTGGCCTATATTGTTGTGCTACTGGATTGTGCTTCTGGTTCTCACAATGAAGAGACAAATCATGCACATGATAAAGTACAAATATGTGCCATTTAACATTGGGAAGCAGGTAAATTTGATATTTTCATTTAAATACTGTGTACAAAGACACAATATATATGTCATGCTTCCTTTGGCAGTTTGCCTGGAAAATGATACAGTACCTGTTTTCTTGATATCTTGTTGCAGAAGTACGCTGGTAAGAAACCACCTGCCGGCAGCAGCCAAAGAAGGGATTAGAGTTTGGCTGGTTTTTGTGCCATGAAGGATTTCTGAGGTGGAGTTACAGGCTAGGAGGTAGGAGGGCAGAAAACAAAGGGAAAAACGAAAAATGAGCGGGATTGGACTGCTGATAATTTTTACAAAATGTTTTTTGTTTTTTGTTTTTTTTTTTTTTGTATCTACATTAAGTTGAAGTTGTATTTGAAAATGTTGATCACATTTCGGCCCAGCAATATCATTTTCCCACTTGCATTTTTTATGGGAAGCATCCGTATTCATTAGCCGGAAGTGATAATAGCATATTTTTACCCCGTCATTCAGCTTTAGGGCACGAAATATACATAGATTTGTGGATGATTGTCTGTTTGTTCGACCATAGATTTGCACACAGGAAATCACCTGGTAGTTACATCGTTGTATGATTTACTATCTTAAGATCTCATTATCAGTGAGTTACATGTGTGCTTCTTATCAAGTGAACTATGGTGGAACATTGCCATTACTGATTTGTATTAGCATATAAGGATTTCTGAGTAACCTGATCTTACTATGAGAACGTTCGTTACCTTGGTGGATTTCATCCATGTTTTTCTTTCCTTTTCCCTTTCATTTTTTAACTTCTTAGTGGAACTTATCTATTATTGTTAATCAAATATATAAAAGTTAAAAAATATGGAATAATTAACTTCTTGGATTACAACTTAAATTGTGAGTGTGTGGGTATGTTTTTGTTTTTAATCAAATGTTATAATCTCTTGGACTATTTTAATTATTTATTTACCATAATATTTTAAAGAAAACAAATTAATGAATTTGTGAAAGTTTAAAAATTCCCCTTTATTACTGACTTTTAATAAAAATTTAAGGCCTAGAATGATTGATTGAGAAGTTAAGGTGAATTGTAAAAACAAATTATATACAATTGACAAATAAAGTATAAAAATAGATACTGCAACAAAAAAAAATTGATAAAAAATAAAATTTAGAAGAAAATAATCAATTAAATATAAATAAATATATTTTTTAAATTTAAATAAGAATAGTTGAATCATATATATAATACTTGGTGCTCTAAAAAATGTGAATAGTAAATTTTTAGTATTAAAAGATTTAAGAGTTATCAAAGTTTGTATAATTTTTCGCCTTAAATTTATTTGTTATATTTGTTTTATCATGCTTAAAATTTTTAATAAAAACAGTATATCTTTAAGAGTGAAATAACTTTTTATTATTATTATTATTATTTTTTTTTTAGTAGGTAAGAACAATACCCCTGCTTTAAAATCCTACAAATAATTTTTGTATAATTTTGTATAATTTAAAACCATTCCAATTGTTCCACTACAAAAGTAAGCCAGATAACATAGCCAGAATTCTAGTCTAGAAATCAGCAACTTAACTGAATGTTCTCTCTCAGCTATTATAGTAACACCATCATCTCTATTCGCGCCTTCAAGTAATGGTGGCAATAAACTTGTTCTTAACAAGTACCCCATATTTCCAATATTTCTAAATTTTATTGTAACTAGAGCCAAAAATATCATAGTGGATGATACGTAAAAACTTGTGAATGTGAACAAAAGGAAAAATGATCCAACAAATGTAATTGAAAGGTAAATAAAGAAAAATCTCTAAGTGTCTTGTACAACATTTGAATGATTAGCAGGATCAAAAAAATAGGCAAAACAATAATAGTGCAATTATTCATATGGCAAATGGAAGAGTTCCATTAAGAATTAGGTACCAAGAGCTGTGTTTGGTTCGATAAAATTGGAGACCATAACCGAAGAGTCCGAACAAAGCAGAAATTAGCAGGACGATTCATTTCGAAAAATATTCAAGACAGAGACTGGAACACTATCCAAAAAACTTACCAAAATCTGATGATATTGACAAAATTCAATTCCTTTTATGATATTTCTAAAATTAATTTGAAATCTAAGGAATATGATGAAAAATGAAAATTCGTTCCAGAAAATACCTGTATCAATGTATTTATCAACAGTATTATCCATTTCTTTTTCATGTTTGTCTATAACATATAAAAAATGAATTTAAAGAACTGATATATATATATATATATATGGAATCATATTTTAAAATTAGTTTTGACGCTCTTTTTTTATACATGGGAGTAGCACATGTGTGTTGCTTACTAAATATAAAAAAAGATTTAAAAAAAACAAAAAAATTTAAATAAGAATAATTGAATCATATATATATATATATATATAATACTTGGTGCTCTAAAAAACGTGAATATTGATTTTTTATTATTAAAAGATTTAAAAGCTATCCAAGTTTGTATAATTTTTCGCCTTAAATTTATTTCTTATATTTATTTTATCACACTTAAAATTTTTAATAAAAATAATATATCTTTAAAAGTGAAATAACTTTTTTTTTATTATTATTTTTTTGGATAGGTAAGAGCAATACCCCTCCTTTAAAACCCTAATATTTTCCAAACCTCTGGTTCACCTCCACCCAAAACCCTAGTTTCAGAGATGGGGAAAGTGAAGGGTAAACATCGTTTGGACAAGTATTACCACTTAGCAAAAGAACACGGCTACCGATCACGAGCAGCATGGAAGCTCGTACAGCTCGATTCCAAGTACAGTTTCCTCCGGTCTGCCAACTCTGTTCTCGATCTTTGCGCTGCTCCGGGAGGATGGATGCAGGTTGCAGTAGAACGGGTTCCTGTAGGAAGTCTTGTAATTGGTATCGATCTCGACCCCATTCGCCCCATCCGTGGTGCAATTTCCGTTCAGGAAGATATTACTACGACCAAATGTAAAGCCACGGTAACAAAGCTGATGTCTGAGAATGGCTGCAGAGCTTTCGACTTGGTCCTCCACGACGGTTCACCAAATGTCGGCGGTGCTTGGGCTAGAGAGGCTACCAGCCAGAACGCTTTAGTTATTGATTCTGTTAAGCTCGCTGCTGAGTTGTTGGCTCCAAAAGGGACATTTGTCACCAAGGTTTAAAAAAAAAAAATTCTTGGTTTTGGACCTGAATTGAATTACTTTTACGGATGAAATACGAATCAGTTATCAGATAGGCATTAGGAGACGCTATAATGTGCCTCACATGTCATTAAATTTTTTTTTCTTCTTTCTTGGGAGGTTGGATTCTATTGTAGCTAGAATAATCTAAATATGGGAATTCTGTTTCTGTTATGCGTAGGTTTTCAGGTCTCAAGACTATAGTGCCGTGGTTTATTGTCTTAAACAGGTGATGGCTTGTATCTTAGTTTCAGTTCATTTTTTGAATCAGTAGCAATTTCCTCACCTTTAGAATGTGCTTTTATTCAGCTTTTTGAGAAGGTTGAGATTGATAAACCTCAAGCTAGTAGGGCAGCATCTGCTGAAATTTATGTTATTGGGCTCAAGTATAAGGCTCCTGTTAAGATTGATCCTCGCCTTCTTGATGTGAAGCACCTCTTTCAAGGAGGTAAAGAACCAGCTAAGGTAAAATGGCACTAATTGTATTCCTTATGTGTTCTACTTGGTGGTAAATGTAGGATTATGGATTGAGTCCCTCTTTTTCCTGTGGTTCTAGGTGATTGATGTACTTAGAGGAACAAAGCAAAAGAGGCACAGAGAAGGGTATTGCTCTTTCTATATCTTATTTGATCTTAGCTTATCAACTTGAATATGCCTTCTGAAATTATTGTTTTTCCAAGTGTTTTACTGTGCATAAACAATTTAGTCACCACTGCTTATTGAGCTTGACAGTTTACATTCTTAGTTTTCAAATTTGTAATTCTCAGTGAACCATGGATATTCTAGGAAACTCTCTTCCAACTCTCAAATTTGTAATGGGTGCAACCTATGGGTGTGAATATGCATACCGTTAGGAAGTTGACAAAAAGTGGATTTACAAAATGACCTGTCTGTTTGTCTCATGTAGATATAATGCCCTTAACCCAACTATGAAGTTAAGGAACAAAATGTAAAATCAGGTCTTTTTTGCTCGCAAAATTTATGATTAGTCTACTTGGTTGGCAATGACATTTTCTTATATGCTCAGTGATCTTTATTCAAGTCTGAGGTTTGATTCAAAAGGCACTTCCAAATATGTATCACGTGGCGATTATGATGTTTTGGTATTTTATCATTCTCTTTACTTATGTACTTTGTTGCAGGTATGAAGATGGAGTCTCAGTATTGAGGAAGGTCTCATCTGCTGCAGACTTTATTTGGTCTGATGCTCCTCTTGATGTCCTCGGTTCAGTAACTACTATAAGCTTTGAAGATCCAGATTCCTTGCCTCTTAAGGATCACAATTTGACCACAGAGGAGGTACTGCGTTGCTTGTTTAGTATTCTTCGTTTCCAGCAGTATTTTCTTATCAGCTTAATTGACTTATACTTCATCTACAATATGGCAGGTTAGAGCTTTATGTGATGACTTGCGTGTTCTTGGGAAGCAAGAGTTTAAGAATCTATTGAAGTAAGTAGCAACTTGTTGCAAGCTTGTTTAACATGCATATATGGATGATTTCTCTTCCCTTCCCCTTCAATCATCTGGTTGTTATGCATATATTAGTTGACATAAAGCACTAAAATATTTTAAAAATGATTCTGTTTTCATCCTTGTTTAAAGAAGTTGGTTATGCCCTTGACTTTAGTTTCTTACAATATTACTTTTAATGTTGCAGATGGCGTACACAGTTAAGAAAGGCCTTAACTTCTACAGAAAAGGTGCCTTCTACTTCCCCTTCTGTGGAGGATGAGTTGAAAAAAGATGAAAATGAATTGGTACTCGATGAAATGGAGGAGTTGACAAATGCTATGGATAGAAAGAAGAAAAGAACTAAAAGACTCCTAGCTAAAAGACGTGCAAAGGTGAGCAGTCTTGTTCAACTCACTCTATATATTTTTTCTGGGTGTTCCACTTCTATGGTTGTGTATACAAACTATAAAACAAAGTGAGTCAAGAATCAAGTATTTTAAAGATCCAAGTATTTTATTCTGCTTAACGAGCTAGAAAATTGAGACTATATTTTGTTGGGGAATACATAAAAGGTCTTATACTTCATGAATATCCTGCCGTATTGGGGAGCGGACAACAAATTTTATACCTTGTACTGAATCCAGTCCTATCTGAGATTGTAGAATTTTCCCTTAAGTTTAGAAGGCAACAAATGATGATATTTGGTGCTTTTTCTTTTTGGACACATTTTGAACTGTAGGGGGTTTTTCTTTTGACACATTTTGCTGGAGGTATGTGGAAATATCAGGGACAAAAATTTTAGCTGGGATCTGTCACTGTTATGGATACCATTACCCAATTAAATTACAAATCACTGTCATGAAGTACTCTTTTGAGTGTTAATATTTTTTTCTTGTGGTCTTTCCAAAATAATTTGCTAATGCAACTGTCTTTAGCAAATTGTGTTCTGTGATCTTCATAGGATGAATAATGATTTTATGTTAATGAGATTCTCACTTTTCCATTGGCTGTCATGCTTGCTGATTTTTAGGATTTCAATCCAAGTGTAATGTTACTCTACGGTATTAACTTCAGTAATGGTTTCAATGTCAGGACAAAGCACGGAAGGCTCTTGGGGTACAGGTTGATGCAACTCAAGATGGTTATATAGATCAAGAATTGTTTTCTCTAACCTCCATCAAGGTACCCTTCTAAACTTGCATCTGCTCATTCATTGACTACTGGAATCAAACCTGCATGCTGTATTAGTAATTTTTGTTTCATTAAACGTGTGTGGTTTATTGATTGGAATCACATTGATGATGGTTTGATTGTGCATGCATATACTTTCTAGAAATATCTACTTGTCCTTTGCTTTGTATCCTAGAACATTGCTGTCCACAACCTCCTGTTTTGTTTTGGATCTTAGGGCTCTGACTGGGGTACCTTCAACTGAAGTTTTAATGGGATAAATCTTGAGATTTTGCCTCTCTTTTTGTTATAAAATTTATATCTTCTTCTATATAATACATACATGGACCCTGAAGTTGCCATTTCAAGATTCAGGGTGGTGCAGTTTTGAACCATTCTGAATTCTTTTTTTTCGGTTTAGTGAAAAAATTTGTATTTTTACATTCAGGGTAAGAAAGACTTGGTTGCTGTTGATAACAATGAATACAATGATGAAGCTGGTGATGGAGGAAGTAGTGAAGATGAAAGAGCCCATGAAGGAGCCCAAGATTACTCGTCCAGTGATATTGACTCTGAAGAAGAAAGGAAGCGGTAAATCTGCTTATTTGAGCTTAATGAGCACTTAAGCCCCTAACCTCTTCTTTCTGCATTGCATAATGAATTGTTTGTTTTCTCCAGTTATGATGAGCAAATGGAAGATTTGCTTGATGAAGCTTATGAACACTATGTAGCAAGAAAGGAAGGAAGTACTAAACAGAGAAAGCGAGCTAAACAGGCTGGGGAAAATCAACTTCTGGATGTATGGACTTCATTTCAGCTCTTTTTCTCTTGTTCTTTTTTTTTTTGCAAGTGTCTTACCTGTCTTGATTATTATGTTTGTAGATGTATGCAGTGCAACTTGTGACTTTTTGTTCATCATGAGGTTTATGTTGTGTTGTTTTCAATGAAAGCATTCCTTTTAGTTGTTCGTAAATTGCTTTCAGCTTGTACTGCTTTACAGACATCTATATCCCCTATTTGCTCATGAACCCAATGAGTTCTTCCATCTCTATCTTCATGTTCATTTTATGCTATAAATATTTCTCTTTGTTTTGAAGATCAATTTTTCTATTCTTTACCATGTTCTCTAGAGGATTATTGAAACCCGCACCCAAAGTGATTTGGTCTCTTTTTGTTATGAAGTTTGTGTTTGGAAGATAAGATTGTTTGGCAATTTCTTTATTTTCAACTTGCTTTACCCTATTTGGACCCTTTTGGGTATACTTTCTGTGATGGATAGATGAGTTTCATTTATTATTTTTGCAGGCAAGCAATGATGATGAGATCATTCCTGGTGATGAAGACTCAGATAATGATCAAGCAGATCGTGCTGCAAATCCTCTTGTGGTACCTCTAGAGGATATGCCAACTAAGGAGGAAATTGCTGCAAAATGGTTTAGTCAAGATGTATTTGCTGAACCTGATGAGGAGGAACACCTAGGAGCATTTGATAGTGAAGATGATATGCAGGTGGACGGTCCTAAGGATCATCCAAAGAAAATGATAAAAGATGCACCAAAGGAGCTGGTCGTGGGTCCCAAAGAGAACATCCTGAAGACACTGCCAAAAGCCCAATCTAATGCAAAGGAAGACTTTGAGGTAGTGCCAGCTCCACCTACAGATTCAAGTGACTCGTCATCTTCAGATGAATCAGATGAAGATGACATTGAAACAAAAGCACAGATATTGGCTTATGCTAAAAAAATGCTGAGTAAAAAACAGAGGGAAGAAATGCTTGATGATGCATACAACAAGTACATGTTTCACGATGATGCAGGGTTGCCCAAGTGGTTCTTGGATGATGAAAAGAGGCATAACCAGCCGATGAAGCCTATCACCAAAGAAGAGGTAGCTGCAATGAGAGCTCAGTTCAAGGAAATTGACGCTCGACCTGCAAAGAAAGTTGCAGAGGCCAAAGCTCGGAAGAAACGTGCTGCCCATAAAATGCTGGAAAAAGTCCGCAAGAAGGCCAACTCCATATCAGATCAAGCCGAAATTTCTGATCGTTCAAAGAGGAAAATGATTGATCAACTCTACAAGAAAGCAACACCTAAAAAACCTGAGAAAGAATATGTGGTAGCTAAAAAGGGCGTCCAAGTTAGGCCTGGCAAAGGCAAAGTTCTAGTTGATAGGCGAATGAAGAAGGATGCAAGGTCACGAGGTAAAGGTGGTCCGCAGAGCAAAGGAAAAAAAGGAAAAACCAAAGGGAAGGTATCAAAGGGGAATAAAGCCAAGAAGTAAATGAAAGTCATTGGTGGAGAATCAGCGTTAAACTAAGGCTGTCGTACTGCTCTTATCATTCTGCGGAACCCTATGATCATGAGTTCGGATGAAATCGTCTCAACATGGACATTATCCAGCACTCCAATCTGTGCAATGGTTTTTTCTTTTGCTTGATGGGAAACGTGGGGGCGCATAATAGTGGCAAAACGTTCAGTTTTATATAGATTCATTTCATCATACTCGAGTGATATACCTCAGAAACCAACCCTATAGGAGTCTTGAGTCCTATCTCATGCCTTCCTTGCTGAAAATGGGGTGTGTTTACAATTTTGTTTCCGAAGTTTATTTTTGAACATTTGAGAACAAGTCCAGTGTCAGTTCCGGGAAGGAACAGAGGAGAACCTCAAAATAAAACTGTTACGGCCACTAAGATCATATATTATATATATAACAATAATCAATTATTAAATCATGGTTGTGGAAAGACTGAACGAGTTCTTGCTTTTGCACTCAAACGAATTGATCTAGCACTTGGTCCACCGTGGTGTATTCAACTTCAGGATAAAGTTCTGTTGCCTCAATTCCAAAGGATGAGTCGATCGCAAAATTAGTATGGTCACCCTTTACAAATGCCGAGTAACAAATCGAGAGTACCACATTCAGTGGGAAAGCCGCATCTGCAAGAACAAAGTGATACGATACACCATTAACTATAACTGGAATTTGTCCTCAAATCACACAAAATACGGTAGCTTGCATTGCATGCAACAACTAATTTAAGTTAATTACAAAGAAGCTTGACATTGTGAGACAACAAAGGAAGAAGTAAATTTATATTACCTTTGATGTTTTGTAGAACTTGATCCTCAGGGACATAGATTTTCTCAAGTGTTTTGTCAATTTTTTTCTCCCACAAAGCTACGAGAACGTTAAATGAAATAATGTTCTGAGGTGGCATGACGTACAGAGTTTTATTCAAGGTTCTTGGATCATCAACTGCTTTTATAGTATATGTAGCAATATCTTCTTCCTTGCTGAAAACAACTGCATATATATAACAAGATCACTTTACTGCAGAGCAGCTAGAAATAACAAGAAAAAGTTTTAAGAATTTATGTACCTTTCGGATTCCCATCCCCCAAGATGACAACTTTTTCTCTTGGAGGTGCCGTTGCTCCTGGCTGTGACAGGTTCTTCAGAAAATAACTAGCGAAAAAATTGTTTACAACATATGTATAGGGTATTCCTTCGGCCTCAACAATGCGGCGGATTTTAGCTTTGTTTTCATACATTGTTTTCGATGGCTCAACAGCATGAACACGATCCGCATCATTCCCAAATTCAGATGGAAAGAATCTCTTAAAAACAAGTTGAAATAAATTAGTTGTACCAATTTCAACGGATCTGGAAATATTGTGCTGAATTGTGTTCAACATGGGCAAAAGAAACAAGATGCATTCCAGAAATTGATAAATTTGAATAAGATTAACATTCGCCAATAAGGTCTTATTGGTTAACCTAGTGTTAAAAATAGATTTTATTGGTAAAATTTTGAAAATGAACCAAAATCGTCAATTTTCTTTCATTCCGAGACGAAAGGATCCATTGAGCTCAATCATTCATGGATGGAGAGGTGGGAACAGTTATGAATGTTAAATCAATTACTATAAAACATCATCCTCAATCTAAACAATATATTCAATAATCTGTTCAAAATCAGAAAGCTCTTACGTACCTTAATGTTACCGGCTTCCTTGATAGCATCAATAATGTGGCTTTGATCGGCCAATAAATCCCGACCAACAGCAGAGATTACCACGTCTACCTGCTCTATGGCTTTAACTAAGCTTTGTCGGTCATGAATGTCTCCCTGTTTTTGTTTTGAGGTAAAAAATAAACACGGAGAAGAATAAAATTCAAAGTAATCATCAACCAAGGAATGAAATTAAAAGGAAAAAAATCGTAGCAAAGGAAAGGAAATCCAGGGAGTATCTAAGTTGTACCGACGTGAAGCAAAGTGACGCCGTGGTTTCTGAAGCTCTGAATGATGTGGGATTTTGAAGGATTAGAGAGAGCGGACTCTCTGATCAGAGCAAAAGTTGGGTGACCTAATTTAGCACTCGCTTCGACTATGTATTTTCCGATATATCCAGTACCTCCGATGATCAGAATCTTGCTCTTCTCCGCCATTTCGTAATTCTCCGTTCAAATTTGAAAATTAAAGAAGTTCACGGCCTCAGGGCGGGTCGTTTTGGGGAGGGAGAGAGGGGTGGTTGGCAACAAAATGTTTAATTAACGAGAAGGCACTCTTTGTTTGTACACCGATGACCGAACATACTAAAAATCTTTATATATATATATATATAGGACACTAATTTTAAATCAATTATAGACTAACTTCCGTTAAATTGGTTTAATCCCTTTTAACCCTAAATACATTTTATTTCTTTTTGTTAGAACATCCAACAAACTCAATTCAAATTTGAATTACAAGAAAAACAATACATGTGTGGAATTTAACACCTCTTTAATGAATCCATTAAAGAATAGGACATTGACTTTTATAATCTCATTTGAAAACTTATCTCATGCCACCTCAAATTACTAGAAAATCCCACCAACCATGAATGGGGGAAAATTGAGTCAATCAAACTCAAAATCCAAAACTTATTTGCCTAGAAAAGTAACTAGCCAATTTGAAAACATATCTAGCTTAATATAATAAATATCTAGGAGGAGTTGGAGAATGGCATGAACAAAGTTCATAACAGGGAATCCAAAAACTCGCTTATTGTGGTGTACTTGAGTTGTGGATAAAGCTGGGTGCCCTCAACTCCAGCTGATGCCTCAATATCAAAGTAAGTCTGATCCCCTTTCACAAAAACAGAATATAGGAAAACCATCTCCATATTGTCTGGATATGGAGTTTCTGAAAGCAAAATGAAAGATGTCAGCATAAAAAAGAAACAAGCAATTGGACAGACACCACATAATTGATTGCCTAACTTAATATTCCAGAAAAGAAGATTCAATGTATCAATTATCTTTCAACATAACACATTTTGGGCTACTGATAAACCAAGGGAAGGAAAATGTAGCTTAAAGGACTAATTCTAGGGTAAAATATCTCTAGATATTTTTCTTTTAAGTTGCAATGAAACTGTGTTGCAGAAATGGTTGAGTGACACCAATCATTAAGAAGAAAAGAAATACCCAAGCCCCACCTTTAATTTTCTTGAGAAGTTCTTCCTCTGAGACAAAAATTCTCTGAAGCTTCTTGCAGATTTTACTTTCCCAAATCTCAACCAGCTCATCCATAGAGTAGGTGTTCCCTGAGGGCCGAAGGTATAATGTCTTGTTCAGTGTCCGCGGATCATCCACTGTACTAATTGTAAAGTTTGCCACGTCACTTTGCTTCACAAACACACCTAAAATGGCCCAAATCAAATTAATCAAAGCTGGAAAAGTGAAGGCGAGCCACATAAGATGGTAAAACACTAGTGCTGAAGGAATTCAAAGGGACAAACAATGCATCAGGCAACCTTTTGCAGTTCCATCTCCAAAGATAGTAACTTTATCTCGTGGAGGGGACTTTAGGCCTGGTTGGACAAGTGAGGGAAGTAAGTAGGTGAAAAAGAAGTTGCAACAGATATAGGTGTAAGGTATGGATTCAGCTTCCACAAGACGCCTAATCTCAGATTTCCTTGAATAGAAGTCGTAGTCCAAGTCTGAGACTCGAGTTTTGTCAGGATCTGAACCGAACTCTGATGGAATGAACCTCTGCAATAGTTCAGATTTCATTGGTATGATAGCACTGAAGTAAATACTGATCCTGCATGAGAATAATTATTTTATTTGGCTAACACAGAAGATAATTTCACAAAAAGGTCAAAACAATAAGTTTTATCAGCATAGGCACTCAAAACTTTATATCTTAGAATTATGTGTTACCGTTAGTTTTCACAGGACAAAAACGTTACCACAATGCAACAAGGGATGAAAAATTGGAGGTGATTTTCTGTTAACATGCATGATTTCTAATGCATTCACTTATATTAAACCATTTCATAACCATGTGTCTTACAAAGTAAAAATGAAAAATTAAGCTTGAGTTTTACACTACTATGATTAATTTCCTTAATTGAGAGGAATGTACAGGTAACAGGTCCCTAAAATGGATTCACATGACTGTTTACAAACTGCAATGTGGGTACTCCAAGCATAAAATCAGAAGAAAAGCATAAAACAGTCGTGTGAATCCATTTTAAAGCAGATAAAACCATAGAAAAGTTATGAAGAAACAGAATGACCTTAATGCAGTCAGTCCTTTTGATAGCATGAATAAGAAGCTTTTGATCGAGGGCTTGCTTTGACGAAACAGTACAAATCACCACATCCACTTGCTTGACAGCTTCCATGACTCTATCTTCGTCTTGCAAAGAGCCCTGAACTTAAACTACACGAACATCGAATCAAGCAACATCTTAACAACATACAAGAAAGCCGTGAGGAAATGAAACCTTGATAACAATAAGGCCGCTGTCGCCCAAAGTTTGGAGTTTCTGGGACTTGATTGGATCTGAGAAGGCGGATTCTCTAACAAGGCCGAAAGTGGGATGAGAGGCATTGAGGCTGGCCTTAGCTAATTCGAAACCCATGTTACCTGTAACTCCTACAATCAATATTCTGCTCCTTTCAGTCGTCTCCATTGTTCCTTGGGTGATACCGCCGCCGGCCGTTGGCAGTTAACTCGGTGTTCAGGCCAGGCCTCGTTTGTTTGTTTCTTTTTTTCCTCTTTTCAGAGAGATTGCAGTTTTGCTTACTGGACTAGAGTTTTGGGCTAATAGGCCTGCATGCACGGCCCAATTTCACTTTGTTAATAAATAGTTTTACTAAAAGGAAAAATAAAATAAAATTGTGAGGAATAATCGGTGAATTTGATCCCAAATAAATTTATTTTTGACAAACTGAGTTCTAGAATATTTTTTTTAACTTTTAAGGTCCCAAAATTTTTTTTGCAGAGAATAATAAGGTCATTCTTGACAGATTCTGTCAAAATTTCTAAAATTTTAACGGTTGTTTGTCTTTAGTTAATTAAAAATAAGGATAAAAAAATCATTATATGTGAAAATAAAGAAATAAAATAATAAAAAAAATATATTTAAATGTAGACATAAAAATATCCTCATATTTTTTTTTATTTTTATTTTGAAAATGTCCTCATATTTAAAATTTTAAAAATAAAAAATTTATAAAAAATAGTGAGAATATCAAAAGTCGTCGTCAATCTTCTTCTTCTCCGATTAATCTTCTTCTTCTTCTCTCTTGCACAAGATTTCTATCTTTTTCTAACATCTTTGAAGAAAGAAAAAAGAAAAAAAAAGTAATTGAAGAAGATGTCTTTATAGAAAGAAAAAAGAAAAAAATGAGAAAGAGAAATTTAGGAAATTTAAATTTTAACCAATGAAAAAAAATAAAATTACTTTGTTTCAAGAGAAAGAGGACAATGATGATATTGAAATACTCAGTGAATCTTCAATCATTAAAAATCATTTGACAAATCAAAGTTGTTCTAGACGACAAGAAACGAATTCAAGTGGGAGAAAAAATGGAATGTTAAATTCAAAGACATTTGAATCGATGTTTGAGTAAGTATTCGTATTCCTTATCATGAATATATTTGAGTAAGTATTTAAAGATCTATGGGTAAAAAAAGGATGGACCAAAATTTAAACTCACATTCATATTAGAATTTATCTTCTTTTGTTTTTCTTTCTCTTTTTACAAAGACGCTCTTATTCTTCTCTATTTTTTTCTTTTTTCTTTCTTCAAAGATGTAAAAAACAGATAAAAATTTTGTAGGAAAGAAGAAGATTGACGAAAAATTTTGATATCCTTTGATGAATTTTTTATATTTTAAATGTGAGGACATTTTTATTCATTCTTTAAATATTTCTTTATTTATTTTCACATATAATGACTTTTTATCATAATCTTTAATTAACTAAAGACAAACAACCGTTAAAATTTTAGAAATTTTGACAGAATCCGTCAAGAAGGACCTTATTATTCTTTACAAAAAAAGTTTGGGACCTTAAAAATTTAAAAAATTATTTTGGGACTCAACTTGACAAAGCTAAATTTGTTTGGGATCAAACTCACCAATTATTCTTATGGTAAAACTTTGGATATTTTATGGGCAAAATGGGTATAACAAACAAATATGTAACGGCTATCATTAAAAAATAGCTCCTTTTGCATTTAAAATTTGAAAATTACGCCGAATAACTGAACCACAACAGGAGTCACCGCCTAAAAAGAGATTTCCCCTGTGTTCGGGGGCGCTTAAAAACTCTTCTTCTGTTTTTGGAAAAAATCAATCTAAAAAAATCTTTTGCTCAGTAATTTACAGTGAATAGATATCTTCTATTCTAATATATCCTACTGAATTGCTCCATTGAAGTTTTTCTTTTTTTTTTTTTTCCCCTGTAAACCGTTTTTGTTCCCGGCCAAGAAACGTCCCTGTTTTTGCAGTTTCTTTTCTCCCCCTTGAAGATTTGGAGTGTGCCCAGAAGGGAATCTTCCTGAAGTAGTTCTGGTTCCAACATTTGCAACGTTTCTAAGAGTATGTTATCTTTTTCATTGTTTTTTCTTTTTTTTTTTTGGAATTGATCTTTTGCCTTGCCCCTCTTTAGTATCTTTACATTTGTTGAAATATTGATGAAGGTTACGTTTAATCATCATTTGTGAGGAAAAATCTTGTCTGTGATATAAAATTTTTGGCGGAATTCAGTTTCTTGTGTTGTCATCTCGTTTTCTTGAATTTCTTTGTACTTCAATTAAGGCTGTTCTTGAGTAATCTGCACTGAATTTTTTATAATTTATGTTTTAATTATTTTAGGTATTCTGGTATCTTTGAAAAGATGAATGATCTCATGACGAAATCATTTCTTAGTTATGTGGACCTAAAGAAACAGGCTATGAAAGACTCTGAATCAGAGTCCGATATCGAGATGGGGCAACTTGATCCTGGCGATGAAAGAAACCTCACGAAGTTCTTCGGGGAAGTGGACGCTATTAAGGCTGACATGGACGAGATAACCCATCTCCTTGGTGATCTTCAAGATCTAAATGAAGAGACTAAATCTGCTCACAGCCCTAAAGTTCTTCGAGGTCTTAGAGATCGCATTAATTCTGACATGGTCGCTGTTCTCAGAAAGGCAAAGGTTATCAAAGGGAGATTGGAATTGCTCGACCAATCAAATGTTGCAAATCGTTGTGAATCAGATGCCTACAAGAAGGGTAGCCCAATTGATCGGACAAGAATTTCAGTGACTAATGGCTTGAGAATTAAATTGAGAGATGTGATGAATGATTTCCAGAGCTTGAGAGAAAAGATTATGGTAGATCATAAAGAAGGTCTTAAGAAGAGGTACTACAGTGCCACTGGAGAAATGCCGAGCGAAGAAGTGATGGAAAAACTGATTTCTGGGAATCTTCAAGTTAAAGCTTTTGAAGAAGGCAAGACAACAACAGATATGGCGATGGAAAATCAGGAGAGGCACGAGGCTGTGAAGGAAATACAAAAGAGCTTGACTGAACTCCACCAAGTGTTTCTTGACATGGCTGTGATGATTGAGACACAGGGTGAACAGATGAATGATATTGAGCATAACATGGTAAATGCAAGATCTTATGTCACGGATGCCACGAAAGAACTCGAAAAATCTAAAAGAATGAAGAGAAGGAACAGTTGTGCTTGTTGGATTGGCATAGTTGTGCTTGTCATGATACTGATTTGTGTTATAGCAATACTTTTTTGAAGTCATTCTTGACTATATTGTCACTAATTGTGCTGCATAATGCTGTATGAATTTGTACTAGTTTTCCTGTAATAAGCAGATCATTGATCTGGGATTTTATTCCAAAAGAATGATAGATACACTTGAGGGAGGAAAAAAAAAGATAAAAAAAGCAATTGTTTCTTTCAAACACTTGGTGATGTAGGAATCGTGAGTTGAAATAATCAGTTAGTTATCTTTCAACATTTTAAAGAACAAAAGGAAAAAAATCAATGAATGAACTAGCAGGCTGGAAGATCTTTTGGTGGTGGTAGAATAGTTTGATCTGCGCCTTTTCCATTCTCTACCACAAAAGCCACCTTCAGTCCCCAGCCAGTGTGAACCTCTAGGTGACAGTGCATGAACCACACTCCTGAGATTGTGATAAGAAGAGAGTCAGTATATATATATATATATATATATATATATTCTTTATAATAGCAGTTGCTGAAAATAATATACCTGGATTGTCAGCCCTAAACCTTATAGCTGCCCATCCACCAGTAGGAACTCCAATGGTGTTTCTTTCTGGAGGATCTACCAAATTGTATTTTGCTGGATCTTTCTTGGGATCAAAATTCCCAATTCCAGTGCCTACAACAAAGAAATTGTAGCCATGAAGATGGAAGGGATGAGACTCCACTGTGAGGAGATTAGTGTCTTGAAGCACCAACTCCACTGTGGAGTTGAATGCTATCTTGCTCAGTCGTGGTCGGCTGCCTCTTGAGGTTCGTAGATTGGCTGTAAGTGGTGCACCGGTGTAGTTGAATGAAGTAGGAGGACGGTCTGGAAAATCTGTTGTATACACTCCTTTAAGGTTGAAATAGTGTGCCTGAAGTAATCCAATTTGAGGCATTACAAAAGTAATGTTGTTCAAGGAAGCAGTTACTTGTGTGCCATTTTGGCAGGTAGGGCACGGATTTATTCCTAAACCTATAGTGTAAAAGAGATGTCTGTCAACTTTGAGAGGTACATTTGCTGGAAAGCGTGGTGAATTCAAGCTTCGAAGCTTGGCATTGTAGCCTAGTGCAAATGCTGTGTCATTAGCAGCTGGCAAAGTAGGAAGTTTAGGGATTATTGTGTTTGGAACTCCCTTATACTGCAAGATAGCAGTTGCAGTTTTATTGTCAACAGCAACTGGAGCATCCATGAATGGCCTAGCAGCCATGAAATACCTATTGGGAACATTATTAGCTCGAACAAGAACATTTGTGGTCTGGCCTGGTGCTATTAGAATAGCTTCCGTTGTGAATGGTTTTGTATAGACCGCATCAATCTCTACAACAGTCAAGTTATGGCCAGCAATTGCAAAGAAAAGCTCATCGTTGAGTGCAGCGTTGACAATTCTCAACAGATATGTTTTTCCCTGTTCAACCTCCACAGCATAGGTGTCTGCACATGCCCATGCACATATATGTATCAGAAAAACTTGTTGAAAAGGAAATCAATCAGAAAGAAGATATATATACGTTTTTCAGAACATGGGAATAGTGGCCCTGGCTTTCCATTGATGGTATGTGCATCTGACATCTTTGGAGGCATTCCCATCTTGTTCCCTTGTTTCACCACCTCTTCAACATCATCATTCCACCATTCTCCTGTAATATTTATAAGAAGAAAACTTTCAGAAACCAAGAAAAGGCCAGTTAAGAAGTATTGTGTTTGTTCATTTGAGCTCACCCAAGACTAGATTATGTTCAAATGCCGGCTGTGGGAAAGGATATGACGCCCCTTCTTTGGGCATTATTACTATAGCACCATAAACGGTAGCTCTCAGCCAGAGAATATGTGCATGCCACCACAGTGTTCCCCTTTGTCCTGTTACATTGAAATTGTAAGTATAACTCTGTCCTGTCTGAATTGGACATTGTGTTATGTAAGCTGGTCCATCCGCCCATCCATTCCGGAACTGCTTCAGTCCATGCCTATACATATATCCATCAAATTTGCATTAACACTAGATCTCTTGCATATACATATACATATATATATACACACACACATTACCAGTGGATTGACATGTTGTATTTGGCATGATTGGTTACATTGATAAGAACTTGATCTCCTTCTCTAACATAAACCGTTGGTCCAGGAAACATTCCATTCACTGTGACAATAGGCTTGGCATGACACAATCTGCTAACATTCTTTACTTGAATCTGAAATTTTACACAACCAAAAGAAAGAACATTATTTATAATCTCTTGATCTTGATAGGAAATGCAAAAGTAGTCTTTTTTTTCTCACGTCGAATTGGTATTGCCTGACAGCAGCAGCATTGGCAGCAGGAATGCCAATCAAGTATCCCAGGAAAGATAAAAGAAAGAAAATATTAGTAGGCCATTGAATCTGAAACCTGCAACTCTTGCCCTCCATTTCCCCAACCAACTCAAGTATTTCCTTCTTCTTCTTCTTCTGAGTTTGTATACCAAGAGATTGAGGGAAAATGCAGGCTTTATAAGGGGGGAGGTTGGGATATAAGGCATCAATTAGTTAGGCAAT
This sequence comes from Asclepias syriaca, assembly GCA_027405835.1. NCBI lineage: Eukaryota > Viridiplantae > Streptophyta > Magnoliopsida > Gentianales > Apocynaceae > Asclepias > Asclepias syriaca. Next base: position 264,811 of record JAPHNG010000664.1, read on the forward strand.
TTTTTTTTTAAGGAAGAAAAAAAGCAGCAGCGTGGTACCAATTAGGTAGAACAATGTTTCTGGGACTTGGCCTGCTTCAACAATATAGCTTACAAGCAATATAATGATGGAGACCTTTTTATATATATATATATATGAAGCTATTTTGAAGCTTAACCAACCATGACAAATACACAAATATATACATTTTTAAGCCTGAGAGTAACATGAAGCCAAACCAAATATGAATACTGAACTTTGTCGTTACGGAAAAGGTAAAGAGAAAATTGTAATGCTGTTTTTCTTTTTATTCTTTAAGAAGGTTTGTATTTCTTTCTGTTATTCCATTAATATTGTTTGATTTGTATTGATTGATCCCATAATGAAATTCTGACATGTCCTGATTTTGTTTTTACTGGATTTTATGGCCAAAAAATGGCGCGCTCTCCAACTCTTGGTGCCAAATTTCTTTGCTTCATTTTTATTATTATTATTTTTTTTTTCAATTCTTGACATTGCTTCTAAGTGTGTCTTTTGCCATTTTTGCCATGCTTGTTTTGCTTAGAAAGATTTATTCTTTGCTTCAAAATATTTATTTATTAATAAATTAATTCGTCGTAGACTTATATTATAGTATTTATAATTATTTATAATCGAATTTGTGAGCTAAATTGTGATTTGTAGGAAAAATAAATTAAGTATATATACAAAACAAATGATCATTCTAATAAAATACAATGGGTAAATTATTCTACTAACAACTTTTCAAAAATTCTGTTTTTGCACGTGTATTTATTTTTGCTTTTAACTGACACTTAAACTATAAAATATCACCTCCTTTGCCCTTCCGTCCAAAATTTCCGTCAGACTTCATTTTCCATCCAATTCTCAGGGGTATTTTCATCTTTTTACAATTATGAGTATTTTTTAATTATTATGGTTTTATTTTCAAGTGTAATTTTGTCATTTCACTTTATTATTAAAAATCTGAAAAATATCTAAAGGATTTGATCCTATAACCACACGCTTAAATAAACTATATTTACTCACTGAGACAACTATAACTATACAAAATTATTTGAAACTTATATTTTATATTATAATTACAAAAATAATAAATACGCATTTCATATTGCGATTATATTCTATATTTTAAATATTAATTATATTAAATATAAACATTCTCAAAAAAATATATTATCAAATGACACAATTCAAACCACAAGTTTTTGTTATTATTACGTTTCTCAAAGCTTGCACTGGAGTTCTCCTTTAACTCTTTTGTTTCAATTTCGTCGCAAAATATGAATTTCGGGGTATTTTTTTATACAATGTGATTGCTAACACTAATAATGTAATAATGTCATTCTAAAAAAACCTCAAAATTTGTATTTTGCAACTAATTTAAAGTTAAAAAAAATAAATTTAAGGTTTGAGGAAGAGAATGACTACGAAGATAATTGATTTAAATTGTGCTGTTTGAATAATATTTTTTCACAATCTTTATATTTAATATAATTTTTAAATAATATAAATTTTTGCATTTGTCAAAATGGTAAATGCTTATTTATTGTTTATACAGTTGTGGTTCAAATATTAGGATTCACAAATATAATTATGTTAAATTTATTTTCACATAATTTAGTATGTAATATAAAATATAAGTTTTATATAAATTATCATATTAATAGTTGCTCCAGTGAGTTAATATAATTTTTTCATTTGTGTGGTTGAAGGTTCGAATCTCTCCAATTTAATAAGATTTTTTTCTAAATTTAATGAAAAGACAAAATTATCCCTAAAAATAAAACCTTAATAAATTTAAAATATTAATGACTTTAAAAGATGAAAATGCCCCTAAGAATTGGATGAAAAATAAAATCTAACGGAAATTTTGGACGGAAGAGCAAATGAGGTGATATTTTATAGTTTAAGTGTCAGTTCAAAGCAAAAATAAATACAAATGCAAAAGCTAGATTTTTAAAAAGTTCAAATGTTAGTAAAATAATTTACCCAAATACAATGGACATATATTTTTTTTAATCCTTCTTATAGTTATATATACAAAGAATAATGTATGTATGTGTATATATATATATATATTTGTTATTGGAGACAGAATGATAATAAATATTAGTTTCCGGTATTGTCCTTCAATTTGGCAATTTTAGAGGTACGGGATATGAAATGAGATGGTGAAGGCCTAATCCACTCTCTCCCTCCGATCATGGTCTTGGTTAGAAACGGCGCCGCTTCCTCCTTGGATAAATTTCGTGACCATTCTACCCTTGTTGTTCTACTCGCACCTGGACCATAACACTTGTACTCCCCATAGTATACCGTTCTGTTGGTTAAAAAAATGACCAAACTCATAAAATTAACATAATAAATTTGAATTGTGTAATTGGGATTTAATGAAAAAAGGCGTACCCTTCCTTGTCGGGGTCTCCCCAATTATTCCATCCCTGTGGGAGTACCACGCTAGACATGTACGTAAATGCATAAACAACCCTAGAATAAGATCCCCATGGTCGTCCCAGCACAGTTTTTCCTTGCCCAGTTATCTTACAACCTAGAAAAGTGTAGCCAGTATTTTCTGATGCGGACCTTCTTTGCTGTGCTGTAATTGCTCCTGGATACTCTGCTGCAATTGAGTTCAAATGACATTTCTGTATACAACAAACAAATCATCTTGTAATCAGCTTTACTATATATTATATATATATATATATATATTGTGTATAAAATTGGGAACTTAATTTACTTGGTAAAGAGAAGCTGCATTTCCAAAAATAAAATCGACCCCTCCTTGGATAAAACAATTTTGGTAAAAATGTCTTCCTGCATCATCTAGCAAAGTGTCTTGGTAAGACAGAATCCTGCAGTTGTAGAAAGCTGCTTTGTCTCCAGAAACTCTTAGTGCAACACCTTTTCCAGTCTTTCCAAACGAATTCTGCATGCATCATCCACGTTAATTTTTGATTTCTTGGATTCAGAAAGAAACATAAAGGAAGAAAAGGAAGAAAATATATACCTGAATAGTTAGATATCTTCCGACAAAATTTGAAGCAAGAACAGCCATAGTTGGAGAATCGTATATTTCACCAGTATCGTTCCATGTAATAATGGTTTTAAATGCATCGGATCCACTTAGTGTAACATAAGGTTTATCCGCCGGTACAATTATTTTCTCCTTGTAAACTCCTGGTTTAATCCAAATGAAAATGAGATCAGAATTGTTAGACGGAACAGCATCAATGGCATCTTGTATTTTTTTAAAATCTCCAAGTCCGGAAGGATCCACCCTCATTAGTATAGCAGTAGACATGTCTTGATCAGACTCAGCCATGGTTAAATGAGAAATGAGCAAGAAGATATAATAAATACTAGAATAAATGGAGGCACCCATGTGCAAATCCAATTAATCCTCGGAGAACTAAACCAATTAAATTGTTGTCAAAGAATGAAGTAAAGTGAACCAAGAATTAAAGAAATATGCTATTAATATTGGTTCATCATTCATGTGAGTATATATATATATACGTGTGTGTGTAAGGGCAGGAACAAGAGAAGTACAAAATGTCAACGGATTGGTGGCTGATTTACATGTAGATTAAGGTTTAAGTTGGTGAATTCTGGTTTTAGACAGAGAAGGGGACTAACGTTTGCTGTGGTATGAAGTAGTTGACACAGAAGGCGCCGGTTTAATGTCATCGCTGTGCCTAATTGTTAAAGATTAGACTTTTTTTTTCTTTTTTTGGTTAATTTTGGTAAAAGTTCATTAGTCGTAAGAGGAAATGTCACTAAAAAGAATTAGTTTTAGTCCCACATGGGAGTTTTGATTGATAATTAAGTGGACATGCATGTTTAAATAAGACAATGTTGTTTCAAATACTTGTTTTCAACGTCCCGTGTGAGAAGAATTGTTTGAATGTAATAATAATATATAAGTTGAGTTGTAATGGCAAATTTTTTAGTTAGGAATAGGAAAATCTGGCTAAATAAGTCAACTTTTTGGGGGGTAGGGAATGGAGTCAATGTTACCCAACTTCAAGAATCAACATTCTTGGCTGCAGATGAAAATTTATTAAGAAATGAACAGAAGCTGGTCACCCATTTCATTTTCCCTGTAGAATCGGAGATCACTTGTTATTTCAGCTTTGGAAAGTTGTTCAAAGAAAATAATAGATTATATAAATAAACTGATCCGATTGGAGGTACTTCTGATCAACCAAATCAACCTAAATCTGTAGGTTATCAGAATAAAATCAATCTTATTTTATTATATTGAAGGGTCAAGTTCAAACTAATGTAATTTCTTGTTAGTTAAGACTTTCTTCTTCGCTATCCAATTCCAAATCCTCCACAATTTGTACGTGTCATGCAAATAAGCCTAAAAAATGACAATTATTGAAAAAATTTGAAATTAATAATTCATTAAGAAAGATAAAAAGTTTGGAATTTTGACGCATTTTTATTTTTATTTTGTCTTAAATTTAAGATATATTTCTTAATTATATATTATAATATGAAAATTTTGATTTTTTTTTTTTTTTTTGTAAAAAAGATAAAAAAGGGAAAGAAAAGGAGGGAAGTAATATAAAATACTAATAATAAAATGAAAATAGGAGAGAAAAGTAAGGGCAATAGTGTAATTATATTATTATAAAGCCCTGCCATTGCACATTCGCATTCTTATCCGCCGCCCGCGTCTCGCTCTATAAATTACGCTGAGCGACGAAACCCTAATATCGTAAACGACGTGACTGGTTATATGGTATTAAGTCGGGTTGCCGGATATGATGAATCTTATCAATTCTTTGATAATGTCGGCGTCTACGCCGAACATACACTTCGAAATCTTCTACGTCTATGATTAATTTTTTTTTCTTTTTCCTGTAAATCTGTTTTGAATCGATTTGATTTTGCCAAAATTTTCCCCTTTCATACAATAAGGTGCAGTGATGATGTAGATTTATAATCTCGTTAATCCGATTATAAATGAGGATAAACTTCTAATCCATTCACAGTAGGCTGAGCACCTTCTTTTGCCCTAAATTTTTTTTGTTTTGTTTTTCTGGTATCTTCTCTCTTTCTTTTGTCTAATCTGAATCCTATGTATATTTTCTTGATTTTTCTTGTCTTATATGAGGGTCTTGTGATAATAAAGGTTTGATCTTTAGCCGGGAGAATGCTTCTCCTTGAAAAGATGGGAGTTTTCTTGAAAATCTTTCCAGATTCTTGAGAACATTATTATTGCAAGTAAAGAAGTTGAAGAAAGAAAAGGTTATTTCTTTGAAGAATCCGTATTTTGGTTTATGCAGAAACTACTGGCTAAGCCAAAGAGGAGAGGATTGAAGAAGAGCTTTGATGAAAACATAAATAAATTTGCAAATCTTAACTTTTCTATAAAGTAAATTTGTAGATCATCTAGAGTAATTCATTATTAAGTTACACAGATAATTAAAATTAAAATATTTTTAATTCTTCATTAATGGTAATTAATAAATATTAATAATAATATTCTTAAATTTTATTAAAGTAACGGGATCTACTAATGCGTTAAGATTATCCACCGCCGGTAAATGCGCGGGACCCATGGCTGTGCGCCAAAATGTTTCCAGTTGGACAGATATAAAGCCGCCTGGATTTGAAATTCCTGCAGAGAAAAATCAACGGTCATAGAGAAGATGGCTAGTAGCCACCGTTTTGGTAACATGTACATGATTGGTTACTTTTAACACGCATTCGCTGTTATAAAATTAGAAAAACATCACGATTAGCCAAACAACTGTTCCAAAATCCCCAAACCTAGAATCTGAAGATTTTTCTGATCATCGTCCTCGCTAATTTATCTAATCAATTTTGAATTATTCGCTGATTTGAGCGGCTGTGATGGAAATTTTAAAGGAAGATGAAGAGTATAATTGGAGAGAGGTGAAGTTGCCGGCCTTGATACCTGTAGTGCCTCCGCCTGAACTGGAGAGAGAGACCGGCGTGAGACGAAGGGGACGTGATATATTGATCGCCGTCGATCATGGACCTAATAGCAAGCACGCCTTTGATTGGGCCGTCACTCATTTTTGTCGTCTCGCCGACACCATCCATCTTGTTCACGTTGTCTCCAGTACGATCAATTTCTTCCTATTTATATAGAGAAATTCTTCTCTTTTTTAATTATTTCTTTGTCTTAATTTTCTTTTTCATTATTTATGTTTAGGTATGAACAATGAGATTGTTAATGAGATGACGCAAATGCTCATGGAGAAGCTTTCTGTTGAGGCCTTCCAGGTTGCCATGGTAAGCGTTCTTTTGATTGGATGTCTCATTTATCTGCTTTTACTGCATGTCTTTTCCTAAATGTCTAATATTTTGATTATTTAGCTCAAATTAATACAAGTAGAAGAATACTTTCATATAGCCTTTAAGGATCTCATAATTAATGAAAGAACGTGTTAGTATTATGCGTCTCTGATGTCTTTTACCATTCTTTCTGGAGCGACCAAAATACAGAGTCTGTATTGAGGTTTGGATATTGAGCATTTCTATTCATATTGCTCCTCAAAAATTAACATATTCATTATTTTTCCATAAAATTGTTGTTACCATCTTTACTTAAAAAAGAAGCTATAAAATAGGAAAATTAAATTAAACGTTATTTCTTGAAATAGGTAAGATCAGTGGCTAGAATTGTTGAAGGAGATCCGGGTCCGGCAATATGTAAGGAAGCAGAAAGGTTGAAGCCATCAGCTATTGTGATGGGTACTAGGGGCCGAAGCTTATTCCAGAGGTTTCTGTTTCTCTATGTGCATGTTTGACATCTTTCGTTATTATTGCAAGCAGACATCTTTTCTTTGTGACTAACATATGTGAAGTTACTTTCTGATAGTGTATTGCAAGGAAGTGTGAGCGAGTACTGCTTCCATAACTGCAAAGTTGCACCAATAATTATAGTTCCTTTAAAAGGTATTGTATCTTAACTCAGACGGTAATGATGTATCCTGTGAACTTACTTCACGTTGTTTCATTTGCTAATCAAATGAACCTTCTTTTTTTTTTTTTTTTTTAATAACAGAGGTTGGAAATGATACTGTGGTTTAGGAGATTATAAGCAATAACGAGCAATTCAATGCTGAACATTGCTCACTGCTTCAAGTTACTCTCAGTATTGTATTACTTGTAGAAGCTATTTTCCCCTGATGCAGGTTTCACTGCCATTACTTGAGTTCCCTAAAGTTGTTTTCCATTTTTATGTTGTTTTTTGTGAGGATAAATTGATTAATAGTATTGCTTCTAGTGTTGTTATCGTTTTGATGTAGGTTGTAATTTATTGTATAGTTAATGAGTGAGTTTTAGATATACATTATGTAGTCTCTGAACCTTATTAGGCGTATTTTTTTTGTTGATATTTGTCTTTTAACTGTTGTAATAGACAAAGACTTGAGTTTGGAGGAAAGGGGTATAAAAAAACATAATCTGGGAAAATCAAACCTGATGATGTCGTATATTTCCAAACATAGCCAGGGATTCTTCTGTAAACAGCGTTACTACTTTTGGAATTAAATTATGTAAAAGTCTGTTGAGAGAAATGTTAACAATTAATAAAGAAGTGCAGTTTGCTGGTCAGCAAATTCATTTGATGTGGTCTTGACTCTTATCTGCTTATAGTCACAGACTGTATTGCTGCTTTAAAGAAGCACTATGATGACATGATTTCATTGATGAAGTCATCATGCTTTGAGATAGTGTAACTTTTGCTAGCAATGGTGAAAAGTTGATGATTACCCTGTTAGGTGGAGCCAGACTAGAATTTTACCCATTCCAGATATGGAATCTGTTTCAAAGTGCATACTTTAATTACTCAGTTGAATATGTTTTTTGAGAAAGAAAAGGATTGTTTCTGGGGTTATTACGAGGGTTGCTGAGGTATCTTTTTGTACGTGGAGACATTAGGTGGTGGTGAGAATTTTTTTACTACTAAGTTTTGATCCTCTTATGACTTGGTTTATATTTGCTAGGGGTCGGTTTTGGGGAAAAATGCTGGTATAAAAAGGAAGCTTTTGCACCTGCATTTGTAAGAAGATATGGGTCCTTTGTTTTAACATTAATGTCCTGAAAACAACATTTAGTAGGGCTTGTTTAAAGCTTCAAGAGTTTGTGAAAATCAATTCATCTAGCCAGTTCAACTCTAGAAACATGGATAAGAGATGGTGTGTGCACACATTCCCATACACACACACATATGTTTGTATGTATGTATCTATGCATGTTTTTGGTTCCTTGGTTGGTATATGAATTGGATAACCTGTTACTGGTTTCTATCTTCACGCCCAAAGAAGTAAGAAAATCTAGAGATTTGACATGTTAGAGTTTTGGATGATTGAATTAGAGGGATGGTTCCAAGACATTGGAATTAATAATAAGGGTAATGATTACACCCACTGCTGGCTGTTTATGTATCCTCCATTGAACGCTAAACCTTGTGAATAAAATTAAAATGAATTCTACTTCTAGACGATTATTAACTCTTGATGATTATGACCCGCTTATTATCAGTTGTTACCAATAGAGATACTGAGGAAATCGAACAGGAAAGACCAGCCATTTTTTGAATACCTGCCTTGGTACCACCAATAGTTTGCTCCTTTTTTTTTTTTTTCATAGTTTTAAACTTTTGCATGAAATCTAGTTGTTCCCATTTGTGATTCTGTTCTTCATTTGTAACTTTAGTGCAAACCAGAGGAACTGACTATTTTAGCACCAAGAAGACGATGTTATGATGGGAAAGCATTCTGTTATCGATCATTATGGTTATCTCTAAACTGCAACTATACATACAATATTTACTTTATATAATTGAAGGGGAAAAGAATCGAGATTAGTAGCAAGTTGTTCGAAGAAATCCAGGGGATCTGTGATGTACTATGACCTACATCTCCATCTTCACATCACTACCTCCTATGAAACCTGCGAGTATCAAATTAATCATGTTTAATGCACTCTTCTTGATGATGCCTGTGAATATAAATGCATATAGATTGTTATGTATTTATTGCATGTTTGATTTCAGAAAATATGAGAAGGTATATGTCTGCTGTTACAAGGATTTTTACATTTTTTAAGGTAGCTCAAAAGTAGCAGTATGATTCCTTTTTTTTTTTTTTTTAAGTTAAACAAGTCAGTAGATCATTACAAACCTGTACATGGGTGAGAAAGCAATGATGATCTTGTTGGTTGAAACTCCATGGCATAGAGACTGTGTAGCTCAGGATCCCAAGTTGAACAGGGCTGGAATTGCTGCATGTGTAGATTTAGATTAATTCTCTGTGAGATAAGTATTTGAAAAAATAGTTTATATTGATTGAACTAATGGAAGAAACTAGAAGTAAATGACTGATTTTAGAATAGAAGGAAGATCTCACATTAAAACAGGGGGAATCAATTAGTACTTCTGGGATTGATACTGGAGCACTAAGGGTTCTCCGGAGTAACATATTTGGGGTTTCCACACCCATTTCCATTCCGCAACATGGAACTAAGGACAAATGATCAGATGGGAAGTTTCCAGTTACATTTATATCTGATGATGCCTCTAATGCGTGGAGTTCAGATGGATTAGCTGAAAAAATCTGTACAAAAATATGGAAATCAGTTAGTGTGTGTGTTTTCAGGCTATATTGCTAACTGGGTATGGTATGGTGGTTTCTTACCTCTTTTGCTGAAAGATTATCAATGTTGAAATCTAGTCTGGGGTTTACAGCAGCTAGTTTCATGGACAAAAACTGTCACAAGGATGGGCATATACCCAAATTAGAATACTTAGGAAGAGAATTCTGTGTGTACTAGGTTTGCCTGTTAAGGAAATGATTGTAAATACCTCGACTTGTCTCTGAAGAGATTGGACATAGTTAATTATTTCATCAAGCATTCCTGCTTTTCCCGTGATCTTATTACAACCTGGTACTAGATCCTGCAGGTATTTCATTCTTTCGCTGATTTTTTCTCTTCTGACCTGTACATAGATAACAGGGGAGGGGGAGGGGGAGGGGGTTTAAAGTTAAGTTTACCATTCCTCCAGATAAGAGTTAGTAAAATGGGAATCCTGATTAGTAAATCTCACTCACTCTTTCTGCCAAACTGTGGCTGTCCGTAGCCTGGCCTCGACGCGCTCGGACATGAATATAATCAGGTTTTGGAACCTCTGAGACTTTTGAGTTGTCTTCAGATGTATCAGAAGGCTGTTTCTTGTTATTAGTGGTATTGTTTGTTACGTTCTTGTTGCTTCTTTTTTGCTCTTGGAGTTTTGAGGATTCCTCTTGTGGACTTCCTTTCGATTTCTTGTCTTTGCTTTCCTCCTCTGTTACTACCTGTACATTTCAAGAACCATTTTTTCTTTTACAAAATTCATAGAATAGGAGGAAGGACGACAAAAAAAAACTAATAGATAAGGGAAGAAATGCTATAAACCTTGGAATTGTGATTCTTATCGGACTTCCTCTTCTTGAAGCTATCTCTTCCGGAACTTGAACTCAGCCTCTCTGGCAATACAGTTTCCTTGGCTTTACTGGCAGCTATAGCGGCCTCAGCCATGGCTGCTGCTATCGCTGGTGGACAGCTTATTGTCCTTGAAACTGCATAATTCATTTCAAAACCCGTGACGTTCCCAATAACATCATAGCTGGAACCATCCTTTACAGGATTGTCAAAATTGGTGTCCAACCCGGGATCCGGCTTCATAGCCTGTGTAAAAAGCCCCCCACCATTATTCTCATCATTAGTGAAATCCTGCTGCACCTGCACAGGTGGTGAAAAAGCATCCAACCTAGCATCTGAACTGAAATAGTCCATAGGCAGTTGCGGTAGTGGTGGTTGCCTCTCAAGCACGCTCATTCTGTTGAAATTGTCCGGCGTGTTTAGGTAGTGTAGCATCTCCGGTAAAGAAGTATTCATGATGTAGTTGGGAAACTCTCTGTTTAAAAGAAAGAAAGAATGTGTGAAATAGTCTTCTGATTAGATAGAGGTAGCGCTTTGCATAAAGGAAGTAAGAACAAAGTACCAAAAAGAGTAGATTAGGTATCTTTCTGCACTTTCAGACGTCCTCTCAAAGCCCACATGCAAACGCTGTCACTCTCTCTCTTTTCTTGAGGTTTAGCAAGAAATGAAATGGTGGCTCAGTTTTGCTTCTGTTTTTTGATTCTGTGAAGAAAAAAGCTGAAGCTAAATATAACATAGGGGAGTGTGGGGTATGTATATAAACGCAGAAAAGTTGCCAGTGAACTCTGACAAACACAACCCAACCGGAGTAAATTATGAGAGAGACCAAACAGAAATAAAGGAGATTGGTGATTATTTTTTATAATTTTATTATTAGTGAATAGTTAGGAGAGGTCACTCGGGCAGTGAGCCATTGAAATGAAACCATAACTAGAGGCAATGGTCAGTGGGCCCACTATGATATGACTATCCACGTGGGCTTGTTCACCGAAGCCTTAGTTGGACTCATGGGCCTTCTATCCTTTTAGCCCATAACCACCAGGATACATACCTTTGACAGGTGTCAACTACATCATTTCCACGTGTCAAAGTGATGACGTGGGAGGAAGAAAACGGGGGAGGTTTTCCCAGTTTTCTGCGAAATTCGGTACCTAAGAGTTAGGGAATACCCCCATCCCACGTGCTTACGAGCGCCGTGATCTTCAATTCAATAGGTCACTCAGCGCGTATTCCGCACGCACCTACTAAAACGAGTGGCAGTGTTCCTCTATCCCAAGAAGATATTGGTAAGCAGTTATTTACTTCCTTCGCTGGATCTTTAATTTTCAATTAATTAATTGGTGATTATAATGATTAATGAGGGATTGAAGTGTATATATATATATATATATATAGATATTATGGATGGACGGAAGAGAGGACCACGGAAATGAAGATAATTTGTATAAAATCGTTATCAAAGAGACAACATAATCCGGGGAAAGATTTTATTTCATTTTCATAAAAAAATTATATATATATATATAAATATGGTCCCAATTCGTTTAGTTGCCACTTATCTTATTCAAATTCTCTTTAGTTCCATTTGCTGTAGGGTCGCCCTACAGGCAAATTATATAAACAGTGATTGAGGATGATATGCGCCCTGAAAATCATGAATTGGGATTGATATTATATAGGCTAAATTATTTATTAATATTTAAATTTTTCAAAAATTTAATTTTGTATTTGTATTTATTTTTATTTTAAACTGACACTTAAATTATAAAATATCACATAATTTGTCTTTCCGTCTAAAATTTCTGTCATACTTTATTTTCCGTCTAATTTCCAGATACATTTTCGTATTTTTATAATTATGAATATTTTTAATTATTAGAGTTTTATTTTTAAGATTAATTTTATCATTTCACTTTATTATTAAAAATTAAAAAAATATTTTGGACGGAAGGGTAAAGGAGATGATATTTTATAGTTCAAGTGTCAATTCAAAGCAAAAATAAAGTTAAATTTTTAAAAAATTAAAGTATTAGTAGGATAATTTACCCTATATATATATATATATATATATATATATATATATATATATATATATATATATATATATATGTAAAAAAATGTATATAGGAAAAGGCAAAATGGACCGGGGTCTATTCTTTCACCATCTTCATTCTTCCATCCCTTTCTTTGTGGGGGTAACTTAACCGAAAACTACCCTATGCCACACACAATTTTCCCCACTTTTTTCTTCCTTTAGTTCATTTTATCCCCAATTTTTTATTTCTTTAAAAAAAATTTAAAAAAAGGTACAAACTTATCTTGAATTATTATACAACTACTATTAATTATCCCAACAACTCTCTCTCTATATATATATGGCCTAATTAATTAGTATTGATAGATTTTTAAGAGTACACCAATTTGTATAATTGATTATAGGAGGAATTAAGTTAAAGAAAATAGGGAAAAGAGGGTCAATTATTAGGGCTCTGACACCAATTCATATAGTATCTCAATAAACTTCTATGCAATCAAAATCCATATCTTTGGCCTCTGCGGCACGTGCGCTCCTTTTACAATATATATATATATATATATATATATTCCAACACTCAAATTTACTGATGGAATAAAATAGAGTAATGAAGAAATAATAGAGATAGGAATTATGAAGAAAATGTAGCGGCAGATCCAAGGCAACTACTACTACTACTACTACTACCAAGCTCTTCTTTTAGCACGAAATACTATATATAGAAAGGATGGATGAGATATATATTAATCAATGTATGTATCTCCTCTTATATAAAAATGGTTAATGAAGAAAAAGAAGGAAAAATTGAGTAAAATATTCAAACTCTTGCATGCATAGCAAGACACATGATGAAGAAAAACATATACGACTCATCATCTTCTCTCTGTTGACTTCCTCTTTAGGTAAGATAAAAATGGGAGTGCAAATTCAACATAATATATATACGGCAATGGTCTTTAAAATAATATATGAGGGGTATTATTAGTATATATAAATAGCTATTATATTCATGTTTGAACTGGAATTTAGGGAGGTTTTACGTCATGGTTTTGTTCAATAGGATTACCGGCTGGTCTGCATATATATATATAATTTAAAAGTTGTGAAATTAAATAGGTTGTAATGATAGACAAAATCACATGAGTTTTCAAAGTTTTCCCAACACCTGCAGTGACATCAAAATCTTAACTGATTTGGTTTAAGACACAAAGATTGTGAAATTACATACATACATACATATATATATATATATATATATATATATGAGGATAAGGGTATGGATAAAAAAAAAGGCAGAACAAAATCTACACAAAATTAGGACCGACCATATAGACATGTCCTCAAAATCTTTAACCATAAGAAAAGAAAAACCACACACACATTATAATATAATATATATGAACACAATCCAGTACTTTTTTTTTTTTTTTTTTTTTTTTGCACAAAACCAACTCACATTCTGAATTTTTGTTCCCTCAGATCATGTATTCTACTATTGTCCGGAGATTTAATGTCTGAACTTGGCTGTTTGCCTCCCTAACATTAATATTACGTACTGTCTCTCTCTAATTAGACAAGTCTAATTACTTCATGCATCTTTGTTCCCGATATATATATATCTAATAATAATAATTGGTACGTGGTTCCCTTTGTGTTTTTTGTTAATTACTACTTTATGCATGTCTGAACAAAGATGTGATCGTACGTACGTATATATATATATATATATATATATATATATATGGAGCTAGGAGGAGATAAGGATTAGTTTTGCAACCAGCTGCTTGCTTACACAAAAACATCCATTATATATGTATTCAAATGTAAAGCTGATCAGCATACATGCATGCATGCATGCATACATACATACATACATACATACATACATACATATATATATATATGAAAAGGGCCAAGTTAGGGTGGGGGGGACAAGACACGAGGCAAGTCATTGGAATGATAATTCATTCCCAAAATAATATGTATATATACTTTAATTCTGAACGTATAATTTAGAGATGAAAATTATGATGATGATGCATGTCCTTTTAAGTAAGCCGCTAGTCAAATAGGGCATTATAATAATATATATATATATATAATTGATGAAGAAAATGGAGTGAAACTCTTTCTAAGGTCATTATAATGTTGGGAATGCACTTCTGTTATAAGCACTTAGTCAAAAAGGACATCCTCCATTATACAGCTGTAAACAATTACTAACTAAAAAGGGAAGTGGGGCCTTTTTTAAAAACAATTTCCTGTTATTTCTATGTGCTTGTCAAATCATTTTCCATCTTATAATTAATAATTTAGTTAATTTATTTTTTATTCAAAACAATTTCACCTATTTTGTAAATGGGCCGGTGGAGGCATTAAAGGTGATTGAACTATTAGAATTGGGCTCAAATTGATTAATGAAACAAAGGGTCTTTTTATTTTTTCTTGCTCTTTTGTTCGGCTGATCCATTTAGAAAAACTTATATTTGGGCTTTTGGCCCAAAAGGTATATATATATATATATATATAGAGAGAGAGAGAGAGAGAGAGAGAGAGAGAGAGAGAGGGAGGTTCCCATCAAACACAGAAAAGGCCCTGATTCTTGATAAAAAGAAAAGAATATGAAAAGTAGGTAGGCGTCAAAACTTCAATTTATGAAAAGTAGGAAAATTGTTTCTGTGATGGAATATCCATCCAACCTGCTTGCAATTGGGAATGTTATTTTAGTTTTCATACCCATTTAAAACGTCTGATGTTCCTACCTTTTTCACTGAAATTATGTATATTTATTATGACAACTTTTTTCTTTTTTATTTTTGTGAAAAGATATTCATGTTTAATCAAAATATAATATCTTAAAAGATATTTTATCACTAGTTTAAAACGGTATTATTAATTAAAAGTTTCTACTTTCTATGCATTCATGAAAATTAAAATTATAATATTTTATAATGAATTGACGGAGAATACAAGCGTACGCAATTCTTCATTGATTAAAAAAGCTTTACCGATGCAACTCCTGACCAAGCAAATACATATACATGTAAGCCATGCAGTGGTGGGCTTCTCCAGCCCAGCCCAGCCCAGCCCAAACCAACATTATAAATTGTTTGTTTTATTTGATCCGAAAACAGAACCACTTTCAAGGGTCTGCCGCCTGCCTGCCTGCCTGCCACACAGTACTCCGCCCTCCCTCCCTCATATTGCTGTTTTTGTTTTTTCCCCGCTTTTATATATATGAGTCATAAAATGTTCTTCTCAAACTGCAATCTTAACATTTTTGCGTCATGTTCAAATTTAAAAATAGTCAAAAAGATGTAAAAAAATCTTTTAATGTATCTTCTTTGCTGCTATGTTTACTTAATATTTATAGTGAACCGTTTTGTCATTGTTATATTATGATTTATGTTTGGAATTTGATTTGGGATCCTACATTAATGTCATTTTGCGTCTTGATGGTCAATACCATTTCAAAATTTTACCTTGGGCAGGCAGCTTTTCCACTTTCCATATTCATGGCTACTTCAGACTCGAGGATAACGTCGTCGGGATCATGGACTCCCCAGGAAAACAAATTGTTCGAGAAAGCTCTCGCGGACTTCGACACGGACGCCCCTGACCGTTGGCATCATATAGCTAGGGCCGTCGGCGGTGGAAAGACTGTCGAAGATGTGAAGCTACATTACCAGAATCTCGTCAATGATCTCTGGCTAATTGAAAATGACAGTTACCCTATTCCTGGCTCCTGGACGACTCCAGCGCCACAGAATACCAAGACCAAGAACAACAACACCAAAGGTATTCAAATATGCCACATTCTAATTTAATTTCTTTTACCTTAGCAATTCATTTTTTTTCGTATTGGTAGATTGATGAGGTGTCTCAAGCGGCAACGAAACTGAAGAAAGTCATCAGGGAAGGGATGAATCTGTGCAAAAAAAAAACACTAAAATTTTGCGCTTCACTTATCTTTGTCTCCAATTTACTTCTTTTACTTTATTATTAACTCGGATTACTTTTTTTTGTTAATAATATATATATATATATATATATATATATAATGATTTTAAAATATATTTGATATATGTACGAATATATTCGACACATATACAAATATACTTTCACAACGATAATATCTTTTTTATCTTATTATATTTTTTCTATAAAGCATAATAACGTAAAATATTCTAAAAATTATGCATATAATATCTTATTATATCTTTTTTTATATTATGACAATGTAAAATATTATGAGAATTCTGCATACAATATCTTATTATATTTTTTTCTTATATCATCACAACATAAAATATCTCGAGAGGTTCACTGTCTAAAAGATAATGATAAATAAAAAGGGACAAAGAAAAAATATACGAGTAAAAAGAAGAGGAATTAGAGAAGCAGGAATCCAGGCTACATAAGTATTAAATTACATCGCCAATTGCACCATTTGAGTGGTGAAAGGATGCAAGGATTCTGTTGAGATGCTGGCTGTAGAGTATCGGACGCTCCAAGTGAACAATGTGTCCTGCGTCTGCTATGTATTCCAACCTCACTTCCTCCCCCAATTCTCTGTACAACAATATAAATATATATATATATATATATATAATTCGTAGTTGCAAATAAATAATTTTGATTTATTATAAATAGCTTACTTACACTTTCATATGGTAGGCCGTGTCCAAATTTAGAATTTTATCTTTTTCTCCCCACAGCAAATGATGTTTCTGCAGTAATTAAATGTATGAAATTAATTATCTATAGTAGAAGAAGGGGCAACCAAATAGAAAAAAAAAAACCTGGGGAAACTTAGGAGGGAAAAACTCATCGTCCATTAGTGCCTCCAGAAGTTCAGCTCTTTCCTTCCTGTGGGAATACATAACCTGCAATTCTTTACTACATCAATTTAGAAACGAAACGAATATGTAATAATATATAAGAATACCTCCAAAAAGTCCCTGTAGACAAAATTAGGGAAGCAAGAGAAAAGCTTTTTATGACTGCCAATTGATATCAAGAGTTTAAGTTTCTGAACTGATTCCGGGAGCAGCAAATTTATGGTATTTTTCAGGATTTCATCCAACTCCAAGAAAGTAGAACCGGAGGTTACCATTGAGTGAACCAATTCCGGGTACAAATTTGCCAGTTTGAACCCAACAAAACCTCCGTAACTAAATCCAACGACCGTACACCTCTGCACACCCAGTTTCCTCAATCCTTTCGCCACGCACTCCGCTTGAAAACTCACCGACCTGTCCGGTTTGTCGGTGGTGGAATCCCCAAAGAAGATTAAATCGGGTACGTAAACATCGTACTTCCCGGCCACAGACAATGCTAAGACTTGGAAAATCCAAGTTAAGATTCCATCTGAGAAAAAACCGTGGAGAAGTACTACTGATGTTCTTGATTTTCCGTCGATATGAGTTGGAGCCCAGAAATTCACGGTCGTACCAGGTTCAATCTCAATCTTTTGAGGTGTAATTCCAACTATCTTCATAATTGCCCGGATAAATAATTTCAGTACTCGAAAACAATTCATCATATATTCTACATGTGTTTCGATTAAGTGCTTGGAGAGATTATATAAAGTCCAAAAAGATGTAAGAGATCAGAACAAATTGACTAATAATACTATAATACAACAAACACAATGTACATAAATATATTTGTGAAGGAGATATTTTCACACGTTTTTTTTCATGTTTACCAAAGTAATGTGTTGAATAATCCTCCACCCACTCAAACCCAGGATCACATATGGACTTTCACATCACAGCCCACTAACTTCACGTGATTTTATTTTTCACATTTATTTTTAAGTGAAACAAATGAAATTCTTATATATTATATAATTTTAATATTATTTTTAAATGTGAGAATTATAATATAATGAAAAATAGATGAGGGTTAGGACACTATTTGACAAGATAAATGGGTGCTTTCTGCCAAAAATCGCAAAATTTTGGTGCTAAACATATATGATCATGACGTTTTATATTTTTCAAAGTAATGGATAAAAAATGAGTTGCCAAGACGCTATTTTGATAGGATTAATGGATTTCCATGGTACAAAATGGATTCTTTCCGTCAATTTTCAGTATAAATGCACTCAGCGGATAAACCATGAATGAGTACCACGTAAGGTTTTCTACTATTACGGCTCTTTTTTTTCTTTTTTTTAAATACTATTAATCATGCAAATCCGTTTCAAACTTAAAAAGTAATTATTTTGGTTTTGAAAATGCATCACACTAATAGGTGGGTGAAATTTTTATATGTTATTATATTAAAATATGAGACTTAAATTAATTCTCAAAATCAATTTAAAATGCAATTTATGCGTAAATCATGAGCAACTAACAAATTGGCCGGCTTATTAAAGACCCCTAATTAGCATAATAAAATGACAGAAAAGAGTGAAAGAAGCTTCCTAATATGCACTAAACAATATAAGTGTGAGACTCTTTGTCCCGAGGAGGCGGGCAGCTCTGGCAGCAATTGCGTAAGTGTGTGAACAGTAAATGATTTAGGGTTTGACTGTGTGCCCCCTTTTATAGAGGATTGGTGTGCGTGGGCCGAGGTATTGTGGCGTGGGCCGAGGCACCAAACCGAATATGTTGGGAACCCTAAGGGTGCCCTAGTTGCATGGGCCGTGGCCCATGGGGATTACTCTAAACCCCGTCAATCCCTAGATGGTTATAAATATGAATAGTTGGATAAGGGAAAAAGGGAGAGACAGAGTAATTGAGGGATAGCATAGATAGACTATGGTTGTTCTATCTTGTAAACCTTTGTGGTTGCGCAACTTTGGTCATAGTTGTGAACTCTTTGTAATTCCTTCCTATTGATTGATATAGAAAGGTTGGGTGAGTTGCTTGTAAATATTATTGCTTACCTCTTTACTTGTGATTGTCAATGCGCTGTGTGTACTTGCGCTTGTGCCCGTGCCGCTCGCAAGTTGTGTTGAGTGTTGTGGATTGATGGTCGTACCAAGAAGAGGCACTTCGTGACAAATTGGTATCAGAGCACAGTTCGACACTTGTGGAAATATCTAATTTGTCGGGAGAATCGCGTAGGGCAATGCGCCTTGACACTACGCCGACCCCTCATGCCACAACCGCGGATCGGTTGACAAGGTTGGAGACGTTGTTCATGCATCATGTGCAAGCGGTTGGTGTGTTAGAGCATGTGGAGAATGCTCGTCCTTTGGTAGATCAGATCCAAGGACCACCAGACGTTGTGATGGATTTGCACCAACTCCAAGCGATAGTAGACAATATGAGGAAAAACTTCCAAAATAGCATTGATGCACTCCAAGCTAGTGTGGCAGCACTTCAATCTAATACTGCTGGAGCCAGTGTTAGACAACCATTGTTCAGGTTCCTGAGCCTAGAACATATTTAGGTGTTCGTGATGCTACAATGATCAGGAGTTTCTTGTGAGATTTGGAGAAATACTTTGCAACGACTAGAGTCCAGGAGAGTGAACAAGTTGTGATTGCATCTTTGTTCCTCACAGACACTGCCAAGCTATGGTGGCAGACAAGGGAAACGGACTCTACGAAAGAAGAGGTACAATCTTTCAGACACATGAAGGAGGAATTGATGGAGCAATTCTTGCCAAAGAATTCCACGTGGTTGGCTCATGAGAGCTTGAAAAGACTAGAACAGATGAGGACTATTCGAGAATATGTTAATCAATTCTCTACGATACTTCTTAATATTCCTAACATGTCCGAGGAGGACAAATTGTTCAACTTTTTGTCAATGTTGAAAAAGTGGGCTAGGATCGAGTTAATGAGGCATGACCCTAGGAATGTGAGGGAGGCCTTTTTTATGGCGGAACGATTGACAGATATGCAATCTTCGGCTCCTCCTACCCCTGAAAGAAAGAGTGTTCCATTGAGGAGCAAGGGTAAGTCTTGAAATGACAAACCCAAGAAGAAAGATGGTGTTGTCGGAAAATCAAAGGATTTAAATGTCAAGTGCTACAATTGTAGGGAGACTGGACACATGTCATATCAATGCCCCAAGCCGAGGAGGAATCAAAATTTGGTTGTTGTCCAAATTGGAGATGATACTAGAGGGGATCCACCTGCTCGGGTGAATATTCAAGTGTCCGAGCGACCACAAACAGTACGTGGGTTGATGTACGTGAATGTGGTTGTGAATGGTATTAAGATGTGGGCAATGATAGACTTCGGCGCAACAAATAACTTTGTGGCTGACCGAGAAGCCACGCGCTTGCAGTTGGCACTGCAAGAAAGTCCCCACACCATTAAGACTGTCAATGCCGCGCAGCAACGGGTGAGAGGCAGTGCCATGGTGTCATTAAAGATGGGAGCTTGGGAAGGCCAGTGCAAGATGACGGTCGTTCCATTGGATGACTTTGATCTAATCTTAGGAATTGAGTTTTTGGCAATGGCCAAGGTGGCAGTGATGCCACATTTGCGTGGATTGATGATCATGGATGAGGGGACACCAAACTTTGTACAGTGTACGTACAAAGACTTGGAGCAAAAGAATGCGAAGGGAATGTTGTCGGCAATGCAGTTGAAGGATGGGTTAAGACGAGGTGAACCAACATTTGTGACTGTTTTGTTGGAAGAGACAGACGTTGATAACTCAGAGTTGCCTGAATCCATATCCAAGGTGTTGGATGAGTTTGTTGACTTGATGCCCGATGAGTTGCCCAATGTGTTTCCCCCGAGACGTGTCATTGATCACCAGATTGAGTTGGTGCCTGGAGCAGTACCACCCGCGCAAGCACCATATCGAATGGGACCAGTAGAGTTGCTGGAATTGAGGAAGCAGTTTGGTGAATTGTTGGATGCCCAATTTATCAGACCCTCAAAAGCCCTTTATGGTACCCCTGCCTTGTTCCAAAGGAAGGCAGATGGCTCGTTGCGATTCTGTGTGGATTGCCGAGCCTTGAACAAATTGACGGTGAAGAACAAGTACCCTATCCCAAATCAATTGGATTTGTTCGATAGGTTGGCAAAAGGGAAGTACTTCACCAAAGTCGATTTGCAGTTAGGATATTGGCAAGTATGGATTGCCAATGGTGATGAAGCCAAAACCACAGTAGTGACAAGGTATGGCTCATTTGAATTTTTAGTGATGTCTTTCGGCTTGACTAATGCCCCTGCAATATTTTGCAAATTGATGAATGATATTTTGTATGAATTCTTGGATAAATTCGTGGTCGTTTATTTAGATGATATTGTCATTTATAGTGAGTCCTTAGAGGATCATATTAGACATCTTCTACTTGTATTTGCAAAATTAAGGGAGTATGTACTCTATGTCAAGAGGGAGAAGTGTGAGTTTTGTAAAGAGGAAATTAAGTTCCTTGGTCACATAATCAGCCATGGTTCAGTTAGGATGGATCCTCGAAAGGTGGAGGCCATTGAAGGTTGGTCTGCCCAGATGTCAGTGGTAGAGTTGAGATCCTTCTTGGGATTGGCCAATTACTATCGAAGGTTCATCGGTGGGTATGCAAGTGTGGCAAGCCCTTTGACCAACCTCTTGAAAAAGGGAGTATATTGGGAGTGGAGTAAGGAGTGTGCGGAAGCATTCCAAAAACTCAAGAAGGAAATTGTGACTGCCCCTATGCTACAGTTGCCTAACTTTGAGGTGCCCTTCGAAGTGCACACGGATGCATCAGACCGTGGGATCGAGGGAGTGTTGATACAAGAATACCACCCGTTGGCATTCAAAAGTCTTAAGATGAAGGACCGTGAGCAACGTTATTCTGCCCATGAAAAGAAGATGACGGTCGTGATTCACTGCCTTACGGTTTGGAGGCACTATTTGTTGGGATCGTCTTTCACCGTGGTGACAGACAATGTGGCAAATACGTATTTCAAAATACAAAAGGTGTCCGCAAAGCAAGCTCGATGGCAAGAGTTCTTGGCAGAATTCGATTTTGAGTGGGTGCATAGGTCGGGCAAGATAAACTTGGTGGCAGATGCATTGAGTAGACGGACTGAGTGCATGACACTGTCTGCGATTTTGATTGTGGAATCAGATTTTGTAGCAAAAATACGTGAGTACACCCCAAATGACCTTGTTTATCATAAACTAATATCTTTAGTGCAGGATGGCACCGTGAGAAAGTATTGGCTCGATGATGGCATGTTATATGCCAAAGGTGGACGAGCCTATGTCCCTAGTGAAGAGTTGAGAAGGATGTTGTTTAAGGAAGCACATGATTCGTTGTGGGCTGATCATCCTGACATTGAAAGAACTCGTTCTTTGTTGGCAAGGAGATTCTTTTGGCCGCGGATGGAGGATGACATTGAAGCGTACGTCTGAACGTGTTTGGTGTGTCAACAAGACAATGTTGAAAGGCGAAGAGAACCTGGGTTGTTGCAACCTCTTCCTATTCCCGAGGGACCGTGGTAGAGTATTTCGATAGATTTCATCTCTGGATTGCCTAAGGTGAATGACTTAACTTCTATTTTTGTAATAGTTGATAGGTTTTTGAAATATGTTGTATTTGTCCCTGCCCCATCATCTTGTCCAGCTGATGTTGCAGTTGAGTTATTTTTCAAACATGTTGTAAAGTACTTTGGTGTATCAAATGACATAGTTAGTGACAGGGATGCCAGGTTTACTGGTAGGTTTTGGGTGGCTTTGTTTGGATTGTTGGGATCCAAACTGAAATTTTTGACTGCCAATCATCCTCAGACCGATGGTCAGACGGAGAGGATCAATGCCTTGTTGGAGGAGTACTTAAGGCATTATGTGACGGTCAGTCAGAAGAATTGGGTGAATCTTCTTGACTCAGCTCAGTTCTGTTACAATCTTCATCGATCTTCTGCAACGAAGATGAGTTCCTTTGAGCTAGTGAATGGACAACAACCAACGACCCCACAAGATTTGGCAATGGTAGTGCCAAGTGTTGGAACATGTCCAGCAGCTCAAAGATTTGCCAAGATAAAGCATGAGATGATTGTCGAAGCAAGAGATAGTTTGGAGATGGCTCAAAAGAGGATGAAGAAGTATGCTGATAAGCATCGATGTGATGTGCAATTTGAGGTAGGTGACTTAGTGTTGTTGAAATTGACTCCTCAAATTTGGAAGAAGATGAGTCGGAAAGCTGTTCATCGTGGATTGATACCTCAGTATGATGGACCACTCGAGGTAATAAAAAAGGTGGGAAATGTTCCTTATCGGCTCAAGCTTCCGGACAAGTTAAAAATGCATCCTACTTTTAATGTAAGTTACTTGAAGAAGTAAAACAAAGATGAATTTGAAAGGGAAAGGCAGAAGTCTAGAAGGGTTCCACCAGTGATTCGAAAACAGTTTGACAAGCTGGTAGAAAAGATTTTGCACCATCGGACCATAGGCCAAAGTAAGAAGAATCGTAGGACTGACTTCCTTGTGCATTGGAAGGGGGAGGCCGAGATTGATGCCATGTGGGAAAGAGATGTGACCCTTTGGCAATTTGAGGATCACATTTCTAACTATTGGAAGCGACAAAGATCGACGAGGACGTCGATGACTTAAGTGGGGGAGGTATGTGAGATCCTTTGTCCCGAGGAGGCGGGGCAGCTCCGGTAGTAGCTACGCAAGTGTACGAGCAGCAAATGATTTAGGATTTGGCTTGTGCCCCTTTTATAGAGGACTTATGTGCGTGGGCCGAGGCACCAGACCGAATATGTTGGGAACCCTAAGAATGCCCTAGTTGCATAGGTCGTGGCCCATGGGGATTACTCTAAACCCTGTCAATCTCTAAATGATTATAAATAGGGATAGTTGGACAAGGAAAAAAGGGAGAGACGGAGTAATTGAGGGATAGCATAGATAGACTAGGGTTGTTCTATCTTGTAAGCCTTTGTGGTTGCGCAACTTTATTCATAGTTGCGAACTCTTTGTAATTCCTTCCTATTGATTGATATATAAAGGTTGGGTGAGTTGTCCGTAAATATTATTGCTTACCTCTTTACTTGTGATTGTCTATCCACTGCGTGTATTTGCGTTTATGCCCGTACCGCACGTAAGTTATGTTGAGTATCGTGAATTAATAACCGTACAAAAAAGAGGCACTTCGTGACAATAAGCAAAATGTATGGCATGGACCAATGCAAGGACTTCAATAACCTCCACCCAAGTTGTTGAAATATTTAAGCCAAATACACTATACAAAAAAGAGTAAATAATATCCTCAATCCTCACCTAAAAACTTCCGCCGGTCGCAACGAGTTGTGTTTTTTTTACTATCTGAAATCAGCTTTAATTTGTCAAACAAGTTTGAATAAGACAAAGATACTGTTTCTGGACATGACAAAATTTACACTCACATTCACTAATGTCATTCAAGAAACTTTAAAGACTAAAAAGTTAATTTTACCATCTGGGGGGGGTGTTATTATGATCTCATATCAAATATTATCAAATTCCATCCAATGTGAAAATGTATGTGTGTTTTCTGTGCTCAAAAGTTTTAAGTAGACATGGACAGCAAATACCGGGTCATCCAGTATAAAGACAGCTCACGTTACTTACCTGTCTTTTTATGAATAATAATAGTAGTACCTGAAAGGTATGTTTTGGTAGGACATAGGAGCTTCTTTCTTTGATTCTTCCCTTTTTTTTTTATCTTTTTTTTTTTTTTGTGTGGAAAATAAATAAATAAATATAATAAACAGAAGAAAATATCTTTTTTTTATATATTAATTATTTAATAGAGACTCATTTACTTTGAAAAGTCTTCACAAAAAAATTTTGACTAAATCCCCAAATTCCTATACAGAGTAAGAATTTGATGGATTTCAATTGAGTGGAACAGGGTATTTGTGAATACAATCTTTCCAAGGACTATTTGGAGATGGTTTCACATGGTTTAATGCTTCCCAAACTGCACTATTACACTTAAATCCACTGCCAAAAGCAATCTGCCAAATTCTATTACCTTTCTTGATCCTCCCTTTAGCCTCTGTATACGCCAATTCGTACCAAATTGAACTGGATGATGTGTTCCCAAATCGATGCAGAGTCATTCTAGATGCTTCCACATGAGATGGAGAAAGTTGCAGATTCTTCTCCAGTTCGTCGATGACACCGCGACCGCCGGCGTGTATGCAGAAATGTTCGAAGGCGAGTTTGAAATCTGGAATATATGGCTTGGTTTTGGCATTGAATAGCTTCTTGGAAACAAGGGAAAGGAAGAAAAGTAACTGCTCGCTGATCGGAAGAACGAGGGGACCTAAGGTTGTAATGTTGGTTTTCAGAGCGCCGCCGGCGATGGCCATTAAATCCTTGGACAACGAAACTCCAGTTTTACCGTTGTTGTCTTGCTCTTGGTACACGCATCTGAAGGCCGTATCATCCGCCCCTTTGTGGGTTCTCACCACGTGGAGGAGTTTGTATTTCGCCTTTCTCTTAACCGATTCCTTGTTCGATAACAGAATGGCGGCACCACCAACGCGGAACAAGCAATTAGGAATTAACATGGATTTTTTGTTACCGAAATACCAATTCTGGGTGATGTTTTCGGTACTAACCACGACGGCGTATGTGTTCCTATGAGCTTGAAGCAAATCTTTGGCGAGATCGACGGCGATGACTCCGGCACTACACCCCATTCCACCCAAATTGAAACTCCTAATATTACCTCTGAGTTTATATTTATTGACAATCATAGCCGAAAGTGAAGGCGTGGGATTGAACAAACTGCAATTAACCACAAGAATACCAATGTCCTTGGGATTAATTTTGGTAGCGGCGAACAGATTGTCAAGAGCACCAAACATCACTTGCTCTGCTTCTTCCCTCGCCGCCGCCATGGTTGGTCGAGGAGGAACAGCGTGCATTGCCTCGGGCAAAAAAGTCTCCTCGCCGAGACCGGACCTTTCCAAGATCTTGCGCTGAAACTCGAGAGATGACTCGTCAAAATCGCCGGTGAGTCTGGAGTGAGTCATGAATTTCTCGAATCTAACTTGAAGATGATCGGGAGGGCGATAACAAGCATAGTCGACTAGGTAAACAGATCTCGGTCGAGTCGTGATATAAACAGTAGATCCAAAGACGATGATGGCGGAAAATATCACAATACTGACTAGATTATACTTGAGATGGAGATAGAGACTTTGAACATCCTCGTAGTTCATCTGAGAAGCTTGAACAATCGTGACGGCTATTAGTGGAATGAGACAGAGAGTCAACAAATTCGACACCAGATAGTGGTATCCCAGTTTGACGTACTTGAGATTCACGCTTTGTAGAAAATCCGGTAGAACCCTTCGACCTCTGCCGCCGGAATCGACACCACCACCATTAACGGAGGAAGAAGAAGAAATTTGGGGCTGACTTAGAGTCGTAGCCATGCTGATGAGATTTCTAGTAACTTCTCAACAGGGGAAATTCTATTGAAATGCCTGTATCTATATATATATATATATACAATCCACACACGACGGGAACCGGAAAAGAGGGTTTTTTATTTTTTTTATTTTTTTTTTTTAAAAATGTTTTAGTAAAAGAAAATGACCCTAATTTAAAAAACAAGGGCTTTGGGCCATTCTGATAAAAAAGAAGCAAGGAGAGTTGGAAAAATTAGATACAACTGTACAACGGCCCGTATAATAATTAATAAATGGGGGAATACACGTACACGTACACGTACACGTACAAGAAAACGTAGCTGAAAAGTAGTTGACTTTATTCATTTGTTTAGGAATACCGGGAGTTATGCAGACCCAACGTGGGTTCTTTTGTAACGTTATTTCACGTTCCAACGTTTTACTTATATATATTTTTTAATTAAAAAAAAACTGAAAACTAATTAAAAGTAATAATAAAATTATTTTAATTATCAAAATTAATGAAAGTGAGTACAGCCTCATAAAATAAAAAAAAGGAAGTTGCGTATTGATGTGGACGTCTTACTTTGTACTTTCTTTGAATTCATAATTTTCTAAAACATCAACCTTGAAATTTATATCTTTCTTCTTCTTCTTTTTTTTGACTTTTGTTAAATTTAAAATCGACAGGACTTTATTTTAGATGTATATTGGATTAAACGTTTTATAATTGGAGACACATTTGCCTTACATGAAAAAGGAAATAAAGAAAAAAAAACATTTCTTAAATGTTGGAGGGGTAAATAAATATTTAATAAAATACTATTGAATTGGGTGATTCTTTCGGCCTAATATGGAAAAGCCCAATTTTAGTACAATTGGGCTCACCATACACATTAACAACTAGCTAAGCACATCTTTTGTAACCTAATTCATTCGACGCCTCAAATTTAATTTAACTCACCTCAAACTAATCTTTTATATTTAAAAAATATCGCCCATCTATTATAGAGCAAATAATAGCCAGAAATGGAAGAAGAAGAATAAAACTTGGTTAACTGATGTGCATTTAATTCGACTTTTATATATATATATGATTTTCAAAAAAAATAATAAATAAATAAATGGGGCGTAAGCTATAGGAAGAATTGAATAACCACATGCTTCCGTTAAGTAGTGGCGCAACTGATAAGTAAGCCGGCTATTACTGCGGCAACTACTACACCAATGGGAATTGGCTTCAACCTATGCTCCGCAGATGTAGCAGAAAAATACACCGCACCTACATTTTTTGAAAAAATAACAAAAATAACTACATTTTATTCAAACAAAAACAAGTTCCATCTTTTCTAATCAGCGTCTAGTCTCTTGAACATTATATATATATATATATATATATATCCCCTGTCTCATGAACAAAAAAAAAATTATAGCTACTCTGCTCAATATAATATTCAATTGAAAGAAAATTAAACAAAATTAGGGCACAAATTCTGAACCCTAGATTCACCAAATTTTAGATATATATATATACCTGCATTTCACAATTATGCATCCGTGAATTATCTCAACGACGTGATAACAACTGGGACAACTCCTCCACCGCATCCGGTTTGAGAGCTCAACGAAAGCACGATCATCCCAATCAAAGCCTCGCCCTCCTTGGATCTGAATGCAAGTAAAATTGTGGTGCCAAGGAATTTTGCATTGAAAGCAAAAGGGGGTTTTTGCAATTAGGACAGATAACTCTCTTCGCAATCTCACCGCATTCATTCACAATCAAAGCCGAACAATTCCTATTCGGACAATAACTCTTCTCAACCCCCATCAAAGCCCTCTCGCACAGGGCGTCGCACCATCTCACCAACAATTCTGGCCCGATCAGCCGTCGATAATCTAACGCCTCTAGCAACTTAATACATGGAATAGCACATTGAAAAGCTGGGCACCGAATTCTCGCTTCATTGTCTTCGAGTTTGGCTTTGATGTATTTGATCACGCATTCTGTGCAGATTGGCTGCCCACACTTGCATCCGTTTCTGAACAAATTGTTGCGTGGTAACACTGCCTCAATACATATTTCGCAAGTAACAGTGTTTGGAAAGATCCGATAATTCGCTGTTTGTTGTATCGGTGCCGCAGCTGGAAGCAAGGGTTCAGTTTCCTTCCGTGCCGAAGATGAAGCCGCATTCCCCATTCTTTTTTTTTTTTTTTTGCTAATTAAGGTCTTCTTTTGTAATAAAATTTGTTTCTCTGTTTCTCGAAAGCAGGGTGTTTTGAGTTTCAATGGATTATAATATTTATAATATTGATTATATAAATAGATAAATTATTTTACATACGACCCGTTAAATTTCAAAATTTAATTTTTGTATTTTAAAATTTGTTTGTATTTATCGTGTAATTGAAGTTTCAAATGTCTCAAGATGCATTTCAATTAGAACTTTAATTTTAATGTTAATCAATATTTTTCACTGTTTAACACTATTCAGTCAGAGTCATGAGCATTTTTGTTCAATATGTCTAAAATAAAATACAATTATTTTTTTCTCTGTATTTTCTTTCTCTTCCTTATTTTTATCTCTGTAATTTAAATTTTTTTCTCTAAAAAATTCTTTCTCTCTTATTCTTCTTCCTCCTTTCTTTTTCCTTCTTCTTTCTCCTTTCTAGCCACTAGCCCCTCCACCACCACACCATCTTTTCCTGAAAGCCACACTCCAACTTCAGCTGCAGAAAGGGAGAAAGATTCAGAAATCCCAACAAAATTCTGGAGATTCCATCGTTATTCAAGGCCAAACAAAGAAAATGAAATTTTAAAAGATCTTTGAGTAAATTTGTCATCATTCTACAAATTTTAATTGAGCATTTATAACCATAAAAAAATTTAAAATTTAACTCTTTACCTTATTTAGTTTATTAAAGAAAAATATAAAAACATTCTTTTCTTATTGACGAATGATCACTCAACCTCTAGTAATTATTTCATTAAAAGAAGAGGTCTAGTCTTTTGGTACTTTTGTATTCTCAAACTTTATTGAAAATTTTGATTTTTGTCAATTCGAAATCTGCAATGAGAGAGGTTAATTGATCAAATTTTACCTTAAAATAATTGATAAATTATTAAAAGATAATCATTTTATAAAGAGAAATTGTATGATATCTTTGTATTTATCAACATTAGATGATCTAGTTGCTCCTATAGTTATTGATGAGAGTAGATTTCTATGTTTTTTCTCCCCGCTAATCTTCTTAATTATCTCTTCAACATTTCCTTTGATTCCCATTTTTCTTTTTTAAAAAATATTTTTTGTTTCTTCTAACTAGTATTGACGTTTTACCTCTTTTTTTTTTTAATTATTTAGACAATCTAAACAATTAAGTTTTTTTTAAAAATTTAAATGAATTAGTTAAAAGTACTTTATTTTTCTGTAATAGAAAATTTAAAACTTTAAAAATATATTTTAATTATAAATTTATTTAAGATTAAACTCCATAATTAATCTAACTTTTAAAATTCTTAAACTTTTTTATTACAAAAAAAAACAATATCCCTCTTCACTAAAAAAGAATTTAATAGCCTTAATTTTCGGGAGACCCATCTAAGCCCAAATACCTTTTCCCTTTTCAGCTTGTTCTGTAATACACAAGGAATCCTATGGCCCAAACGAAAATTTTAGAAAATTTTTATTTATTTATTTATTTTATTTAAATTATTTTAGATAAGCTTAGAAATGGACACTTTAAATCAAATGTATTTATATAATTAATATATATATATATATATATATAATATTTAAATAGTGAAATATTAAAATAATTCTTACTAAATCAAAGTATTCAACGTCTAGAAACAATTAGTTCATAATTATTTATAAAATCATAGGAAAATGTATATATTTTATATTTAAATTTCATAATTACATAAAAAAATGTTTTAGAATATTAATTTTTTTTACACCCGTATCACGCATGTGATGTGATTAGCGTTGCTTACGAAATATAAAAAAAACGCCAAAAATAATTTTAAAATATAATTCCATATATATCAGTTATTTAATTCTTTTATAATATTTCTAATTTATTTGAAATTTGAAATCTGAGAAAATACATGTAATGTAGCTCTATTATGTATTTTTCTTTCATATTTGTGTCTAAAATATATATTTGAGATGAATTTGAAGTTGAGGTGACTCTAATTAAGCTTGATTGAAGCCCTAATTAACTAATATCATCAAATAATATCTTTATTTCACCTACTTTTTCTATTTCAAGGAAATTGAAAATATATATATATTGGAAACTTTAATTAGTTCCCACTATAGTTACTAAAATTTTCTAAAATATATCTATAAATATTATTTTTATATGTATTGTTTTATAATTTTTTATTTTTTTAAAAAAAATTTATTTCCTTGCTATATTATTAAGTTACAGGACAACGTAGGTACTTGCATGGCGGGGGTAGATATATATATACCACTACAGTATTTTAATACAGATTCGGAAAATTCATTCGAAGAAATATATATATATATTAATTGATCAAACGAGGTGGATGGATCCTCGAATACATTATTGATAATACTGACTGAATTTAATTAAAGGATTAATACAATATGAATATATTGATGAAGGAAAGAAGAGGCACCAAAAGTTGGCGTAGGGTTGTCTCTTCATCCTTTTAATCCTGCATGAAAAGAGATAATTAAATTGTTACGAGTTTCTAAGTAGGAATAGGGACCCGTATGATAACGCTTATGCCTACATTTAATGATGAGAGCAGCAGCATTGAAAGCGTAAACATAAAAAGTGAGAAAAAGAAAGAAAAGTCCTTTCAAATGTGGAAAAGTGGAATCCATTGTTTCACCAAATTTGCACACTTACTTAAGATATAAGAAAAGTAGGTAAAAAATATAGTGTTCATAATTTTAATCTTAAATTGGTTTGGTACCTCCCGTGAATCGTTAGTAGGATAAGGGAAACGGGAAACGACCATTTTCAATGTTGTTGACATCTTGAACAAGGAGTTGGTAGTGCCTCTTAACCTCCTCGGCTGTCTTTCCCCCGACAGCCTTGGCAACGTTGAACCAGCGGTCGGGAGTATCTTTGTCATAAACTGCTAAAGCCCTTTCAAATGCTTTGTTCTCTTTTGCGGTCCATGAATCAGAGCTGTAGCTGGACATTGAGCTAGATGCCATTTCTCAACTATTTTATTAATAGAGAGAGGAAATGAATACTCTTAATGGAAGTGCTGATGGTACAAAGAGTATGGAAACCTTGCTTCTGTTTTTATAAGCAATGGAGAGGGGGTGGGGGGGGGGGGGGTGGAGTCTAGCCAGTTGGCTTATAAAGCTTGTTCAAGAATTTCAGTGATTTGTCCGCTTAGGAACCACAGAAGAGGAAATAGGTATAAAGATGGATGTTGGAAAATAAGTAACTCAGAGATCCGTTTTAGTTTGTCTTTGAGTTCATTTCTATGTCAATTATATGGGGAAAAACCTACACTCTTTTTCTTTAATCTTTAATTATTGATTATGAATTATTTACATCCTTTTTCCACAATTAATCTTTCTCTAATAATCAAGAACCTATTTTGTATTTTGATTTTAATTTTAATTTTAATTTTACTAAAAATTGATAGATAAAGTGTTTCTTAAATTACTTTTAAAAACAAAGGGTATATTAAATCTTGTTTTTATTTCTTCATTACCGCAAAGATTTTAACACTAATAATTTTTGCTTTAGCAAAAACAGGGGTCACATGTTTCGTTTATGGAGATTTGGATTATCTTCTACCCCATATATATATAAGTAGATTAAATTCCACGGTGCCTGCTTGCCTCGGATAATGGGTTATGCATATTTATATAAGAAGTATTAATTTTGTTCGAGAAAAAAAAAATGCAAGCTTTTGGTTGGTTCGTTGGTAGGTAGGTAGGTACGTGATTAAGAGAGATTAATGCATGCATTATAGATAATATGCACTCCCTCCCATATTTTCACTCCTAAAATTAATTAATATTATTCGACTAACTAATTTAAATTTAGTGTATTTATAGAACGTTATTAATTTTTTATTTTATAATTTTAATTCTTAATAGAATTTTTATAATATATATATATATATATATATACATATGGTAGTGGTGTGACAATATTCCAAAGACTCATAGCTGGCCAGATGAGGCCGTACAATGATTCATTGTTAGTAAAGCTCGGCTTTTTAAATTTTAAAAAAAGAAATTCACAAAAAACCAAGAAAACGTCAGCGTGTTGTACCTTCTCCTTACAAAGTTGACCCCATTATCTTGTTACAATAAAATTCGAATTCTCCATTATTTATTTTAAAATAAATATTTAAATAATTCTGGTAACTACTGGGTTTATATTATATATATATATATATATATATATATATATATATGTACGTGAAATTTTGAAATGATAGGAAATTTTGTATAAAAAAATAAACATGGTGTGTGTGCGTCATGGTGCTTATTTTTATCTTTCAATTTGACGTATACGGATTCAATTAATTGAATTACATAAGTGGTAAGGAGATGGGCAACCGAGAAAAAGAAAAAATCATGCAATGGGAAATTGGGGAATCTTTCTTTTTCTTTTATTGTATATAAGCTGCAGCATCCATTTAAGCAAGTTGGGGCGCTTCATTCTTTTTTCTTTTCTCCTATACGTAGGTATATCCCACTTATTATAAGTATACCCGCCGGCCGGAGAATCAAATCTCCGGCAACATGTCCCTTTATATATATATATATATATATATAATATGCTGCGTATATTGTACAAGATAAAGAAAGTGTAATACTGTTATCCCTTTCTCTTCGCCCCAGTAAAAGTGGGGGTGCCTCTAGAGTGGGATCAACCCTATAACTAGTTATACCTTCGAATCACACCTACAAAAAATATCAATGGTGAGATCAACCAAGAAATAAAAATAAAATATATATATATATATATATAATGACTGTCAATTATGAAAATTGAATTCAAGATTTCTTTTTTTTTTCCTTTTTTTTTGGGGGTAGGGGGGAGGGAAGTGAAGTCTAAGAATGATAAGATGCTGGACATGATTTTTGTTTAATTGGCTGCCGGAAAGAAAAACAAAATATCTTCATTGAATCGTACGTCAAATTCATCAAGAGCTACTTAGCGTCAAGTGGCATATATATATATATATATATATATATATATATATATATATATATATATATGAATAATTGGTGACTTTGATCCCAAACAAATTTGTTTGACAAGTTTAGTCTCAAAATATATTTTTTTTAAGTTTTAAGTCCTAAACTTTTTTAAATGAACAATAAAGTCTCCTTGACGGATTCTGTCAAAAGCATTAAAAATTTAACGATTTTTAAATTTAATTAATTAAAAATAAAGATAAAAAAATCATTACAAAAGAATAAAATTAAAAATAATATTTAAACAAAGTGATAAAAATATGCTCACATTTAAAATTTAAAATTTAAAAAATCTATTAAATTCTTTATCAATTTTCATTTTCTTCAAATACAAATCTAATTTTTATCGTTTTCTTACATTTTAAAAAAATATATATTAAAAAAATAAAGAAAAGAAAAGAGAAGAACATTAACATTTTTTTATTAATAATAAATATTTTTGTCTTAAAAAAAATATTTTTTTTTTAAATGAATTTTGATATTCTCATTATTCTTATACATTTTTTATTTTTAAAATATAAAAATATTTTTATTCCTTTATTTATTTTTTTTTTCTTTTTTTACCCTTGTTTTTAATTAATTAAATGTAAAAACCGTTAAATTTTTAAGATTTTTGACAGAATTCGTCGAAAATGACCTTATTGTTCACTTAAAAAAATGTTTGGGACCTTAAAAGTTAAAAAATATATTTTATGATTAAATTTGTCAAACATAAATTTATTTGGAACCAAACTTACCAATTAATATATATATATATATATACGAAGGTTATATTCTACCCTTAACCTCTAAATAAATTTTGATTTAATAATGTGTTGAACCGAAAAAGAATCATGCATTATCTTAAAAAGTTTATTCGTATTATTTGTATTGTACAGAATCATGGGTTCCTTTCTTGAGGAAATTGTTCATATCATTTAGCCACGTTGCTTGAAAAAATGAGTTCCATATACTCCTTGCAAATTTTGGAAGTAAAAGGGATAAAGAAAAAAGTAACTTTATTTGCGTGTATATATATATATATATATATGGCCCCTCAATGGACAAGTTGCTATTGGTCTTATTCATGGGATCTCTACCACATAGGATGTTTTGGGATTTTGCTGATCATTGGTTGAATATAACTTGTGTGTCTCTCTGCCTCTTTTCTTTCTTTTCTTTTTTTCAATTAAATTTTCCTACTTTTTCTTTTTTGCCAACTTTGTGGGAATGTAAGTTGAAGAATTTCCTTCTTTTTGTTTTTTTAATGATATATATCTTTATATTTTCCCATATAATTTATTTATTTTACTTGTTTTGAGTGAATAAGAATATTTTTCAAGAAAATATATATTTTTAAAATTTTTTATCTCTCTTGTAAGTTAAATTTATGATGAAAATAACGTTTTATTGATAAATTAAACTTATGATAAAGATAATGTTTTAATTAAAAAAAATAGAATAATTAAGGATAGTGAAAATAATGCATAAATGGATGATTGTTTATTATATGATTGGAGTTTAATTTACATAAAAATGGTGGTGGTCCTTTTTTTTGCTTCTCCTTCTCACAACTTGTCGACCCTAATGGTCCAAACCTCATATTCCATCCCTCATAGCCTAAAAATTCAAAGTTTCTCTTACCATTTTTTGACTTCTTTCCTCCTTATATTTACAATTTATAACCTCTTCTTTTATCATCCCATACATATATTCCTATAAAGATTCGAAAGGTAAATATTCTTTTACTCGGAAAAAAAAGGAATTTTAGAATATAGAATTTCCCCCCTCTATTTGGTCTATTCTTTTACTTATTTTTAGAAATCTTTTTTAATTTAAATATTTTACATAAATAGTAAGAATCTCTTTAAATAAGAGTCTTTTGAATTTAAACCACATTTTTAACTAACTTGTGATCTCTTTCAAAATTATAAAAGTTATAAGGGAAGTTATATGTTATTAATATTTTAAATAATAAATGTTTATAATTTATGCCACAAAAGTTTTGAATTAATATATGAATCATGATTTTATAATCTTATCAATTAAGGTAGTTGGCATGCATGCATCCAAATCCCCAATCAATGACAACTCAAACACACTTATTTGTTATTCCAAATACATCTTTTTCTCCATCATCCGAAACGGGCAAACACACTCTCTCCAGGCCCTGCCCATCCCAATATGGCCGAACCCCAAACTGCATTTCCCAACACTAAGATAGCCAAACAAAAGACTTCTCTAAAGCCCAAAACACATTGCTCTTTTCTTAATTTCATACCCTAAATATTTTCTTAATGGGACTTGCCCCATTATACCCTCACACAAACATGTAATGACTTGCCCCATTATTATACTCTTTTCCACCGAAAAAACAAAACAAAAAAAATTCCTCTTGAAAAAATAAAGTAAAATGGTATGTATAGAAGGTAGTCTAATATCTTCAAATGATATATTAGTGTATTTCATTAATATTTTCTTTTATTCTAGGGCCAATATATTCGAATTTGGCTGAAGTTAGAAAAAAAATGTACTTTTCTTTAAAAAATTTGCTAATAAAAAAAAAGAACTTATATGTTAAATGATTTTAAATAATATTAAAGAATATTTTATAAGAATATAATATCTTACTTTATTCCATAATACATTTATAAATTTATACATATAAATATTTACTCTCACAACATAATAAAAATTGGAAGTAGATATTGCTTCAAGATAAGTACAGCCCCCAACATGGAAAACTCGTTTCCGATATCTAATACCAAAACAGGGGAAATAATTTTATGAATTAAAAGTGTTAGTGCAGTTAGACTGCTTTACTGGAAGTGAAAAGGAGTCATTATTATATGGAGTATAAAATTATCTAAAATTGGTTTTGCAAGTATCAGGCTGCAGTCGCATATATTTTATGCATGTAGCATATTTTAAGTGCATAAGCCCCTATATTTTACTCCATAGATTGTCAATTTTATGCTGCTCTTGTAACTAAATCGCAATGGAACTCTTCCATTTGCAATATCTATAATTGCAGTATTATTGTACTGCATACCGTTTGATCCTTCAAATGATGTACAAGACACTTGCAATAATTGCATTGTTGAATCATTTGTTCAAAACCCTATTTTATAAGATAATAGAGATTTCTATAACACCACACATGATTACAACTACCTGACTTGAATAGGAATCCTGTTGGTGGAAGTCAAACATTCACATTCGTCACGAAGTTCAGGATTAAATTCCAATAGTTTAAATAATTAAATTGGTTATTAATGTAATTTGCGTCAAAAGTAATTATCTAGAAGAAAGGGAATTCCAAGAGTAAAGAACACGATTTGTAAATTTACTTCATTCAGATAGAACTATGTAAATTTTTTTTTCAAAGAACCAGTAACACGGTCAAAAAACACAAGT
Source organism: Asclepias syriaca (assembly GCA_027405835.1). NCBI lineage: Eukaryota > Viridiplantae > Streptophyta > Magnoliopsida > Gentianales > Apocynaceae > Asclepias > Asclepias syriaca. Next base: position 302,240 of record JAPHNG010000664.1, read on the forward strand.
AACCATAGCGAACAGCAGACAACGAACCATCACCCAACAACACATCAGCCCCCATTCCCACAATATTAAAATGCATCTAAAACAACCAAAACCCATAACCTAAACATAGATCTAACTCCTCCAGTTACCATCGGAAGCACCGCCTCCTCTAGAGTAACGAGAACCGCCGCCGCCTCCGCCGCCTCCATAGCCACGGTCACCTCCGCCATAGCCACCCTCACGACGACCACCGCCATAACCGCCGCCACCGCCGTCGCGGCGACCACCGCCATAACCGCCACCGCCTCCACCGTAGCCTCCACCGCCACCCTCACGGCGTGGACCACGGAAACCACCGCCGCCTCCACTACCCCGTGATTGGGCTTCGTTTACAGTGATGCTTCGGCCGTCAAGACTTTGACCATTCATCCCTTCAATAGCATCCCTCATGGCTTGCTCATCCTTGAAGGTAACGAAACCGAAACCTCTAGATCTACCAGTCTCCCGGTCATTAATAATCTGTAACAAACAAAATTGGAAAACAAGAGATATAAACATCAGATCTACATAGATCCGAATAAATAACGACCAAACAATGTATAGATCTGAAACATTTCTAAATCGATTCGATCTCCGTCTCTATAAAGAGGAAGATGGAACGTACCGTTTCAGGGAATTGAATAATAGTAACACAAATAGTAACAGAGAACAAGAGTAACAGTAACAGAGAGTAGTTTTAGTAGATCAAGTGTCAACAAAGCCGAATCGGAACGGATCCGATCTCTGCGACAAACGGACCTTCGATTCAAGGATTTCGCCGTACTGAGAGAACGCCTCATTGAGAGACTGGTCAGTGGTGGCCCAAGCCAAACCACCGACGAAGCATCGGAACTCCACATCTGCAGAAGCCATTATAAGACTGCTAAAAATATCCTTGTTGAAACTAAAAATTTAAAAAAAGAAAAATAGAAAAAAAGAAAATTAAGAAAGAGATAAACAGAAACTATCGGGCAAGGATATAAAATCCGCCCTAGAAAAGAGAACAGAAAAGAGAACGCGATGAAAAATCAATGAAGCTATGGGGCTCTTTTATAATGGGAGGAGAGGCGGTGGATCTCTACCACTGGTAGTTGGGTTGGGTTAGGTTAAGCTAAATCATGGTGTAGTCATTTAGCTTCATCCAACCTTGGTTGAGTTAAAACTCCCCTTGTATGAGCCGCAGACGGTGGGCTCTGGAGGACAGAATAGTAATTACACATCAAAAAATATCAAATATGTCACATCTCTCGAATCATACTTTTTTCCTTTTTTCCCTTTTTTTTTTTTTTCTTTTTAAAGTCTATATCCAGTCAATTACCTAAAACATTAATAAAAATAAAACAAGTCTTCCTTCTCTTCCCTTTCGCTGAATTGCGCAAGTTGTTTTATTTATATTAATATATATTCTAGGACTTAATAATAGACAAAAATAATAATAATAATAGACAAAAAAAATTATTATTTATTATTGTATATTGAATTATTAAAAAACGGAAGGAATATAATGCCGACGTGACGGCCACGTAATCCGTGATTCAACTGCTTCAATTACTCATTACTATCTTGCTTTGTAATTGGACTAATTTGGGTTTAACCTTAGTTAGCTAACATTTCTGTTTTTCTATTATTATTATTATTTTAATCATGGGTCCCATACCCACGTGACTTACCTCCTTTCTCCTAGATATTTTTCTGCGTGGACCCGGTCCACGACGCAATAAATATTCGTCTTTTCTTAACCATAGTACGAAATGAAATATCTAAGTCGTGTATTTATCATTATACCCCTGAAATGCTTAATTAATTACGCTTCTGTCAGGCCCAATCAATTTTATTGTAACTCATCTGTTACTCCTTTTCTTTTTTCCTGAAGACATTTTTATTGGACTATTGGGCTCTTCATTTTATCTAAAGACTTCTTTTTGTTAAAATATATCCTTAGCAAAGTTGGCCCAAAAATAAATTTAAGAGCTGACATTTATGGATAAGGTCAAAATAATAATTAGTCAAATGTTTGAAATTGCTGATTAAGACGTTGCTAGCATATTTGTTTTCTCATTTGCCCGTTTGCTTCTACGTCTCTCTTCTTCTTTTCTTTTTTTTTTAAACATACCTTTAATCTATGAATATCTGAAAGCTAAAAAAAAAGAAGAAAAAAAAAATCAAGAATTGGAGCATGAATGGTTGGCGGAAAAGTGGTATCTTTAGTTAGAATAATTAAACAATGGAGAATACGATGTCTGACATTTCTTTCTCCCAATTATTATTTTTTTTTTTTCCCAAACTCCTAACAGAGAGGTTGACAGTTTACTAGGTAATTTATTTACCAATAATAAAATCAAATATCGGCGGTCAATATTCTCTTCTTTAAAGAAAATACCACTACTAACCTAACCAAACTTTGAATTTTCGTTACACTTTTTTTTTAGCTAACTGTAACATCATATATATTTATTTATTTTATTTAATATAAAAAATTAATAAAACGTCATTCATCGTGTCAAAAAAAGAATCACTTATTTCCCAATTAGTAAGTCAAAAAAGTTATTAATAGTAATTATCGGGGGAGGCTTAGTCAATTAGAGACACATGCAGAAGATAACTATCCACTACCAATTTTATTTGAAATTTAAAATTATTATATTTTTTTTTTCTTTCTTTCTTGTGAAAAGGAAAATACAACAATTAAAGAATACAACCTTGATTTTCTGAAAACCAAATTTCAAAGCTTGTGAGAACAAAACAGCACGTCATAACTGTAGATTCTGCCTTGGTTTGAGCTGTTTATATATTAAAAAAAATATTAATAAATGATGCGTTGGGTTGTTTGGTAGTAATGCTCCTTCATATTAAGAAATTATATTTTACATATTTTTTTAAAAGTAATCAATAATTAATTAGTATAGTTAGTTAGAAAACATGAATTTAAAGATATTTCGAGAATAATAAAAATAAATATTAACTGTATTTTTCAATGTGAAAAAAAAAAGAATGTTAGTGCTTTTTAATTGTATGTTGGATGTGAATCAATTATTATACTTGAAGCCAAAGTATCTTGGTTTCTAAGTTTTATAACATTTGTTTTCTTCTTTTGTAAGACTGTTATTTTTTATTATATTTTTGACGCATTCTTTTTTAAAAGTCATAAATAATATCTAAAAAAATTTAATATTATTGTTTAAAAAAAAAAAAAGAGCGGAAAAGGACAGGAGTGACAGCAGATAACTGAATTAATAATTTTAATTTTCACCTACGCTAAGCATCTTGAATGGAAAATGGACCCATCAAATAAGAATGTAAAATGGAAATATATTTTAATTATTTGGTAATAAATTAAAAATACATAAGTCTATTTTTATTTAATAAAAAAAATGAAATGACGCTTTTAAACTAATTTGAGGATAATGTTTGGAATTTTGAAAAGGCAGAAAAAGAAAAAAGGGGAAAGATGATGATGTTTATATTTTATTGAAAGAATTAGTAGAATCCAAAAAAATAATAGGAAGTAGTGTATTATTTGGGAATGGGAATTTGTTTAATTGAGAGGGGCTTTTGGCTTTTGGCTTTTTCACGTGTGGCCACCCTTTCACTTTACTTACCAATCATTAATTAATCCTACACCCCCTCTCTCTCTATTCTCTTTTTTCTTTAATTATTTTATAATAATTTTTATTTCATCTAATCATTATATTCTATTTTAATAATAAATATAAATTAATTTATAACTATCTCATTTATAATTCATATCATAATTTTTAAATTTAAAAGATAATTATTCGAATCTATATTAATATATATATATATATTTATTTAATAATTTAATTTGTATTTGTTTTAATACTAAAGTACTCCTACTCATAGGACCAAATGTATTTGAACATGTCAAATTTATATATATATTTAGAGTCAAATACTTCATTCATATTTTTATGAATTAATATTAGTTCTGTATTAAATAAAGTTAATTTTTTTAATTAATCACTTATTTATAAATAACAACACATAATTTATGAATTATACTATCATTAGAAACATAGCCATACTTATGTGTCATAGACTTTTCTAGTTAAAAAAGGGATATAATTTTCAAGATTCATAAACATTCAAATATATATATATATATATATATAGTCAAAACTTTTTTTTTTTAAATGTGAAAAACTAAATAATATACAATATCCTTAAAAACATTACATATATTTAATACGAATAAGACAGCGGGAAAATAGGGATACGGATCCAAATGAAGGTTTTAGACCAGCAGTAGATCTCAATCTTAGGCTCGGGGCACGATCCCAATATAAATGGCCCTAAAAAAAATGTTATCAAATTATCCATAATAATTCAGTAATAATTAAAATTTGTTTATAAATTAATATATTTTATATAATAAACTGGTAAATATTCTAAGTTTTTGTGATAATAAAATATTTGCATTTCGTCTTCTAATTTTAGCTGTGAATTTGCTGTCCATGATTCATCAATATAAAGAGTTGTTGAATCATTAGTGTTTGAATACAATAATAATAATACATACATACATATACGATCAATCACTGAACTGAAAAGGCATTATTGTTATTAATATTATTATTATTATTATAAATGCAAATGATTCCCAGAACATGATTGTAGTTAGCACAAGTGCTCGAAGAATCTTCAATCCTTTTAGAAGTGTACAGCAAATGGTAACCGCATGCATGCATACTGATGCTCCCCTTCAAACTTATTTATATAATTATATGCACAGTAATATTATTCTACACACACACATATATATATATATATATATAAATTATACGTACATATACACACACATACTATGCGTATTTGAACGACAATTTGGTACATAATCTGTACTTAATTCAGATAAATTTAATAATTCAAATTGAACAAAATTTAAGAAATTGGTTCTTGCTTCAATCACTTCAATTCATTCGCAATCAAGGATGGACGACAATATATATATATATATATATATATATATATATATAGAGAGAGAGAGAGAGAGAGAGAGAGAAGTAGGCAGTGTGGTGGATTACACATGAGAAAGTAATGTAAGAGTTGAAAATTTGATACAGATACAGTACTATTTATTACTAGCTTATATATATATATATATATAGAGAGAGAGAGAGAGAGAGACGTATAGTAGTAAGTAAGAAGGAAGAGTTGGAAAAGATTGTATGTACTTCCTTTTGAAAAACAAGTGGTACACCTAAGCAGTGTGTGTTGGTGGTTCTCTGCACTGCTTTTTTTCTTTGAAAGAGTGGTTGACGGATACAAAATTATTTATGGCACCAACATATATATATATATATATAATATATATATCTTAGCTAGATCATCAGCTACACACTTTTTACGTAAATATTACGTTAACCCTTTTTTCCTTCATTTTAATTATTAAAATTCAATAATTTCCTCCACTAATTTGTAACAGATTCATATAAAAAAATTTAATAAAATTATAAATCGAATTGGCAATTTCACCTGATAAATATATATATTTTTTGCAAAAGAAATGAAAATAATTTAAGGGAGAAAGAAAGGTCCACTTAATCTCCCACACGGAACACAAAACAAATTTTGCCAAATATTTGCGAAAAAAGGCAAACAAGGCGTTGACCGACAGATAGTGTTTGACCACCTCATCATCACGTTTCATTTGTCTTATAGTAACTAGTAGAACCTCTCCGCACACACACAAAATTGAAAAATCTAAAGGGCCCTTCAATGCAATACTCCATTCAACAATCACACAAATTATTATTATTATTATTTTTTATTTTATGAACAAATTCTTATATATTTGTCGAATTATTAAAAGTTTTGGAATTGTCATTTTCTGAAAGAAATTTCAGAGAAGTATTTATTATATAAGTGAGAAAAAAGTTTTGGTTTATCATATTTTTGGAAATGGTATAAAATAAAATAATCATGGAACTCTCTGGGCATCCCTTCCGTAGTTCCCTCTGCAATGTTCTTTTTATTTTTTTCTTATTGCGAAAACACCTCAGACCTACTCCATTTATCGTTTCTCCTAAATTTTTCCCATTTCCTACCAAACAAGCTTCAAATTCCATGCCTCCATTTATTTTTTTATTTTCCAAATGTCTTACGATTAAATCTTAAATTATATAAAAAATATTTTTCGACAATTTTATTTATGTTATGTCTCAAATTAATAACCTATTATTTATTATATAATAGAAATGATGAATAAATTAAAATTTATTTATAATTTTATCTAACAAGCATCCAAAAATAATAAATAAAAATGGATGGACAATAAAAACCTCATTTAAGAATACAATTTCTAAAATCCCTTAAAAACTGCATTCAATCATCAATCAATTTCATGGCCTCCTCCCCTTATTTTTCAAAATCAAATCCCTGCAAATCATTACTTACTACTTCTCTCCACATTCCTTTTTTTTTTTTCTAAAAAAACATTAATTATATATATATATATATATATATATATATATATTATATATATATATATATATAAATATGAATAAATTGAGATTATTTTTTAAAAAATTAATCTTACTATTATTTTTTTATTTGTGTGAAAAAAGTATTAACTTTATTGTGCATTTTTTATTTACGAAAGATTTTGAAATATTTTTAAAGATTTATATATTAATATTTAATGTGTACATGTTATGAAATTGAGTATCAATATTTAATACTTAAAAAATATAGTTGAAAATAAAGCAATGGAGGGAATATTATACTACTAACGAGAGGTTTTAAAGCTTAGCTGTAACCGGCCGGAACTTCCGGCGGTCAACCCATCCGTTGGAAAGTGCCAGATCAAGCCAGCCGAGCCAACAAGCCACGTATAGCCAAACTCAACCTAGAAAATTCTGGCTGCAGCAGAGAGGAGTCTACGGTCAAACCTCATCAACCTGGCTCGAGCCACATTTGTCCACGGACTAAAACCCATGTGGGGAAAATGAATAAAATGACAAATTTCTTTTTTATTTTTTTTTTCCACTTTTTTTGAGGTGGTCGCCGGCGAAGGGAATGGCCAAAGAGAACCGACTAAGCAACCCAACTCATTCATTCAATTCTTGAAATATTGAAATGTCAGCAAAATTATTTCCTTTTACTAGTTATTGACAATTAGGAAACAACCTTTTTTTTTTATTATTCTTATTATTATTATTTTTCTTTCCTTAAAAATTTAAAATAACGTTAAAATCTCGTCGCTGTGTGTGTGGGGATTTTCACTTATCAGTGTTTTTTGGACAGGGAAGGAGAGAGAGAGAGAGGAGGACATAAATATTGGTGTTATTATTATTACTCTTCTCTTCTGCTTGCCTCAATAACAGTGGCCTTGACTGAGACCAAAAGCCAACCTGTTTATTACTTTCTCTCTCTAAAACCAGCAGTACTGCAGTAGTAAGCAGTACAGCCCAAGCACTCATCACAACAGTCTTTTCTTTAACCCCATTTTTTAAAAACATTCTGTAGTCCTTTCTCTCTCTCCTTTGTCAACGAAACAAACTGTAAGAAAAAGGGGTTTAGTAGTTGGAGAGAGAAAAAGGGGAGTTCAAGAAGTTGAGGAAAGATTAGAAAAAGGGGAAAAAGAAACAAAAAAAAAAAAAAAAGAAAAGAAAAGAAGGAAAAGAATTGTTTCAAGAATCAAATCAGAGGTTTCTTCTTATTCATTCAAACTCATTCATTCAGAAGGTAAGGCTACCTTATAGATTTGGCTCTTCCTTTTGTTTTTTCAGAAAGAGAAAAAACAAATGTATATTCAGAGAATCTTTAATTTCTTTACAGAATCATTCTGATATACATATATACAACTGTATACATACTTGTATAGATGTTTTTTATGAATGTGAGGATTCTTGGAGATCAATGAAGGTTCAGTGGAGATGGTGGATCAGCGGAGCAGAGTTATTTTCCTGTTTGTTTTCGTTTTTTCCTTGTTTTTCAATTCTACATTAGAGCAGCAGCAGGAGTTGTTGCGTTCTCGTGTGGAGAGATTTTCTTTGCTTCAGTTGAGATCTTCTTTGGGTTTGAGAGCAAAAGAGTGGCCTATAAAGCTTGACCCTTGCAGAAACTGGACCGGTATTGAGTGCCGGAATGGCCGCGTTGTCGGAATCAACATTTCTGGTTTTAAGCGAACCCGCCTTGGAAGTCAAAACCCTCAATTTTCAGTTGATGCCCTTCAAAATTTCACCCGCTTGGTCTCCTTTAACGCCTCCAATTTCGCTCTTCCGGCCTCAATTCCTGAATGGTTTGCCACCGCGCTTCCGTCCCTCCAAGTGCTTGATCTGAGGTCTTGTTCAGTTACCGGCGTTATTCCATCCGGTCTGGGTAATGTTACTAGTTTAACCAATCTCTATTTATCTCATAACAACCTTACTGGCTCAATTCCATCAAGTTTAGGCCAGTTATTGCGTCTTGAGGTTCTTGATCTTTCTCGCAATTCGCTCACTGGACCCATTCCCGCTTCTTTTGCTTCTTTGAGAAACCTTACTTCGCTTAACATGTCTACAAATTACTTGTCTGGAAACATTCCTCCTAGCATTGGAACATTGTCTAGGTTGAATTTCTTGTATCTTTCTGGGAATAGTTTGTCTTCTTCGGTACCCGCCCAACTCGGTGACCTTTCCAATCTGGTTGACTTTGATATTGGATTCAATTCTTTATCTGGAACCGTGCCTCCAGATTTGAGAGGTCTAAGGAATTTGCAGAAAATGGTGATTGGCAACAATTCTCTTTCAGGGCCATTGCCAACGAATCTGTTTTCCTCTTTGACTCAGCTGCAGTTCGTGGTGTTAAGTCATAATGCTTTCACCGACGCTCTTCCTAGTGCGCTGTGGTCATTGCCTAGATTGCAGTTTCTGGATGCCTCTGGAAATAACTTCACTGGTTCTTTGCCTGATATCCGTTCGAATGCCAATGCCACTGCTGCAGTAGTTAATCTATCTCAGAATTCCTTTTATGGAAGTCTCACTGGTGTTATTCGGAGGTTCAGTTCTATTGATCTCTCGGGTAATTACTTTCAAGGTAATGTTCCTGATTATGTTCAAGCCAATGCATCCCTTTCTGAAAATTGCCTTCAACGCGTGTTAAGTCAAAGAACAGCTGCAGAATGTACATCATTCTATTCTGCAAGGGGTTTGACATTTGACAATTTTGGATTTCCCAATGCCACACAACCTCCTCCTCCTCCTAGAACCAGAAACAAGAGCCAAAAAACTAAAATAATATTGGCTGCAGTTTTGGGAAGTTTCGGACTTGTGCTTCTGGTCAGCGTGGTGCTATTGCTCATTTTCTGCACCCGCAAAAGGGGGGCAGCCAATCAGAAAGGCATTGGTGTTGGTCCCGTTCCTGCAGCCCCTAGTTCTTCACCTCCAGGAACGTCACTGAACTTTTCCAGTCTAGGGGATGTATTTACTTATCAGCAGATTCTTCAAGCTACTGGTGAATTTGATGATGAGAATCTTATAAAAAATGGCCACTCTGGTGATTTTTTCCGGGGTCTTATTGAAGGTGGTATCCCTGTAATAATAAAAAGAGTTGATCTACTACGCTCAGTCAAGAAGGAATCATGCCCAGTGGAATTAGACTTCTTCAGTAAGGTATCTCACACCAGATTGGTCCCTCTCCTCGGACATTGCTTGGAGAATGAGAATGAAAAGTTTCTGGTTTATAAGTATATGCCGAATGGAGACTTGTCAAGTTCTTTGTTTAGGAAAAATAATTCAGATGATGATAGCTTACAGTCACTTGATTGGATAACGAGGTTAAAGATTGCTATAGGTGCTGCTGAGGGTCTTTCTTATCTCCATCATGAATGCACCCCACCCTTTGTTCATAGGTACTTCAAAATCATCTATCTTTGTTTAATTGGTAAACTCCGAATATTATTGTGGTTTAAGTTTACGTGGTTTCACTACAACCTTCATGCACAAGATCATATTTGATTTCTTAATAAATTGTCTAGAGCAATATAACTCTTGTTTTCTTGTGAAATAGCAACAGTAGATGAAAATGTTGTTACATCAACTGGTCATTAATATTTGTTTTAAGAGATATTAAACTTAGTCTCTATTAGTATATTCATGTTGTAACCACATAATTATTGAAATAACTTGATAGATTAACAACAGAAAATGGAAAGCTTGGTACTTGACTTTTGAGTGCGGCTCTTACTAATTCAGTTCTAGTTGTCAGTTTGTTTTTGAGAGTAAGAACTCCAGTTTTCTATCCAAGCATGCAGCTTTTGTCTCTTATTTCACGTTTACAGTGTGAGACACTGTTTTCCAACCTCATACCCTTTGCATGTACTACCTTTTTTTTTACGTAGGGTATGCTTGTCGATCAATAAATGCACATTCCTTTGCATCTCTTGAATCTGTCTTCATTTGACATAATAATGTGACAGCACAAAACCCGTACATATTTTGTTGACGTGTGCCATGCATACAAGCAGAACCAGATGCCTGTCCTTTTGGTCTTTGAAAGTTACCCTAAAACAATGGCAGCCTTCTTTCTGAAGTTATTAAAAGAAAGTAATCTGTTTCTTAAACTGAGATACTTGGAACACTTCCTGGCTTCTTCAGAATGTTTTGATAGAAAACTAGCAATATCATTTGTTTTATGTTTCACAAGTTGAAAAGAAATGGTGCAATAGCGAAGCCGAAGGACATCATAAGGTTGAAGAATACTAGATGTTTTTTCAGATGAAAGGTGTACCATACGTAAATCCAGTGTCCCATTTTCTCAGAGGAAAGCAATACTCTTGGATTAAGAAATACATATTTGTGTTCTTGGATGAGGTTTACTGGTTCTTTTGGTAAATGGGTGCCACCTTTTCCGTTTTATGGAAATTTGGCTGTCAAATGTAAGGTTATAAAGATGGATAAGCTGATTTTGTTTGGAACACCTTCTAAGTTAAGTGCATGTATTAGATGGCAATTTGAGTAATAGATTGCTGACACATTATAGTATTAAATCTTTCACCAAGTTCCTGTTCCACTCTTTACTATTCTACCGTTTCTGGCATTAAGGTAACTCTATGTTTTGATATGGGAAGGAAAGTAGAAATTAAGGTAACTCTATAATGTTATTAGGAAACTTTTTTCCTTAAGTGTAATGACATCCTTCGTAAGTTTAAGAACTTTTAGTTCAAAATTCATTTTCATCATTTCTATGTTATACTTTTTCTGTACATGAAACATTACGTTCATGGTCTTGCTTGTGACATTTGTAATAATTGCCTATACCTGCAGAGATGTTCAAGCTAGCAGCATACTACTTGATGATAAGTTTGAAGTGCGGCTGGGAAGCTTAAGTGAGGTCTGCACTCAAGAAGGTGACAACCATCCAAATAGAATTACCAAGTTATTACGGTTGCCACAGTAAGTAACATCTATCCTTGGGAAATTTATGTTTTCTAGATAATATCTACTTAAATCTAATGGTTTTCAGCTGTAAATTATATGAGTTCTTAAAAATTGGTCCTAAAAAGTTCATCAAAACCACCTTGTGACTATCAGCTGCTTAAAGTATGAGTTCCGAGGTGGCATTATTATGGAAATCATTAGATACTAAACGTTACAACTTTTTCCGTGTTCTAAAATTCTGCAGCGTAGAACTTCTGTTTGTTATGGCTAATAATACTGAACACCTGCAAAACACTTACTAGAGTTGCACTAAATTCAAAGAAGAACAGGAAAATCAAACATGACATGCAAAATATTTTCTAGAGTTGCAATTTGATGGGTCAGCGAAGGTTGATATTCCATGAAAATTATCTTTCCTAATTGGTGCTATCTTTTGAAAATGTTAGATTTTGGTCAAGTTGCTGCATGTCCTTCTTGATTCTAAGCATATATCTATCCTATCCATTCAAGAACCTGAGTTATATTTGTGCACTCGATGAGGATATCCTTAAACTTTTAACTGTATTCATGAACCTGGGGTTTGTGGATTGTGTTTATTTATGTTTCGTTTCCGTTTCCTGGAATAATCATGGTACTAATGATTTCAAATCATATAATGTTCCTGATAAGAATTTTTTGGAAAAAAAATTTCTTAATAGTTTTGTGAAATCTTTCCTTTTTAATGTTACTTACTTTGCCAAAAATCAAGTTCTGACCTTATAATTTCTCACTTCTGTGCAGGACATCTGAACAAGGCACCTCTGGTAAGTACATCTGTCTTTTGTTGTGTTTATTGCCAAGTCATATATATATATATATATATATATATATAGACTTCAGTTTTGTGCGTGTATATATGCACATAGGTTTCTGTTTCTGATTAGGTGAATAGATACGTAGTGTAATTGTAAAAGTTTGAGTTTTTATGGATTATCAAGATTCGGTCTTTCCTTTTGTGAACTAGTTAACAAATCTTGTTTCTTTGAAAAATTGCAGGTACCGCAAATGCAACATGTGCGTATGATGTTTATTGCTTTGGAAAGGTATTGCTTGAGCTAGTTACAGGAAAGTTAGGTATAAGTGCATCGAGTGATGCGACCATGAAAGATTGGTTGGAGCAGACATTACCTTACATCAGCATATATGACAAAGAAATGGTGACAAACATTGTAGATCCATCTTTAATAATAGATGAAGATCTATTAGAGGAAGTATGGGCTATGGCAATAGTAGCAAGGTCCTGCTTGAATCCAAAGCCATCGAGACGGCCTCTTATGAGATACATTCTTAAAGCATTAGAGAATCCATTGAAAGTAGTAAGGGAAGAACACAGCAGCTCAGCAAGGCTTAGAGCAACTTCATCAAGAAGCTCATGGAATGCTGCTCTATTTGGAAGCTGGCGGCATAGCTCTTCAGATGTAGCAGCTGTACCTGCAGCACCAGCACGAGCCAGCAGCTATAAACAGTCAGGAACAACAACAGGTTCTCAGGGGAGTGGTGGTCAAAATGGTGGTGGTGGTGGTGGTGATGGGGCTCATTCATCGTCGACGAGACGACATTCAAAAGAGATATTCCCTGAACCAGTGGATGAACAAGAAGATGATGATGATGATGATGAGGATGATGATGAGGATGTAGGAAGAGGAAATGGGGTATAATATATATATATATATATATATATATATAGAGAGAGAGAGAGAGAGAGAGAGAGAGAGAGAAGAGGGAAGAAAAGAGATGATGATGATTGTTGTTTATTCTTTTGTCAATAACAAAGCAGGAGAAGAAGGATCGCTGCCATGCCTTCATTGATGATTGTTTTTGACTTTTTTGGGGGTGTTTTAAAAAAAAAGGTTGTACAGTAGCAACAGCTTCTTATTGGATAGAGATATATATATATTAAACAGAAAGATGGAGAAAGAAAAAAATTTGTTTGTTTAGGAAGCATTGACATAAAAATCCCATTTGGTGTTTTCTTTTATGGTCTTTGAATGATATTTTTTTGGGCTAAAAATGAGGATGAAGTGAGTTAGTCATTGTAATATTTCTTTGTACATTATCAAGATTCTCCACCACCACCTTCCATTGATGAAAAATGGAAGGAATAAAAGGTAAGAAATATCCCCTCCTTAATTGTTATTCATGCAAAAAAAAAAAAATTAAAGGATGAAAAAGAGGTCCCACCGAGACTTGAACTCGGGTTATTAGATTCAGAGTCTAATGTCCTAACCGCTAGACCATGAGACCTTGTTGTTCTAATTTTGTTTAGATAACTAATTTATATTAATCTTAAATTCTATTACCTGTAATAAATTAGGAAAAACTTCCCACATTTGAATATATGCACCAGAATATGCCTGCATTTTTTATCGTAAAATTTTCAATAATTTCCTTTTTCTTTTTTTTTCTAAAATATAAAATAAAAAATCATATGTGATAGACATGATTATGTCAAAAGTTCCACCATAATATTCCTTTTAGCCAGAAAATAGAAACCATATCTTTGGCACTTTGTAACAAAAGGTTATAGAGAATTTTAACCTAAGAAGCACTGATGACATATAAATATTAGAATTTATGAGTTCCAACTGTGTTGCAAAATAAATTTTTCTTCAAAATATTTATATATATAAAAACCAACTATTTCTTAAAGAATAAGTAAAAGAAATAAGTGAGCAAGTAATTCTTAAATGGCTTTGCTTCATGGAAATGAAGAGAGAAGGAAAAATGGGGCAAAAAAAAAAAAAAAAAGAATCAAAACGACTCTTTTCTAAAGTCAAAGAGGAAAATGTCCGCCAAGTCTCCTACCCCAACTAGGCAAAATAGTATACCGTCGCCCAAAACCGTATTTGAAAAATGGATGAATACTGCTTTGTTTAATGGTGAAGAACTCACATTCTTATTCGTCAATGCCGTTTTTTCCGCTGTGTTTTGAATCCTTTTTCCTGAAATAAAAAAACCATGTCCATTTCAATGATACTTTTCCATCTTATTTTCAATCAAATTAAGGTAATCCACAAACCTATTTGTTAGTAGTTGTTTGTAGATTGTAGTAGATGCCTCGAGTTTATGACAACTAGGAAAGACTGGTGGGAGCAACTCTGCGCAGAGAGCAGCTCCGTCTCATTGTCTGAGGACTCCCAGTGACCTTTCCTTGGCATCTTCCTCTTCCTTCAACTTCCGCGCTTCCTCTCGCCAGAAAATTTCTTCTATTAAACTTCCCAGACTATCCATCGGGGAGGCATTCGAGTACGATCATATTCTCTGAGCGTCTAACTACTTCACCAAATCCAATCTCATCGCCCAAGGCCACTCTGGTGACCTATTTTTCGGCGTTTTAGATAATGAGATTCGGTGGTAATTAAGAAAATTGATTTTTCGTTGACCGCGATGGAGGCATACTGCCTAAGAGAATTGGAATTTTACGGCAAGGCGAAGGTGACGCATTCTAGATTCGTTCCTCTGTTAGGGCATTGCTCCGATGATTTGAACAAGCAGCTGTTTCTAGTTTACAAATACATGCCTAAAGTAGATTTGGCGGTGAATTTGAAATGCTAATTAAGAGATATTCAAGCTAGCACCATACTTCTCGATGATAAATATGAAGTGCGATTAGGAAGCCTCAGTAATGTATGTGCTCAGGATTGGGAAAAGCAAAAGGAACAAAATCGAAATAGGTTTACCAGATTTCTCCGGCTGCCCCGGTACGTGTATATGCCAAGCTTTTCTATCGGATGAAAAGCTACAATAAAAGCTGCTATTGTATACTATAAGTATTAGTACTAATGTTTTACTTGAACTCAGGCCACCTATAACAATAAAAAGCACTCCTCCTGGTGAGTCATGAGTGCATTTTACTTTCGTGCCTTATTCTTCATTCTATAGTTCTTTCTGACATGATCGTGAATGCAATAGGATTCATTCATGAAATTTCTTTCTTGTTTTTGAAAATTTTCAGATGTACCTAATGCTATGTGTACCTATGATGTTTATTGCTTTGGAAAAGTATTGCTTGAGCTAGTGACAGGGAAGCTAGGGAACAGTAGTGCATCTGGTGAGGCTTGGTTAGAACAGCTGCTACCATACATAACCATTTATGATTATGACCAAGAATTGATTGTAAAGATTGTGGATCCCTCTTTAGTTATGTATAAAGATCAATTAGAGGAAGCATGGGCTATGGCAATAGTAGCAAAGTCCTGCTTGAATTCGAAGCCATCGAGGCGGCCTCAAATGAGATACATTCTTAAAGCGTTAGAGAATCCTTTGAAAGTAGTAAAGGAAGAGCACAGCAGCTCAGCAAGGCTTAGAGCAACTTCATCAAGCAGCTCATGGAATGATGCTCTACTTGGAAGCTGGCGGCATAACTCTCCAGATGTAGCAGCTGGACCATCAGCAGCCAGTAGCTATATACAGTCAGGAACAACAGGTTCTCAGGGGAGTGGTGACCAAAATGGTGATGGGGCTCATTCAAAAGAAGATTTTCCCTGAACCGGTGGATGAACAAGAAGGAGATGATGATGTAAAAAGAGGAATACTAAACAGGGAAGAAAAGAGATGATTGTAATTTATTTATTGGTCAGAGCTCATCTGGATTGTTGTAAATTATGAAGGCTCTCTCCACCACCTTCCACTGATAAAAGATGGAAGGAGCAATAGGTAAGAAAATTAAAATTAGGAAATAGCGGTTGAATATTTTTTATGAATGTATTAAAATAAAATATTTAAACATTTTTGTTATTTCATAAATGCCCCTGTATCTACACTTATTTATTATTGCATAAATGCCATGTACTTAATTTTTTTTATTGCCCACAGTGAATGAGTTTATGCGGTATGATTGAAACAACAAATTAAGGGAAATAAAGAACAGTTTAAAAAAAAAAAAAATAAAGTCCAACCGACCTCGGGTTTGCTGGATTCAAAGTCCAATGTCTTGACCACCACCCCATGAGACCTTGATGTTCCTAATATTTTTATTAATTTATTCTTTAAATTATATATATATATTGTGTGTATTTTTATGTAATAAACTAGCAACCGGTATTTGAATATTCAGAACTACTAGAACAAGGGACCTGCATTTTTTACGCCAACAATTTCCTTGAACAATGAAGAAGGTCATATGCTATAGACGTATTGCTATGTTTGTTAGAGATTTTAAATAATAAAAAAAATCCTTAATTTTGTTTTCACCATAATCTTCCGTTTTGACAAAAATTATAAAATCATATCTTTGGCACACTTTGTAACGAAAGATTATAGAAAATTCATAATTGTTAAAATTTTCGATTAAATTGTAAGAAATTTTTGTTTTTTAAAAAAAGAAAGGTTTCAGGATGTATAAGTGTTGGGGTATCAACCCATGTCCCACATCTGAAGATAATGCTAGAGGTGACTAGCATATAAGAGTTCCACTAACTCCATTAGTATGAGGCCTTTTGGGATGTTGCCCAATAACAAAAAACCGTGAGGGCTTATTAGGGCCCAAAGCGGACAATATCATACTAATGTGGAGTTAAGTGGTGGAAGCCCAACCTTGTGGGTATATGTGGGCCCGAGAAGTGGTATCAGAGCTTAAGGTTAATGGGCTTGTTTGTAAGAGATGTGTGGGGAGGCCCTCATTCTTGTCGACCTAGCGATTGTGGGTGCCTTGTGTGCCGCCTTGTGTCGAAGGAGCGGCAGTGGTACGATTTCGTCTAGGGGAGGCCCACGAGTATGTGGTCCTTGGTTTGAGGGGTTCGAGTCCAATCTAGTGCTTGCGGAGATGCAGGAAGATTGTCCCTCTAGGGGGAGGACACGGGTATGTGGTCCTTGGTTTGAGGGGAGGATTGTTGGGGTATCAACCCATGTCCCACATCTGAAGATAATGCTAGAGGTGACTAGCATATAAGAGTTCCACTAACTCCATTAGTATGAGGCCTTTTGGGATGTTGCCCAATAACAAAAAACCGTGAGGGCTTATTAGGGCCCAAAGCGGACAATATCATACTAATGTGGAGTTAAGTGGTGGAAGCCCAACCTTGTGGGTATATGTGGGCCCAAGAATAAGAACCAGCAATTTCTTAAAAAATAAGTAAAAGAATGAAGGGAGGAGGAGAGAAGGGGAAAAGGGGGGAAAAGAAAAGTCAAAACGGCTCCTTTATATTATAAAGTCAAAGAGGAAAATGTCTGCGAAATCTCTCCTACACCAACTAGGCAAAATATTGGAAAAATGGAACGAAAACTGTTTTGTTTAATGGTGAAGAACTCACATTGTTATTCGTCAATGCCGTGTTTTTCCACTATATTTTGAATATTTTCTCCTGAAATCAACAAATCATACCCGTTTCATTGATACATTTCGATCTTATTTTCAAATAAAATTAAGGTAATCCACGAACCTATTTGTAGATGCCTCAAGTTTATGACAACTGGGAAAGACTGGTGCGAGCCACACTGCGCAGAGAGCAGCTCCGTCTCATCGGTCTGAGGACTCCCAGTGACCTTTCATTGGCATCTTCCTCTTCCTTCAACTTCGGCGCTTCCTCTCGCCGGGAAATTTCTTCTATTAAACTTCCGCTATCAATCGGGGAGGCATTCGAGTACGATCATATTCTCCGAGCGTCTAACTACTTTACCAAATCCAATCTCATCGCCCAAGGCCACTCCGGTGACCTATTTTTCGGCGTTTTAGATAATGAGATTGCGGTGGTAATTAAGAAAATTGATTTTTCGTTGACCGCGATGGAGGCATACTGCCTAAGAGAATTGGAATTTTACGGCAAGACGAAGGTGACGCATTCTAGATTCGTTCCTCTGTTAGGGCATTGCTCCGATAATTTGAACAAGCAGCTGTTTCTAGTTTACAAATACATGCCTAACGTAGATTTGGCGAGCTCGCTTTTTAGGGAACCGGATCCTGACGACCTTGATGAATACTCATTAAGGTCACTCGATTGGATTACGAGATTGAAGATTGCTACTGGAGTTGCACAGGCTCTGTCTGTTCTCCACCATTTATTTTCTCCACCGCTTGTTCACAGGTATATTCTCTTCCTCAATTTAATTCATAGTTCATAATTTAATTTAGTTTAATTAATTAATAGCTTGATTGGAGGTTCTTCTTAATTTGAAATGCTAATTAAGAGATATTCAAGCTAGCACCATACTTCTCGATGATAACTATGAAGTGCGATTAGGAAGCCTCAGTAATGTATGTGCTCAGGATTGGGAAAAGCAAAAGGAACAAAATCAAAATAGGTTTACCAGATTTCTCCGGCTGCCCCGGTACGTGGATATATGTGTATATATATGTGCCGCTTTTCTATCGGATGAAAAAGCTATAACAAAAGCAGCTAATGTAAAATGAGGCTATAACGTTATGTATTAGTACTAATGCTTTACTTGAACGCAGGCCACCTATAACAATAAAAAGCAGGCCTGGTAAGTGCATTTTACTTTATTGCCTTTTTCACCTTCTCCATACTCTGTTTTTTTTTTTTTTTTTTTTTTTGGTGGCTAAATGAGTTGATCATGAATCCTGTAGGCATTTTAGTGTGACAAGTAAATAAAGAAAAAAGTGGTTAATTTGTAGGATTGAATGAAGTTGGTGGATTTGCTCCCAACTGTCAAAAAAGATTTATCAGACTCACTCATGAAATATCTTTCTTGTTGATGAAAATTTTCAGGTATACCTAATGCTTCGTGTACTTATGATGTTTATTGCTTTGGAATGGTATTGCTTGAGCTAGTGACAGGGAAGCTAGGGATCAGCAGTGGATCTGGTAAGGATTGGTTAGAACAGATGCTACCATACATAACCATTCATGACCAAGAATTGATTGTAAAGATTGTGGATCACTCTTTAGTAATGTACGAAGATTTGTTAGAGGAAGTATGGTCGATGGCAGTTGTGGCAAGGGCCTGCCTGAATCCAGAGCCATCAAGGAGGCCACTAATGAGAAATGTTCTTGAAGCTTTAGAGAGTCCTCTGGAAGTAGTGAGGGAAGATAACCCTGATAGAACTAGGCTTGTGGAGCCTTCCCCCAATAGCCCTAGGAATGATATCATGTTGGCAAGCATTTGGGGCAGCTCTTTAGATTTAGCAGCTAAACTAGTTGCACAACCACCTTCAGCTTTAGTAGCTAAATCAGTTGCACCTTCAGATTTAGCAGCTAAACCAGTTCAGCGTCGCAGCATAGTTCCACCAGCTTTCTTCTTAAAATAAAATAACAGAGTTGGTCCAGTCATCCACTCTAATGCTTAAGTTAAGCTAAGACAATAAATATATAAACGAGTAAAATACTCAAAAACTTCAACAAGTAACCAACTTAAACTGAAAAAAAAAAAAGAAAAAAAAGAAAAGAAAGATTACATTCATACTTTTATTAGCCACACCTACCTGATAACTTTGTACAAGTCAACGTAGGACATGCTTGATTGGTCTCATTATGATGAAGATGTCTTTTTATCAAGTTTTGTGCGATGATGTGTAATTTATACCTTTTAATGTTTTATTCTTTATGTAATTATATATTTGAATGCGCTACATTCAATAAATGATACTGCATTCTTTTTCTAATTTAATTATTTAAATGGATTGTATGTATTCAACACAAAGTAACTAGACAATATCATGTGACAACACCATAATAAGATATCACTGCGTAGCGAATGCATGTATCTGAATTTGATGTTGCAAAACACAAGGACTAAATTCAGTTCTCATTAAGCATGGAAATAAGGGGGTAGCAATCAATGTATTCATGGTTCTAAGAACTATTATCCTATAATAATGATAATAATAAAAATTCAATCAATCAAGCATCCAGGCTGCTTAAAGTTGAAAAATGTCATCTAACTACTTACTCAACAATTGTTTAAGCAAAAATTTTGAGACGCCAAGGGAAGAAGTGTATGCATTTTACTAGAGACCGAGGCGGCATATAGGGTTCTTTTTAATGATACCAAGATCCACCTGTAGAAACACAGCCAAATTGTACCACTGTAAATGCGTCTGGAAATCATGAATGCTATAAACCAATGGAAGCCAACAGTATGTACCTTGTGCCCGAAGAGGTTTCTGATATTGTCTATTCCATAGAGAATCATGGTTGGCCTTTCAAGGGAAAGGCCCCATGCAATAACACGAACATCTTCAGGGAACCCCATTGGTCGTAACATTTCTGGTCTGAACATTCCAGAATTCCCAACCTCAACCCATTTCTTTAACCCTTCATGATAACTGACCAACCAAATGAAAAGTATGATTAGAATTTAGAATATCAAATTCTTCATATTGTCAGGACCTATTTACTTGAAATTGGTGGGTGCCCTACCTAAAGATTTCCATACTCGGCTCAGTATAGGGATTATACGCAGCCTTGAACCGAAGCTTGGACATTCCTGGATAAAAGAGAACAAAGATTATTCCTGGTCTCAATCATCATTCTAGCATGTCCTTGGGAAAGATTGCAACATTGATTTCAGATGAGAAAAGAAATTAAGAAATAAATTACCCAAACGAGAAAAGAAGTCCTCAAGAACACCTATAAGGTCGCCAAGGGAAAGTCCTCGATCACAGACAAGGCCTGACATAAAATCATAAAACCACATAAGTATAAGCACAAGCAAGTATCCTGTTATTGGAAAATCAAATTATTGCAAAGTCTTTAGAGAATGATATGAACTCGTATCTTATTCAATAATATTCCCCCAATTAGGTCCCTAGGTAAATTGAAACAGATCTATATTGCTTAAGTTCAAGTCAAATTTGGGTTATATGCTTCGTTGGATTCCTTCAATTTGACCCTAATAAAGTAGCAAAAGTGATAGTTGTGGTCATAGGCAACAGAGAAATTTGAAATTTCACAATCACTTGGTGGGATGACTATTATTTATGCATCAGCCAAAATCTAACTAGCTTGTTTATGTTATTGGTTTTCATATGGGACTGGAAAGAAAATATAAAATACAAATTACTTGATCACAGTGAGAATAGGTAAATAATAAGAGTACTTGTAAAGAAAATGAATTAAACATTTATTTGATGGTGAGAACAGGATATGTACCTTCTATTTGGTGGAACTCCGCAAGATGTGTCTTATCAACTGCTTCATTTCTGAAAACACGATCTATGGAATAGTATTTCTTGGGAGCAAAAGGTTCCTGCACAACTTTAAAGTATTCTAGGTAATATTATTGTCAAGAACTAGCATGTACAATCTTCACAAATTTGAAACAAAACAGGTTTCATTTAGATCAACTACTATCCTCTGAAATATCCAAATTCCAGGAAAATTGTAGCCACCAAGACAGCATCTTTGAGTATCCTGAAGTCTCAAATGCCACTCAAAATCATATGACATATATAATGTACACTTATTTTCCCACATGACCCCTTAACCATATCTACAGGCCGAAAGTATAGATCACAGAAAATGAATCTTTGCCATTCATGTCAATTATTTACAGACACAAAATACATCATTTAGTTAAATTAGCCAAGGGAAAGACTAAACCTGCGCAAGTTTATAGAGCATCCTTGAAGAGACGGCAGTTGTGTGAGTCCTTAGAACATTTTTATCAGCCTCATCTCTTTTCCATTCATATCCATAGCTACAAAAATTTGAATTTAGTGAGAGAAAAATCCAGCTTTGTTATAGATATATCCATATTTACTATCTATGAAGCATACCTACGGGAGCCATAACCACCAGATTCATGAACTTGCTTCACCCTTTGAACATAATCTTCAGGCAGTGTCTTTGTAGTCGCAGGTACTGCAATTGTGATTAACATGTGACCCTTACATAAAAGCTAATAAAATATAAGACACCAAATGGATAGTGATTCAACCAAACAAACCTTTCAAAAAGAATGTGTCGTGTGAATCACGAGCAGGATGTTGTTGTTGCTGGAAAAGTGAATCAAAGTTCCAGAAGCTGCATCATAAATAATAGTAAAAAAATAAAAATTAAAAACCTTCAACCCATCTATTGCAGCAAACTGCAAGCATTAAAAATCCTAAGAGTAGTAAAATCCCTTTAAAACATAAAAATGCACAAGCAAAATATACTTCTCACTGCATCCAGAATTAAAATGGGAAGGGGTATAAAAAGAGAAGTATCAAATATGTATCTGCATGTGTATTTGTCTGTACATATCCCTGGCAGATTTGCTTTGAAAAACTGAAACTCCATTTAGACAACCATTTTTTGCAAAAAAATTGCATTAAAATTTTATTTATAGATGTTTTTTAAATTTGAATTTTCTATTGTTAAATATTAAAAATATAATTAACAAACAATTATTTTTTAAAAAAATTTTAGAACATAATTTTTCTAGCAGCAAAAATGTTGTCCAAATGGATCCTAATTAACTTGTTTTCATATTTCTGAAGGCAACAAGTGTGAAGACCACTAAAAGTATAGGGAATTCTACACCATTCTTAGTGTAACAATAGCATAGCTATTTATAGCTACTGATACCCCAAAATATTAACATATATGCCAGGAACACAAAATTAGTGTGGACCAGAATGAGCACCTGCTTTCCACATAATTGTTGGTCGGCATCTCCTCAAATCTGCACAAAATCGTTCAACAAGTTCACAGGTAAATGCATGAAAATATTTTAGTATGATAAAATTTCAATTTAAATAAATACAAAGAGATAAACTCATACCCCATGAGAAGAAAAATATTCTGTATTTGTCGCCGAACCTGAAAGCAAGATACACATGAATAGAAGTGTTAGATGTAAGAAGAAAAAATAGCCAATATATTATAGATGAAATAATTTCTGAGCAGAAATATGATCACAACAGATTGTTTAGTGTCTAAAAGTTCAATATAGCTGATGAAACAACCAAACATCAAACCCACAGGCAACCAAAGTTTACAGTTTGTGCTATCCCGTGAAAATAAAACTTTCAAATCAAACCACTTGTTCATATGACTTTGAGATGTGCTATTTCTCATGTCTCAACTAAAAGCAACATGAATAATGAACAAAAATAAATAAATAAAGAGTATCTACAGGGATGGAAAGTGTCAAAAATCTACCTTTAGCAGTGGATGCAGGTGCCCTCCTTCAACTGGTTGACCATTAGCTCTGAAGTTATACTCTTTTAACTGCAATTCCCTCCAATCTCCTCTATAGTTGGAGAGAACAATATAAGAAAAATCCAGCAACACCTTTTCAACTCAAAAATTCCATAATACCAACTTATCCCCTCATTCAAATTTATTGTGCAAAAAAAAAAAAAAAAGGAGAAACTGGAGATATTAATGGTTTTCTCCACTTTATCCATGTGACCGAAAACACTTGGCAGACGGAACAAAATATATTTCTTTACTCATTTGCAAAAAGTTGGATGATAAAATTCTTTTAGGAAATCAAAGTTAATAAAATGAAACTACATGACACTTGAATGTTATTAAATGGGGAGTCAATTTGCAAGATATCAAAAAGATCCAGGATAAAAAATTCAGCATGTAGGATTTATGAAGTCAAGATAAAGTTATATTTGATTACCTTTGAATATTATCTCGTGTTAGATCTGTGGCAGCTTTTTTCCTTTTGGGAGCATACTTTGGACCCTTTCTCACTGAGTAGCCTTTCCATATCCTAGGGAACATAACACAAAAAATAAGAGGGATGGTTAGTGCAAAAACTAGCAAATTCAGGAAAAAGAGAATCCATCTTTTTCAGTTGGAGAGAAAGGGCACAAAGAGAAATAATAATTACTGTTGCGTAATAAGTTTTCTTCTCTTAAGAGCATCAATATCCTCTGAACCAACT
Source organism: Asclepias syriaca (assembly GCA_027405835.1). Classification (NCBI taxonomy): domain Eukaryota; kingdom Viridiplantae; phylum Streptophyta; class Magnoliopsida; order Gentianales; family Apocynaceae; genus Asclepias; species Asclepias syriaca. Next base: position 326,458 of record JAPHNG010000664.1, read on the forward strand.
ACCTGCAATGGCAATAAATAATCATATCATTATGAAACAAGCACTTTTTCTTAAACAGAAAATATAGAAACCCTTAAGTAAACCATAACTCCAGTTAATAGCCACTGGAAATGGTACAATCTACTGAAATAGGAGCAGAAAAAGATAAAAATGCATAATCCAAGTTAATTGCACTATTTCATACCTCTCCATTTTGGATTTTTATAAGTAGATCTTTTACTCTATCCTCAACATTTTCAACCTGCGGTAAGATCACATATGAGCAGAAGTAGAACAAATACTCATAATAACTAGCTATGTAATATATATTCTCAACTGCTTCTCTTTGCATAAAGTTCCATCACCCCATGGAGGAAAAAAAAATAGAATCCAAACAGATATGCCCAATAATTGCTAGCACAGTAGACAAAAGAGGCAAGATCAGACAAGAAGATGCTGATTTACATGAAACAGAAAGAACTTTAAAATCGCATGAAATATTATATTTATACAGCATGTACTGACTTGATATCTTGCAAGTAAGACTGTCAATTCCACAAGTGAGCGGAAAGGAAAGTGTGTTATAATACATGTATTGAACAGACTCAGCCAATAAACTACAAATACGTTTGGACTAAAGGAAATGGAAGGAAGAAGAGAATAGGAAGAGAGTCAGCATTAAGTATTTGGATTAATTTTTTTAAGAAGGAACAGGAGGCAAGGAGATATTAGGTTTGGTATCAAAGGTCCAATCTCCTTTGCACCCAAAAGTGAACGGTAAGTTAAAAAGAGTAAATGTCTCATTAATCAATTTTTGCAGAGGTCCTGAAATGCCTCTATAAAAGTAGGCTTCCTTCAGCAAGAACTAATGCAGGGATTCAATCCTTGTTAGGACCAATATTATGAATCCTGGAACTGGACGCTGTAGGAGCTTTACCTTCCGGAACATTTGTGACTTTCCAGAATCCTGTGACTTCTTCCCAGAACCCTGAGACTTCAAAGCATCCTGGGACTTTGCAGAATCCTTTGACTTTACTACCTCTACCCATTTATTCTTTATTGCTTGTTGCAAACCTATCTTGAATAGAGAAGGGTCCATTTTTTTCTGCATTCAAAGTTGTAAAGGTTAAAAACATATATTCTTGATTTAATGAGTAACAAAATTTTGTTGTAACATATTTAGAAAATAAAATATAAATTTTGACAAACAATAAAACTCATATACGCTGCAAAATCAAATTTAAGTTCTGGTCACTTAATAAGAACTGAGAAACATACCAAAATAACAAGTCTTGACATCCCACAGAATAAGATAAAATAAAATGAGAGAAAATTTTATAGAGCCAACATTACTTGTTACTATTATGAAGATCAGACAGAATTATTTTTAAAAGACATCGAGTACCAAATCAGAGTTCATGCCAACCAGATAAATTTCCTATATCATGGTCATCAAAGAATCAGGAAAGTTGCACCTGGGAACTTGATACAAAATAGAGAGGAAGGAGGTGGGGGAGGGAAAATAATGTTGATTACATAATCTCCTATGCAATAAAGTTCAAAAGCAATACAACCGGACAATCCCACTATCTCCCATGGAAACCCAAAAAGAAAGAAATTCCGCACCTGTAAGTCTTCTTGTGTAATACCCTCATTTGGAATAGCTGAAAAGAGTTGGACTTCAGGAGATCCTGCTTCAGCATATTGCAATCCCTCCTGAGTAAGAATCCATCTTTCTTTCTTAATGTCCTGCACAATTCCCACGAAGCGATTATTAAGCTACTCGATTCCCCCAAAATATATATATTAAGCTCAAGTTTAATACTAGACTTCAAGCAGCTTATTAAATTAAACAACATTTCCAGTAAGGAAATACCCATAGACAAGATAGTTCAAAATCATAAAGCATGATGTGAGAAAACTAAAATTTATTAACCCTCCGCAACTTGATAGACTTAGTTCAGGCTCTCATCTCCTCCACCAAGAAAAAGATGCTTAGACATACATCTTCTAGAGAACCTTAAAATGCTGATAGACAATAAAAAGGCACAACTAAAGGTTCCGCAAAGTGCCAGTTCAATCAAAAGGGAACTCCTGTATAATTGAAGAGATACATTTTGTATCCAAAATAGAATGACCACGCAGCTTGGAGAATTCCAAAAGGTTTCGTGAATGCACATCTTCTAAACTTTTCAATTCGTAATTAGGAAATATCTCACTTCATTATCCAGCATCAAACTTACAACAATCCCATACAAATTATAGCACATAAACTTAAATAGCGTTAGAGCACCGGATATTTCGCAGTAAAACCCCTTTCGGAAGGAAAAAAAGATGAGAAACCTGAGCATCGACAAGTCTGAATCCGTTGAGACTCTTAATGACGTTGACGATCTCATCGTGACTGAGTCCTTTTTCGTCAGCGAATTTTCCCGAATCAGATATCTCTTCGTTCTTCTCTAGAAATCCAAGCACGGCATCTTCCGCCATCATTCCAATGTTCCTCGTCCGTCAGGAGAACTTCACTCGCCGGCAAACAAAATTCGAAGGTACAGACAATAGTTTCACCTTCCCCAGCAGCAGAGTGACAATGAGCTGAGATTGTTTGCAACTGTGAGGAGGCGTTGGAGAAAGGGCTGCGTAGAAGTTTTAGGATTTTTGCTATCTAGGGCCCTTTATTTACCCCCTTTTTTTTCTATTTTTAGTTCTATATGTTTCATAAGAGCTGTGCCCTCTTTAAGTTTTAACAGAGTTTGGTTTTCTTTTCCAATTACAAACAGCCACGTTACCCCCTAATTGGGGGCTTTCCCTAAAATGACCAAATTTTTTAAAATTTGTCCCGGTTTAACCTAGTTTTTAAAATTATTTCCCAAACTATCACAAAATGAGTTCTATTGGGACCTACTAAATTTTTTAAAAAAATTTTCTCTTTTTTCTTTCTCTTTTTCTATTTTTATCTCTCTTTTTTTTTTTTTTTAAAACCTCTCCGTTTACTCCCTCCGTTTCCTCTCTCCGTTTCCCCTCTTTTCATTTTTTTTATTTCCTTTTCCAAACCCATCTCCCCCCCCCCCACTTTCCCTTTTTTTTTCATTTTTGTCTGTTCTCCACATAAACCCTAGCTCACAACAAAAGGGATATATGAATAAGGAATATATATATATATATATAATATAAAAGGAAACCTACTATCAGAACCCCTTAAAAAACAAAAGGGTAAAAATTCAAATAATTTGACGCTGCTCCCGGCTCAGCCATGATTAGCTTTAAACCCCGGAGTAACAGAAGAACAATTGAAGGAAGGAAGACGAAGAAGATGAAGAAGATGGCAGAATTTCCATCCGGAAACCATACGAATCTCAATCAAGAAAACGAACCCAAAAGAGTGAAGAAAACTAAACCCCAATTCAGACCTGCTGCAGATGATACCAAGCCTATTCTACAAGACCCTGTAAGTTAAAACTCTCTTCTCTATTTATTTTTCATTTTACATTTTTAGCAATTCATAAGATCCTGTGGAGTAATGGGTTCTTGTTAATTTCAACCCTAATGAGTTTTTTTTTTTTGTTGTTTTTTGCCTTTTTTCGAGGTGGTTATGGTTAGATTCTCAGAGCAGACCCCATTGAGACGGAAGAAGCTGTGCTCCGATTGCTTCCTTTTCCTGTTCCCATTACCAAAACCAGTTTCAATGTTTAAACATGAATGCAATTTTCAGTTTTTCTATGGTATTTCTGTCATTCAAGAATTTTGAAATCTTGTGGATGTTCCCCCCACCAAAATCTTGATTTGTTTCTTTTTCAATTACATTATGTGTTTTTTTCTCGATAATAATATGTCTATATATTTTACATTACATAGAAGAGGTTGTATAAACTTTTGTACCAGTAGCCCTTACCTATATTTACCAGATTTAAAAAAAATAAAGAAAATTGTTCATAACATATCATGAGGAGAAGACAATGGATGGCTATGGAACAGAAAAGTAATGAATAATTATATGTGAAACATTATGACTCATCTTCTTAATTCAGTACTGGAATTTATCACGTTTGAAAATTATGTGAAACATTAGGACTCATCTTCTCAATGAGTCCAATTCAGTACTGGAATTTATCACGTTTGAAAATTATGTGAAACATTAGGACTCATCTTCTCAATGAGTCCAATTCAGTACTGGAATTTATCACGTTTGAAAATTATGTGAAACATTAGGACTCATCTTCTCAATGAGTCCTATAATTCAGTACTGGAATTATTCACGTTGAAAATTATGTGAAACATTAGGACTCATCTTCTCAATGAGTCCTATAATTCAGTACTGGAATTATTCACGTTTGAAAATTATGTGAAACATTATGACTCATATTCTCAATGAGTCCTATAATTCAGTACTGGAATTATTCACGTTTGAAAATTATGTGAAACATTAGGACTTATCTTCTCAATGAGTCCTATAATTCAGTACTATAATTTATCACGTTTAAAAATTATGTGAAACATTAGGACTCATCTTCTCAATGAGTCCTATAATTCAGTATTGGAATTTATCACATTTGAAAATTATATGAAATATTAGGACTTATCTTCTCAATGAGTCCTATAATTCAGTACTGGAATTTATCACATTTAAAAATTATGTGAAACATTAGGACTCATCTTCTCAATTAGCAACAGAAACCTTTCTGGTAGTAGCAGCAGAGAATTACATACATTTCCTATTTTGCAGCATATGCTAAACCAAGCGGAGAAAGTATCAATACTTTTACTTCATTCCCAAGAAAAAACAAAAACAATAATTAAAACAAAACAAGAAAACCCCAGTAACGATGCCAGCATATTGCAGTTATCTATCCAGAAAAAACTGGTTTATTTTCCATCCTCAATATTCTGAACAGAAAAAGAAGACTAGTGTATGACACTCCTTAGAAGGAAATGTGTGTAACCATAAAAAACATACACCTATGCCTGTAGCAGCATATTTAAACAAGAACTAATTATTCTTTTCAGGTTGTAACTCATTATGGAATAATCAGACTCCTCAGCGATAGAGACTTTCAGATCTGAGGTTCTCAGCAATCTCTGTTTCCCATCGGTCCCCGTTCTCGAGAAGCTTTTCTTTGTCATATAGGAGTTCCTTCAATAAGAAGGAGCACATTAGTATATTCATATTCTCAATATATAGCATCTCAGCTAATGCCTGGACAGAGATTCTGACTAACCTCATGAGTCTCAGTTGCAAACTCGAAGTTGGGCCCTTCAACAATGGCATCAACAGGGCAAGCTTCTTGGCAGAAGCCACAGTAGATACACTTTGTCATGTCAATGTCATACCTGTAGGAATCAGAACATGAAATAAAGGAGGGCAGGAGGCACAGGCAGAATAAATTTCAAAAGGAAAAGGGAAAAACATCAGCAAACACAGAGAGATGAATACCTGGTTGTTCGACGGCTGCCATCCTCTCGTTCTTCAGCCTCGATCGTGATTGCTTGAGCTGGGCATATCTATCACAAAATGAGGTGTAACTAAATAAATACAGGAGGTGCAACTAAACAAATTGTTAAGAGAATTTATAAACGTATGTATTTATAGATATCAAGATAGGACAATGAAGCTTCTAAACATAAGTGTTAAGAGGATAAATTTAACCCTCTCCATCAGTTTAAGCTTTAAAAGTGACAATTTATTTAAATTTAATACTATAAACAATGATAAGACATGACAAAAATATTCATTAATAACCAAAGGAATAACTGATGATAAAAGACCTACTAAGACTGAAACACTTTTTTTTTATGGATGTGTAGTAAGACTAGAACACTTGCTCTCAAGTTGGGCACTAACATTAAGAATGGAAGTCTTACAGCTTCACAAAGTTTACAGGCAATACAGCGTTCCTCTCCAGTTGGATAGCGCCGAAGTGCATGTTCTCCACGAAAACGAGGGCTCAAGGGACCCTTCTCAAATGGATAATTTATCTGGAAAACAAGTACCAATTTTCAGATTCGTACTGATTGAGATAATAATTGATCATACGTGCCACTAGAATCTAAAATTAAGAGAAATGTAAATTACAGCAAATGTTCAATCCAGATTGAGAGCACTACAACAATCCAGAAGTAAACCAGATTGAGATGCTAAAGTTCAACTAGCCACTCAAGCTAAGAAGAGTTGACTACTGAACTACAGCTAATGGTATGAATAGCTTAAAGGGTTTTATTACTGGACGATTTGATATAATAAGTTCCAACTATCATCTTTAGTAAACATGTATTTTTTGGTTTTGTTTCTATTAATTTTATCTTGTAGACTAATAAATGCACCTCTCAGCACATACACCAAACATACTCATTGAAGAAATGTGAGAGAACAAATGAGAAGGGGCCTAAAAAACAGTAAAAGAAAGAGTAAAAAGTATCAGATGCCCTGAAATTTAACAAATTTTGATTTTAGCACTAGAAACTCTTTCCATCTAATATATGTCCTTGAACTTGAAATATATATAGACAAATGAAGTTCTTCAAGTATTTCAACGAGTGGATGAGATTTCATCATACCAATATGCCATTGTGGAAGTTCAATCACTCTAAAAACTTCTTGGATAGCCAAGACTCATCTTGGATACCTATTTATCTATCTCTCTTGTCTCTTTCATTAGATTTGAAATATATTTTCTGTGTTGAAGGTAGGTGTAACCTGTATTTTTTACTTTTTTTTTTTTTTTTTTTTTTTTTTGTTCCAAGTCAGTAGGTCCATAGATGCTTAAGGATCTGTGGATAATACTGGCTCACTTGAAGAGAGAGAGGAAGATGGAACTGCAAGATGAAATTGAAGATGAAGAAATCGGAGATTGAGACAGGCTTTCTCCTCCTCTCTACATCTATGTTGATTGCTTCTCATTTTTTTCAAATTCTACCACAATAGTAAACCTTTTTTCTTTCCCCAAAATCCCATCCTATTAGTAAACTACAAACATTATCCTCTCAGATTTGTGAAGGTGACATGTGGAACACTAAAACAAGTAAATTGAAGATGAAGAAATGAAGAAGAAAAAACTCAAAATAACTTTTTTCAAATTTTAGAGAAAATATTTATTCCTTTTCATCACTAATATGATAAAAGATACCTTTCGAGAAAATTATGCGACAAGAACGTGACTTATTTCCATTAGAGCTTAACAACAAAATTGGATAGAAGAACAAGCATTGATAAATTATTCAAGTATGAGGGCATATATTACAATAAAAAAGGTTCAAAGGTTAAAATCAAAATTTATGAATTTCAGGGGCATGTAGCTCTTTTCAGTCTAAAAGAAAACAGTGCAGCACTTACAGTTACTTTCTTCTCAAAGAAGTACTTCAAAGTTAGACTCAAACCGCGAACCATCTCAGTGAGAAATAGTGTATTTATGCTCCGTTCAAAAACTACAGGCAGTTAAAGAGAACAGAATTTCAACTTGACAATTTAAAACAGAATCAAATGAAATACAGCACCTCAGATCTTTAATGAAGGCTTTTACCAGAGCTCCAGTCTTTTGATATCTCTCTTGCAAGCTTTTCTCTTTCCTCATCGTCTGCAATTTCAAAAATGAAATTCAATTCCATACATTTAAAAATGCGGTTATAGATTAAAGATTTAACTAAAAAGTACAAAGGACTTGGCATTAAATGAATGCAGCAAGTTCTGGCACAATTTTCATATATCCAGTTTTAACAACTGCTACTATTTAACAGGCATTGGCTCTTCATGACACAGCATGAACAAAAGACAACATGTTTTGCCACCCAATATTTCATCTATGCAATTAAAATAAATCCAGCTACCTAATATGAGTTGGTTCTTTGATTAGTTGCCTATTGTCTGAAAGACTTCTAGCACCATTCAAAACTAAGAAACTCTGTAAATCGCTGATCTGTTGGTATGTTTAATTGTATGTCAAGCAAGCATAAAATTAACATGGACATTCAATAGTTAAATACATCATACTTTCACAATGTAGGGATAAACATAGTAAAGAAACTGGAAAATGCATTGACACTCTTCCTGATTGCACATATCACAGTGGAAATGAGTTTAGCTCAAAGAAATGTAAGCCCTAATGCTAAAAATGTTCAAGTTCTTTTAAAAAATAAAAAATAAAAATGCTGTACATACTTGGTTAATGTAAATACATCGCTATAGAGTGAAAATTCAAAAGCAGAGTTCAAACCTTTGTCGGTAGAAAATGAATGTTTGGTAGCATATGATCGAGCCCCACAAGCCATAGCATACTGATGTGCATCCTGCCATGCTTGTCCAGCTGCAGCCTAACATTTCAATACCCAATAATTCATTACTTACACCCAAAAAATAGATTACATTCCAAAAATTAACCCACAAATCAAAGTAAACACCACCAATCTGGTATTCTGCCAACAACTAACATAATTCACATTTGTCAGAGTTATTTCCCTCACCCTTCAAGTCCAATAAAGTATTTGTGCCAAAAATAAAAAATACAAATGCAGCTTTTATCAACCGATGGGTAATTCCGGCTCTGGAAAAACAATGACTAATAAGTTCTACTTTTTCCTGACATAAAAAATAAAACATGTAAATGCTCAGGGAATTCGTCATCCTACCTCTTTAACTAAACCATCAAAAGAAAATTCTAAGAGCCCTAGGAATCCATCAATAGCAATAAAATCAATTAAAATAACATACAAGTGACTCACTTAGGAAATACTTTCCATGAAAAAAATACAATTAGGGTTCCGGAAAAGCTAAGAAATTCAAAGATTCAGGGAATAGAAACTGAAAGTGAAATTAGAGGGAAAAGTAAACGAGAGTGGAATTAAGGCGCAAACTCACCAGTTGACGAGCACGGAATGCAGTAAGAGATTTACGAGCTAAGATGGAAGCCATTTCCCGATCAGCGATTTTGGACCCGAGACTGGTGGGTGCGATGCTTTCTTCCCTTCGAACTTCGATGGAGTTAAAAAACCAAGATTTGCAGACTGCAATCGAGCGGTTCGAGCGACGAAGGATTGAAAGGAGGCGTTATTTGCTGCCCGGTTTGTAGCAGAAAGCGTGCTCTCCACACGATGAAATCGTAGAAGCAAAACGAATATGCCGTCTCCATAAAGGCGGTGGGCTTGGTGGGCCTTCTTTATCTCGGGTCTGGATCAGACTATTTCCAATCCAAACCCATATTCCGATATTGCTTTACCAACACGATCTCAACGATTTATGGTAAGATATTTTCATCATAAAATTCAATGCATATAAATTTCAATTTCTTGTTTTAATCGTTTGATACCAAAAAAAGAGAAAAAGTACATCCATTTTAATGATAGTTGAATCTTCAACTTAAGGTTTCTTGTACTCTTCCACCCTAATACGAAAATTCCAATTAGTTTTGTTACACAGAACTGCTTGGACAACTTATATATAATATTACAACCTTAAACTATGTTTAATTTATATGTTCTTTTTTTCTTTTTTTTTTTTTTTTGCACACAGTCAGGAAAAAGAGAAAGAAAAAGTTGTTGGGCTTTTTTTATGTATACAGCGGTATGTATTTGTCTTTCTCTGTCGTGAAATGATTTTTGGAAAGAAATCAAAATTCTGATTCTGCAACTGCCAGCTGCCGTTTGCTCGATGCATTTGTCAATTATTACTTGCATTGAAGTTTGATATGAGGTTTCCTGATCACGAAAGAATCTTGGTTTAATTGCAGTTTGCTGTGACCGGTTACTGACCGACTGGTGAGTTGTGTATTAGTAAGGGTGTTTACTTTGTTTGATCTGACGGTGTTTATACACGCACCCACGCTACAAACGCATACGACACAGATTTTTCTTTTTTTCTGTCGTTTATTGCCATCTATTATTATTCTTGAAATTTGTGAGATTAATTTTGTTTTTCTGAGTTTTTTTTTTTTTTTGCAATTAAAACTGTAAAAAAGTTTCTATACATAAGAGATTTTTATGTCCTGTCACATGTAATGAATAAAGAATAAATAAACCAAATTAAATTTGTGTTGTCATCTTCCCTTTTTTGTTTCAGGTTCCATTCCCCTTTGTCAATATATCACCACTCTCATTTTCTCTCTGTTCCATAATTTCTCAGCAGCAAAAGAAAATTTCTCTCTTCCATTTCTTGATATGTTCGGAACATTGGCATATCATCTTCAACCGATGGATTTCTTTTTTGATTTGGAAGTCATATTTTCTATGTATCTTTCGTGAATCTAAGAATTTCAAAGGAAAATTTAACAATGGTGAATGGAGGAAATGGATCAGTAGCAACGGACAACAACGGGTACAACTACCACATTCCAAATTCCTTGTCTTGGCTTGACTTGAGGATCTTTTATGTGAGAATTAGCAAATGCGACGGGGATTCAACTCCGGAGTACCTTACACTGAACCATGTTCAGTTAAATCCGGACACTCTGACGGAAGTTAACGGCGTTAGAACTGGCGTGTACTCTGATGCAGAATCCATCCTGCTAAGAAGAGACAGAGTAGATAAGAAATCGGAAGAAGTTACATTTGTGAGTACAGAGAGTATAAGGACAACAGGGAGTGTGAAATTTGAGGTTTTCCGTAAGGACAAGGTTCTGGTGATATCGGGAACATTAGAATTGTGTGAAGAAGAACAACAACAACAACGTTGGAACATAAGTTGTGAATCAGATTTTCAATCGGTAGTAGAAGTTTATGTGGCTGGTTGCTACTCTGGTCGTCCGATTATACTGACTAATGCACCACAGCAGCTTGGGCATAAGAGGAGAAAGCCAATCAACAAGGGAATGCTGGAAACGATACCAGAATATTACGAGGATTCCTATGGGTTCAATATGCAGGTATGAATGATCATATATTATTAGTTCTATTATTAGTTAATCGGTACAGAAACATAAAAGGGAAGAAATTGTTTAAAGATAATGAAGAGCAATTAAATCTTCTGGGTGCTGACGACAACTTTTGACAGGTACAGTATAGTTAAAAGATAACATAAGGTTGGCACATGTTTCCAAGTTGAGTGATATTATGTAAAATACTGACATTTTTCTGTTTTCTGGATGATGCTGCTATTTCTTTTCTTTTTTTGTTTTTACAAAAAAAAATCTGATCTTAAATGGAAAGATATATAGCAGATTCTGCTGAATTAGCATAGTTCTTGTTCTGTTTATGATTTTCACATTGGATTTACATTTATGGAAGAAGAGTCAGCAATTAAAAACTTTCTGTGATTGTTTGTTCCTCTACATGATTGCAGGTTGCTGAAGAACCAGAAAATGAAGAGTGCGAGGACCACCATTATTATCCAGACATGATGGAAGACATAGAAGGAGAGGAAGAGGGAGAGGATGGAGAGTTATCATGGTTCAATGCTGGAGTAAGAGTTGGTGTGGGGATTGGTCTAAGTGTTTGTCTTGGAATTGGAATTGGGGTTGGTTTGGTTGTGAAAGCTTACCAAGGAACCTCAGGAAATTTCAGAATAAGAAGAAGGCACAGGAGGCTATTCTAGTTCTCTGCCTTCTTCCTTTCTTACTTTCTTCCTAGATTTAGTTATGAACACCAGTCTCCTTTTTTTTTTTCTTCTTCTTCCCAAATCCAAAAGAATAAAAATTGAGGGAGTAAATAATAGTTAAAGTCAACAATTTCCTCTAGCAGATATTAATTTTTCATAAGTACAAAAGGCAGCAAAAACATGGTTGAAGTCATATCTACAGGCAGATCATCACCTGACTTAATCAGGTGTATTTACAGCATACAAGCATTGGACACAAATATAGAGATCAAAACCATATAAATGCAACAGTTTACAAGATGCAAGCTGCCCCCTAAACCTCTACCTCAGAAAGAAGAAAGGAGAAAGAATTATACAAGGGATCTCAGAAGGTTAGCATCATCATATATACAATTTCATCATTAAGCCCAGTTTAGGAGTTGCAATTTCTGCCTACTCACTGCTGAAGGTTGAGTATGTTGGGAGAGACCGGTGTGCACGTTTAAACCAGGTTGTAAATGCAGAGACCAAGTGTGGACAATCTTCAACATTTCGAGTTGAAAAGCTCAGGCACCGCTGCAGCAACTTTTGAGCATCTGGCAAAGGAAGTGTTGATATGACTCTAAGAAATGTTTCTTCCAGCTCCAGATAAATGGGCTTATGATTTGAAAAGTTAGGGGATATGTGGTCTTTGCATGTAATTAACACCGGGAGCCAACATTCCACGAGCTTCATTCTTACCTGTTCAGAAAACGGAACATTGCACCTATCAGGTTATTCTGTCCTGTAAGAGAATTCAATTTTGTTCAGTCAAATATCCAGTTGGTTGTTGCCCCACCTCACCTATGAATGTTTAGGTTCATAGGGTTCATCAAGTCATGTATGAGCCAAAAATCTTCAAGATTATATATATATTTATATATTTTAAGAAAAGATATTTACCATATCAACAATTATATATATTGCACACGTATACACTATCAATTTCCTGCATCAATCTACAAATTACTGGTAGTATAACTTTAATAACCTAAAAGTGAATAGTAGAAATGCACTAAGCTAATTGGTATATAACAAATCAATAGAGGAGTAATGAATGTGGCTAAATATCAACTAAAACCCTACCAGAAGTTCCCACTACTAGAAAAGCTCAAAGGCAAGACAACATTAACTAACCATAATAGCATAATCAAATTGTATCATTTCTAGCATGCGGACATAATGCACTAAGCACTAATAAGCCAAAAACAAAGATCAAACACCAGTTTTGGACTCACCAGTTCTCTGGAAACACAGAGAGGTAAGTGCTAGAATATTAAACAAATAACACTTGAGCTAGATTGGCAGAAGAGGTGGTAAACATCTCTTTTAAAAGGCACATAATGCCTACAACCTCTCTCTCCATTTTTTGCCCCTATCTAGCAACTTCAACTATCCAAAACATGCATTATGCTTTTATTTGGAGATGTGATCAAGAAGATGCGTGGATGAAGATTGTTAATTTCATTTTACAAGATGAGAAATATGGCCATAATTTGACAAACCAAATTTTGCAGACACCTCTCGCTGGATCAAGAATAAAATTCTTGAGACAAAATCAATACTCAATGCTGCAACGATGAACTACGGCTAGAAAGACTTGATAAGAACACTTCTTTAACATATAAATCCATAAAACCAAACAGCTCATTTCACTTATAAAGGTAAGAATAGTGCCAATTTGATTTGAAGGATATCAACTTTAGCCACTGAAATAAGCCTCAATTATCTAGTGGACAAAGCTCAAAAGGAAGACATTATTGGAAAAGCAAATAAGAAACCTAAATCCCTAAGATACCACAAAAACATTAAAGAACAACTTCAGCTATGATGATCATCAAATAATACAGCTAAACTCAATTAGAAATTGACAAGAGTACCTGCTTAGAGGCCACAATATTCCCAGTGGCAACAGCATTAGCAAGCTTGCAAGTACAACGGAGAAACACACTGGGCAATCCCGGAACAATATTCCTCCAAGCATCATCGCAGAAAGTGCTCTCCAAATCCGAAGTAAAGTAAGCCTGATTACTCCACTCCATCACAGCAGTGTCAGCCACTTTCAACTCAATCATCCTCTCAATCAACCATAGTAAATGCTTCCCATTGGTCATGGCAGTGTGCAAATTCAGTCTCTGAATGGCCTCTGTCTCATTATGATCCACCCTGAAGTCTGGACTGGTATACTTGTCGAAGGCCTCCTTTACGATTCTCAAACTCAACTCAAAGGCTCGACCTAGCACTCTTCTCGCAGACTCCTTGGATGAAAAATCCCTCAACAACTTAGCTACAAAAGCCTTAGCATAAGCCATAGTCGGACGAATATGAGTTGCCGAGAGGATTAGCTCGTGGAGCATTTCTTCAGAGGAATCGTTCTTTGCAGGCGATATCCTAGCCAGAAGCTCTTGAGATTCCTCCTGGCTCAAAAACGGAATCAGGCTCAAGATTTTCTTCTCTTCCTCTTCGGTCCAGGGTACAGCCTCAAGGAACCGAACACAAGCTGTGACGCAGTCCTCGAAAAGCAATTGCAGTGCGACTGGGAGCAAAGATAAAGCTAAGGAAGCACTATCTATTACATCAGAAAAATCGCTAGCGTAGAGCAGCTTAAGTACAGTCAAGTGATTATCCACTGATCCATAGGAAGCCGGAACCCCAAAATTGAGATGATGGATTTTGGGTGCATTATTACCAACCTCGTTAAGGTCAGAATCCTTTCGCCATCGATCGGACAACAAAGCCGCGAAATATTTAGAGCGCTGAAGCACATGTGAATGGAGATAGATCTGGTGGTCGAACTGACCCATAGGTGAGAGAAAATCGGAGTCATCATCAGAGAGAAAAGGAGAAGATTTTTCGACATATAGACGTAGTACGACGTCGGATGTGGTAGAATCATTGAATCCCCCAACGCCAGATACGGAAGAAGAAGAGGAAGATGAAGATGAAGAAGTCGAGAAATGAGATGAAGAGGCGGAGCGACGGAGGGCACCGGATAGTTTATGAGGCATATCACCAAGGGTATCGCCACCGATAATGCCGAGAGTGGATGGGAAATGGCTGCTGCTTCCAACCCTTTGCTTCTTCTTAGGCACCGCGCCGGAGCCTCCACCACCTCCTATCGTCATTTTCTCTTGTCAATTTCAATTTGGACAAAAAAGATAGAACAGCAGAGGCCGATGTTAGAAGCAGTTTTTGCCGGGAGATGGGTTTGATCGAGATGTCTCTAGGCTTCCAGATTTGATCATATCCGTAAACAATTTTTTTTTTTTTGGCCCCTATATTTACAATTATATCTTGAAATAACCCAATTATAAATATCCTTGTCACATTTTTGCAGTTAAGCAGAAAAACTATTTGATAAATATACAAATCATAACAATAAAAATAAATGAAATATAGAATAATTGTTTATGACGTCAGTTGATCAGTGTGGGGCCACTGGCCGACCGCCTTATCTTCTTATCCACCTACCCGTGCTTATCTCTAAGCATAAATTATAACCCAAAATAAAATAAAATAATTTATGTACTCCTAAAATAGATGGGCCTGAAACCTTTCCAAAAGAAAATGGAATGGGCCTTTATGTTGCCTAAATGGCCCAACTTTTAGAAGAATGTTTTGCAGAATAGTCCTTTTAAACTATTTATTTATGGACAGCCCAAGTTGAAATCCTAAATGGGCTTGGTTTTTGTGTATTTTAAGAAAAATAATGTTTTTTAGAATGGAATGATTCCCGTGCAGGTGCGGCGGCGCCTATTTGAGTTAATGAGAAAATAGATGAAGAAATGAAATTAAAATTTTCACCTACAAGAAATTCCTGTGTGTGATATCACGAAACGCGCCGGACCCACGTGGAGGGAGGAGCCTAGCCTACGCCTACCTCCAGCTCAGCAAAACAATAACTGTTAATGAGAAAATATGAGCTGCGTTTTTTCAATTGGACCCCACTCGTGGGACCCTTTATACGAAAATTTCAAATTTTGGTGTTTTAAAAAAATTTCTTTCTTACACCCCCTCTTATTGGTGTGGTCCCCATGAGTTTTTTTTTTTTAATCTTTATTTGAATTTTTTTTTGAAAAATATAACCCCTCCGTTACTTATTTTTACCGGACAAAGGATTAAATAGTTATTTTTTCCTTAAGTTACTTATTACTCTAAAGGGAAGCTTTGGTAACCTTCTTCTATACATGAAGTGAATTAAAGGAATAATATGTACAAATTTGAGTATTTAATTTAATTTATGTAAGAATTTTTTGTTTTTTCCTCTCCAATTATTAGGGCTCGTAATAATACGAACAAATCAAGTGAATAAATTGAGATAAAAACGAAAAAAACGGCATTATTTTATTTATTTATTTATTTATTTGTAAAGTGTCATTTTTAGTGCGGTGGGCTTTGATTTTCTTGGTTGTCTCCTACTTTTTTTTTTTTACAACAAACTTATGATTATTCTACTTATGTATATCACGCCTTTTTAACCCTTTACAATTTAAAATATATATATAGTATCATTTTATTGAAGATACGAAATTTTAAAGTCAATTATAAATCTTTTGTTTTTTGTGTGTATTATTGCAATAAAATATCTATTTTATATATATATGTTTATAAACAATATATAGTTTACAATATGGATGAAAGAGTACAAATGAAGTGATCGATAATGAATTAAAATATCTGATAGAGTTTCATGCAACTGCGTACTTAATAAACAAATGACTAAAATTTGTAGTATTCCACCGGTAAATACGACGGAAGAAAAGGGTCAAAATCTTATTAAAAAATTATTAGTAGTAATAATTATTGCACGTAGGTATCCGGCAGAAGTTGTAGTATTACTACATTTATTACAAGATTGACCTTAAAAAACAAAGCTCACTTCTCAAATACTTCTCATTTATAAATTTATATTTTAGTAATTAATATCTAACCTTTTTAAAATATTTTATTTGATATTGGAACAAATTAGATTTTGATAAATATGTATTTGATTTGATGTGATTTATTTTAATTGTGGAGTTAGATTTTAAAATTATTGACCACCTTAAAATAATTTGTCGAAATTATTATTATTTTTTTATACCATCAACTTGTTTAATAATATATTCAAATTTTATATCCTCAATTAGATCATAAAAAGTTATAAAATTTTAGTATATACAATCAATTAATCGCTTTTCAATCATTTATAAAATTTGAAAGAAATTGGAATTTAATTGGAAGATAACAAATTTAATTTTAGTTAAGAAAAATGGCTGAGAATTTATATATATATATCTATATATATATATATATATATATTATATATTATATATATGAGAGAGAGAGAGAGAGAGAGAGAGAGAGAGAGAGAGAGAGAGAGAGAGTAGGAAATTGAAATTAAAAAATTGAAATATATTAAAAATAAAAGCTTTGAGAATCACCAAAGATTTGTTACTACAGTACAAAAGCAAAAAGAAAAGAAAATAAAAGAAAGGGATTGGGATGGGAAAGGAAAAAGACAGTTTACCGACGCTTCCAGTGCCGTTTCCAGTACATACCATTCAACTCACCGTCTCAATACCAGCAACTATCCGGTCTGCCAATTAGGCAAAATTCCTACAGGTCTTTTCTTTCAAGAGAGATTTTGTCTGTTTGGCCCACTTTTTAAAATACCCTTCAATTTTGCTCATTTCCATTTATACCAATATAATTTTCTTTTTAATTTTTATAAATAATTTATAATTAATTTTAGTATGACATAAAATCCTTTAAGAGAAGTATATCATTTTGTTATCAACCGATCAGTGGCAAAAAGTGTAATAATATTCGAAACGGGAGCCTTTTTTTTATTACATCTCATTTCCCTGTCTCTTTCATTCTCTTCCAATCGCACCTCTTCTTTTTAACTCTTTTTTTTTCTTTTGTTTCCGTTGAGAGCGTACTACACTTTCAGTGTCTGTGTCTCCCATCTCATTTCATCTTTTCTCCCATTCAATGCGTAATGGGAAATACTTCCGGTGACGATCACTACTCCGGTGAGTCTCCGTCCAATATTTTCACCTCCAGGACTCCGATATTGGGGCTTAAACTCTACGTTATAATTATAGTTACGGTTGTCATTTCCATTGCCATTTTTGTTCTCATCTTTTTGTTTCTCCGTACTCTTCGGAATTTAAAACGGCGGCGTGTTTCCTTGAGGCAGAGTTCAGGATTGTTGCCTTTGGTTTCTGATGAGATTGCCGGAGATAGGAAAAAGGATCAGTCTCAGATTTCGAAAGTTGACGAGTTTGTGAAAAAGGAGAAAGAGTGCGCTCCGATTCTGAGTAAGGATGTGAGGGAATTTGTTGAAATTGAATCAGAGGCGAAAAAAGGAAGCTCGGAGAGTAATGAGTCGAGTACCAGCCGAAGCGAGTCGTCGTCGGCCTTGTCGGCGTCGACTTCGTCCGATGGGATGAACATTGGTTGGGGACGGTGGTATAGTTTAAAGGAGATTCAAGTAGCTACCAATGGGTTCTCAGATGAAAATGTGGTCGGAGAAGGAGGTTATGGTATTGTTTATAGAGGTGTTTTAATGGATGGTTCTGTAGTAGCTGTGAAAAATCTTCTGAACAACAAGTGAGTTATTTATTTATAAATCCATTTTCGGACTAAAATTATTCGATATATATGTGTTCACTCATTGATGCTAGTTTCCTTCCTTAATTATCCTATGACTAGTTAGCTCCAATATTGTTTTGTTCATACGTTTCTTGGGGAACATCTTTGATTCGTTCATCCTTGACTTGAGTGGAGCAGATGGTGCACATGTTTCTTAGTCCCTTCTGTAGGAATGAGTTTCACATTGATCTTAGATCTGAGTTTTATTATATTTCCGGCAAGTGGTGAGAATGGTGACCGAACGTCTCTTTTGACTGAACGCGTTAAAGAAAAATAAAGTAAACGGTTGCTTTCTCTTTTTGTTCTTTTCCATTTTTCTACTTCTTCACTTATTTTTATCTCCCTTTAAAAAAAAAAAAAAAGAAACTTCAATACCTCTGCATTTTTCTTTTTCTTTTCTTTTTAGATCAGAATACTGTTTTCCCTCTTTCTTCTTCGTTTCGATTAACGTGTTCTGGCGAGGTCTTCGTAAATTGCAGACGATAATTTTCCTTCACCTTTATGGCTGAAGGACTGCTATAATTGTGTTTCTGAAAGATGGGCTGTTCAGTTGGTTGAGATAATTCATTGCTTCCATTCCCGAAATGGGAACAGTAAATGAGTGACATTTTTTCCACTCAACCTCCCACATTCACTTTTAGTTATAATGAATGTCAAGTTCTTTTGAATTACTCTCTTTGTCCAAATAGTCTGAGATTGAAATTGAATACTCATGTTTTTTGAGATGTCTACTTTGATAAACATGCCTAAAATAAAAAAAATGTATTTTTTATTTAATTGTACCTCATTCTTAATAATATAATTTAATCCTAAACTACAGTACTATTTTTATGAATCATTTAGATTTAATGACACCTTTTGTTTCCTCCCTTCCTCTGGGGTTTCTCGAAGGAATGTCTAATGTACAAAGCCATCAATTTTGCATACCCTAATGAAACTCATGAATCTTATCTTTTTGTATTAATGTCTAAAGCCAATTTCAAATGATTTCATGACTTCTGCCTTTTGGTTCTTAAGGGGCCAGGCAGAGAAAGAATTTAAGGTAGAAGTTGAGGCCATTGGAAAAGTGAGGCACAAGAACCTTGTTGGTTTGATTGGGTATTGTGCAGAAGGGACTCAAAGGTATTCGGGTTAATTAATTTTCCTCTCTATCTCTTAGGCTATTTTAAAAAGCTAAATTTGCATTTTGTTATATAATAGCTCATTTACTTTTGGTATCTATTCAGGATGCTTGTGTATGAGTTTGTTGATAATGGCAATCTAGAACAATGGTTGCATGGTGATGTTGGACCTGTTAGCCCACTGACATGGGAGATTAGGATGAAGATTGCAGTTGGTACTGCAAGAGGGTGAGATTTATTCTTTTATATTTCGTTTCATTCATGGACAAAATATTCAGTTTATTTATCCTAAATTCCCAGGAACCAGAGAGAAATTCTTCCCTGATTTGCTTCCATTATCATTCAACATAAATGAAGGAAAGGGGAAAGAAAAAAAAAAAAAAAAAGAAAAAGAAAAAGAAAAAACAACCCTCCTCCTAGGTGATCAAACACCAGAATAAATATCTTTTAAGTAATGCGTCTGGGCCATTGCAGAATAAATAAATTCCTCATTTTTTTTCCTAGTATTGCTTTTGTTGCTCTAGAATTCTACTTGAGAACTTCTGTAGTCTATAATAGTAATATAATTTTAACATGTTATCATAGAAATTGTCATGCTTTATTAGAGTTGAATATCTCCTATTCTAAAAAAGTTTAAATTGAATAAGATACTTTGAATTATGCATTTAATACACTCCTTCACATATGGTTCAAATATAAATTCTCAATAACCCAATATGTATATAATACTGAGGCCATCTTTATGTTCTCGTCCTTTATTATTGCATTCTTGCTTCTCTCCATAACATGTAACAACATTCCCTGCATACAGGCTTGCCTATTTGCATGAAGGTCTAGAACCTAAAGTGGTGCACCGTGATGTGAAATCTAGCAACATCCTTGTGGATAGGAAATGGAACCCAAAAGTTTCAGATTTTGGACTTGCCAAGTTATTAGGATCAGAGAAGAGCTATGTAACTACAAGAGTGATGGGCACTTTTGGGTTCGTATTTTCCATCTCCTTCTATGATTTTTCCATAAGTATCTATAGATCTGAAGCTTTAAATCACAGTTTGGTGCTTGAATTACTTCTGTGATTCTTATCACTACAGATATGTTTCCCCTGATTATGCTAGTACTGGCATGCTAAATGAGGGAAGTGATGTGTACAGTTTTGGAGTTCTTCTCATGGAAATAATTACAGGAAGGAGTCCAGTTGATTATTCCAGGCCACCTGCAGAGGTAAACCTCATTTCACTTTTATGCTTAAACTTCCCTTAATTGCCTACCTCTCTCTGGATCTGTGCATTAAGAGGAAACGCCTACATATTTACTTGCTATACTACTTACTAAACTTCAAAAGTGTAACTTTAGCATTTTTGACACCAATGGCCAAATTTCAGATGAACTTGGTTGATTGGTTTAAAGGGATGGTAGCAAATCGTCGTGGGGAAGAGCTGTTAGATCCGTTAATGGAAACACACCCTTCCCCAAGAGCTCTAAAGCGGGTGTTGCTGGTTTGTCTTCGCTGTATAGATTCAGATGCAAACAAGCGACCAAAAATGGGACAAATCGTACACATGCTAGAATCAGAAGAATTTTCTTATCGTGCTGTAAGTTTTCCCCCCTTGTTCTCTTGCACAAATCAGGTTGCTTTCTTCTTTTTTTCCCCTTATTCTAAAAAAGAAAAATTTAATCAAGCAATTTAAATGGTGGGTTTTGTATTTATACTTTCAGGAACCTCGGTCAACCCATGAAACCACTTCTCTCCCTCCTCATCCAGTTGGTAGGACAAGAGTTGGAATGCCACCCAAGGAAGTGGCACACGAAGATGAACAAAATTCCAGGAGGAGATGACTTTCATTGGTGATATATATATACATACGTAACAAGAAATACTAGTTTATAGTGTAAATTCTTGCATCATCCAAGGTGGAAATAGCATTTGTTTGGTTTTTAATTCACTAATTGCTTTGAAGACTCTTCTCTTATCGTTATTTAGCTGTCATTCATCCACATGTTGGAGGAGCTGTTGTAAATATAATATCTGTACCTTATTTCTCTATTAATTGGAAAATCTATTTTTGCCCATGCCTGTATTTTATTTATTTTAGTTTAAATGTAATTTTTAATATATATATAATACCTAAAATAATCGTTAGTAATTTTTTTTTTAAGCTAAGAAACTGAAAAGAAGGAGGTTTATTAATTTGATTTCCAGGTGTTCCCGAACGCTACGAAAGTCCAGCATTCGATATATGAATGACACGTGTAAACCCATTAATCCCCAACCCATTTAAACTGAGTGTCACTCATACCATTTTTATTCCTTTCCAATTCCCAAATTCTAAACATTTTCCTTCATCTCTACTTTCGGCTTGACAGCCATAAATTAAAAGGTAAAACAGGCACTAAGTAATCCTCTAGGACGAAAAACGAACCGGCTCAGATCTGTTCTATCTGGAGAAGCAAAATTTGCTTGGCATTGGACGAATCCGGTGATTGAGATTGTGTTTCAGAGTGGTGCTAATGGATGAAAAGTTGATACAGAGATTGGAGTCCGCCGTGACGCGGCTTGAGGCTCTGTCGCTACGGCAAGGAGCATCGTCGGAACTCGGTGGAGATGCGACTGCCTCGGCGGATCCTGCGATTCTTGCTTTTGATGACCTCATTTCGCAGTCTGTTGGTAGGGTTATCAGTGCTGCTCAGAAGATTGGAGGTCAAGTTCTGGAAATTTCTAAGGTTATCGATGAGGCTTTCTCAGCGCAGAAAGAGCTTCTAATAAAAATCAAGCTGACCCAGGTTAGTTCATTGTATACTCTAAATTTTCACTTGCAATTGAATCCCATCGAGTTTCATATATATACATACACACATGTGTGTGTATGTATATATATTTTTTCTTATTGTTTCTTCCTTTCCTCATTTATATCGTTTCGCTTTTCTTATTCTACCATAGACGTTTATATCTTATATGTTAAATAAGAGAGACTTAGTTTAATATGATGAGCAGAGTTCAAATGAAGTTGTGAGATATTCAGGATCCCATTACTCACTTTAGGATAGTGATATTCATGCTGTTATTGGATTGGTGTTCCATTCTTTATGGCTGGGTTGTTTCTCCAACAATTCATCACTTCTTTGTCGGGTTACTGGACATACCCATTATACATTGTGCTTTTCTCATATTAGACTTGAAATAAAGGCCTACATGTTTGGCCACGTTTTCATCTACTCCTACACCTGGTTGAAGTTGATGACTCAAAGCAACACTAGCAAGCATTTGAGTTATTCCAACGTCAAGTGACATTTGTTGTACTTTAATAGCAAAAATTGGAAAATAAATTTACTGATTTATAATTAGCTAACAACTTGACAATTAATGCTATATGGAAATGTCCATGAGGGTTTTGATATCCTATTTAAATTAAGATATTTTTGCATCTTAACTATTCTCACTTTACGATGACTTAATGTGATGCAGAAGCCAGATATGGTGGGTTTAGTTGAATTTCTGAAACCATTGAATGATGTGATTATAAAAGCATCAGCAATGACTGAAGGAAAGCGATCTGATTTCTTCAATCACTTAAAGGCTGTGGCTGACAGTTTAACTGCTCTAGCATGGATTGCATACACTGGGAAGGATTGTGGTTAGATAATTTCCTATGTTCTCTATGCTTATATACTCAGTGAGAGCTGATTTTCGCCTCCTCAGCTTTCTTTTCATCTCTTACTTTCTTTTGTAGGTATGAGCATGCCTATTGCACACGTGGAAGAAAGTTGGCAGATGGCTGAATTCTACAGCAATAAGGTTTGTTGTTGAATAAGTCCAAATTCTTCCCTTTTCTCCACCTTTTTCTTGATGTAACGTGTAAAAGCTATTTGCTCATAGTGCATACATTTAGTTTGTTGATAATATTTCATGGTTATGTTCCTTCATCAAGGATATTGTTTCTGTCTTTTACTTTCACTCCATTGAGTTAGGGGAAATGACTAAAAAGGGAAAAAGAAAAAAAAGAAAAGAAAGAAGAAGTGCATTAGGACCTTATTAAATTCTGAGTTAAGTTCCCATGCCAGAATCTTCTCAATGGCCTTTCTCTGAAATTTTGATACTGGAGTAATCATCAATATTTTGATGTGCAGCTCAATTAGGTGCAATGTTGGTACTTGATACTATTCATAGATTCTACTTCAAATGCTGGAGGAGCTTGATTTTATAGTTCTTTCTGATTTTGTTAGTCAGAATAACTTGAGATTTACAACTGGGGAGGGTTCTCAATTGCATGCCTATGTAGAGAGCTGCTGGTTCATGTTCTATTTGTATAGCTGGATAAAATCTATTAGTCCTTTATTTATTTTTTCCTTTTCAATGTGGCCAACTAGGAGGCTGTTTCCATTTTACTATGCTTCTTTGAAGAGCATGAAATATAATGCTAGCTATTAAAGAAGTTGTCCTGACCACGTCAATCTGAGTTATTAGCAAATTGTATGATAACAATGATTTATTAAGAAATTGGATTTAGAGTGGAAGCCTAATGCATAGTCCATCTTTTTCCTTTGGAGAGCCTAGTTCCAAAATGTATCCCATGTGATACTTAGATCAATAAAGTTCCCCATTGTTTGTTATCTTTTTAGCACATCTCTGCACATTGACATTAGCAGTTGTGTTCTATTTGTTTGTGATTTCCCTCTTCTCTCTCAAAAAAGAGACAAAAAACAAAGAAAAGGAGAAGAGATAAATTGCTTCATGAAATCCTGGAATCTTCATAATTTATAACTTATGATTTAAGGTAGGAAGCTCTGATATCTTTTATTGCTCTGCAGGTCCTCGTTGGGTATAAAAACAAGGATGCAAATCATGTTGAGTGGGCCAGAGCTCTGAAAGAACTTTATCTTCCAGGATTGAGGGATTACGTGAAAAGCCACTACCCCTTGGGTCCTGTATGGAGTGCCACCGCAAAAACTACTGTTTCTGCACCTCCCAAACCTTCCACATCTAATGCTCCTGCACCTCCACCTCCCCCACCAGCTTCACTTTTCACTACAGAATCTGCACAACCTTCATCATCACGCCCAAAGGATGGGATGTCTGCTGTTTTTGATGAACTTAATTCTGGAAAGTCAGTTACTTCAGGTAACTATACCTCTCTATCCTTTTGTTCTTTTGAGTCTATCAGACATTTCTTATGGATTGTTCTTTGACAGGATTGAGGAAGGTTACAGATGATATGAAATCAAAGAATCGGGCTGATAGAAGTGGTGTCGTGAGTGTGTCTGAGAAAGAAAGCCGTGTTAGTTCATCAGCTTTCTCAAAAACAGGACCTCCTAAATTAGAGCTTCAGATGGGTCGTAAGTGAGTCAATACTATGCTTCTTGCTTTCTCTAATCAATTTGAGTTCGGAGTTAATTGTTAATTGTCTTGTGGAAGATGGGTGGTTGAGAATCAAATTGGGAGAGAGAATTTAGTAATTGATGATTGTGACTCAAAGCAGTCTGTATATATCTTCGGGTGCAAAAACTCTGTCCTCCAGGTTAAAGGTAGTTTTCTCGTGTTTTAACTGAATATTTTCTATGTAAATTGAAAAATCAGCTATCAGCAAGCTATCTATAGTTTCAATTAGGTTTATTTTCTTTAGTTTTATAGAGCTTAACTTGAGTGCAATTGGTTGCAGGAAAAGTTAACAACATAACCATTGACAAATGCACTAAGATGGGGGTTGTTTTCACGGTCAGTCGTTAACTATCCCAGATATCCAGTGGGCTCATTTTATTATGTTAAAGATTATTAGGATTGTTTTTTTTTAAATTGAATTCTGATAAACAGGAAGTTGTAGCTGCTTGTGAGGTTGTGAATTGCAATGGTGTCAAGGTGCAATGTCAGGTATCTGTGTTTTTTGTTTATTAAGAGAAAATTTCTTGATCTTTTAAACTGTTACCTTTCACATGTTTGTGGGTATTTTTGGCAATTTCTGGAAATTTTATACTATCCTGGTTTTTCTTTGAATCATTTCTCTTTTTCCTTTGGTTTCTTGTCCTGCCAGGGTTCAGCCCCAACAATATCAATTGACAATACCGGAGGGTGTCAGCTATACCTGAGTAAAGATTCTCTAGAAGCGTCCATCACAACAGCCAAGTCTAGTGAAGTAAACGTCTTAGTCCCTGGTGCTGGACAAGATGATGACTGGGTATGTTTCATCTTTTTGGCTGTGAAATATATTTAATTTTATTAAGTTGACTTGTATAGGTAATCACTGATGTAATAGAAAATATGAATAAAGGTATGAGAAAATTATTCCTCTCTTCCCATTCTTTCATGGCTGAAAAAAAGGTATATGCTGGATAACGTGTTTGAAAAATGAGATCTAATATTTAGGTGGTCTCATATTTTCTGCCTAAATAATTTAAATGCCACATATGCTAGTGATGCTAATCTTTGAAATCTCTTCTTTGGTTCTCTAGTTTGAGTAAAACTATGTGAACTTTGAAATTCAGGGCATGATGCTAGCTCAGATATATGCTGTCTTAATTGAAAATCAATCAATACATACTCTTATCGTCAAAACATGTGATAGTTAAGCAATGCTAGACTCTGAGCATTATAAAGGGGACATCTCTCTGGTTTTTTCTTTTTTTTGCTCAGCAGGTAAATCTTGTTTCTCTAGACTTAGTTTGAGAACTAATACACTATTCCTGAGATGTTGGAAATTAAAGAGATCCTGTTACTACTAATGAAATATTAATTAGTTAAATTAGAACACTAATTTGTCCCTTAATCATCTCCATATATCTAAAACCGTGTTTTCGTGCAGGGGGAGCATGCTCTGCCGCAACAGTTTGTTCACGTCTTCAAGGATGGCCATTTTGTTACTACTCCCCTTGCTCACTCTGCGGGGTGATCTAATTTAAAGAGTTCTGAGACGAAATTTCTTGTGTTGTTTTTTTTTTTTTTTCCTTTTTGTTTTTGGGCAATATGATTTATTTTGAGGTTGGGGGTTGGCTTTTTATTTATTTATTTATTGGTTTGAGGTATATCTTTACTACGATTCCCAGGTTGTCTGTATCACCAGTAGTCATATTTCTTGATCCCTCATGGCAGGGGACCATGCACTGAGTTTGCTTCCTGGTCCTATATTTATTTGGGCCCTAATGCTGTTCACTTTATAGAACTTCTGTATGCCCATTATTTCCTGATTCTCCTGAGTGAACGTATTTTATGAGATATGTTGTTTTCGCTGTTTCTGTTACCTGTGTGTTGTAATAGGATGTAAAATTCCAATGCTAACCCATTATCACTGGCCAAAGAAGTCAGACTTAAAGTCTACTGGAAAGCATATTTGTATATCAAGACCCAACTCATTATGAGGTATGTTGCATCTATTTGTTGTGGATACATCAAATAAAATGCTTTCGGTTGCACGTCATTTCGTCGCACGTTTTCCCTTTTAAGGAAAATACATGCTTCTGTCATTGTAGGCGAAATGTGAGTTTTTAAAATATAATTATTGTATTGATAGTTTAGAAAGTCGGTAAAATGCAAGTTTATTTAATTTATCGTTGTTTAAAAAATTAATTATTTATCATCATCAACTTTGTTCTCGTAGGGAGGGTTTATGCAAATTCCGAATGAAAGCGATGCGTATGGTCCTAATTCTCCTGACTCATCCTTTTCCAGTTGCCGGTTATGGAAGATCGAACAATGAATATTGTAACCTTTCTTTTTCTTCTTGTTTCCATTTCAGAAAATGGGTCGTTGTCTTAGGTCAGGCTGATAAATATAAATAAATGTTACATTTTATTTTATTTTTTTGAAAAAGATTTTCCACTTTTACAGAAGTAAAAAAAAAAAAAGTAGATGAATTGCCCTCGTGTGAAAGCATTGTAGAATTCCACGTCTCGACTTTCCCATTCTTCATTTTCCCAGACCTGACAAAAACAGAGCCCCACTCCTCTAACAATTTCCGCCCCTTATTCTTCCCTCTTCTCTCACTTAATATTAATAAACAAAAAGTTCTATTTTTAATAGATTTCATAATTTTACCGTTGTAGCACCTCGGTTCCACCCGTACAACTCTCTCTCACTACAATATATTATATATTATTTCTTCTTTCGCATTCAGGGAACTTTCTTCAATACTCCAGAAACGCTAACTAAAAAGCCATGGTGGGGACGAAGATGCTCATGCACGGGTCTCCGTTATTCCTCTTATGCTTTTCCTCCCTTCTACTTCTGCAATCTCTTTACCCTGCCTGTGAGTTCTCTTTCCTTCTCTCTTTCTTCTTCCTCTTCTTCTCACTTAAAGTTTCGGAAAATTAATAATAAATGAAGTCCCCTTTCCAAGAACGATCCGTATCGGAACTTTCTTCCTGCCTTTTTAGATGATTAGATCAGATCAGTTCCAGTCCCACTCACAGTTCTCCACGTATTTGAAGTATTAATACTTACTATATCCCTAATCACAGTTTAATTTTCATGTCATGGAATTAAATGGAAAAAGTATATTCTCTTTACAGAATACAGAAGCTTTTTTTGACAATATTTTTTTTTTTTGGTTTAACTGTTTTGACTACTGAGTTGACTCGGTCGGAGTTGGAATTTGGAAAATGATCACCGGATCACTCTACAAATTGCTGACGTTAACATCTCTGCAGCAAACACTCGACTCTAGAACTATGAGTCTATATGATGTAAAACTCCTGTAGTGAGTGACTAGTGAGTCCACTGCTAATTATCTTGTCATTAATTGCTTAACACTTGCTTCTTTTTTTTCTTTTTCTTTCTCTGTTTCAGCTTCGCAATCTTTCATTGGTGTTAATTATGGGCAAGTGGCGGATAACTTGCCTCCGCCGGCGGAAACGGCGAAGCTACTACAGTCCACTAGCATTCAGAAGGTGAGGCTGTACGGAGCCGATCCGGCAATCATCAAGGCGCTCGCCAATACTGGCATCGGGATAGTTATCGGAGCTGCTAATGGTGATATTCCGCCTCTTGCATCTGACCCCAACGTCGCCGGTCAATGGGTCAACGCAAACGTCTTGTCTTACTATCCCGCTAGTAAAATTATCGCCATCACCGTCGGTAATGAGGTTATGTCATCCGGCGATCAAAATCTCATTTCTCAAATTTTACCAGCCATGCAAAATATCCAAAATGCCCTCAATGCAGGTATTTCCATCATCCGGTACCTTTTTCAAGTCATAATTATTTTTATTTTTGTACACCTAAAGAAAAGGAAAAGACAATGTAAACAATGCAGCTTCACTGGGAGGGAAAATTAAGGTTTCAACTGTACATTCTATGGCTGTGTTATCTCAATCGGACCCGCCATCATCTGGAGCTTTTAACTCTGGGTTTGGGGACGCTATGAAAGCGTTGTTGCAGTTTCATCAAGCGAATGGTTCACCTTTTATGATCAATCCATATCCTTTCTTTGCATACCAAAGTGATCCTAGGCCTGAAACATTGGCTTTCTGTCTCTTCCAGCCCAACGCTGGCCGAGTTGACTCAGGATCCGGTATTAAGTACATGAACATGTTTGATGCCCAGGTGAGTTAATAATTCTAACTGCTCGCAGATTGCCTACTACTTTTTCCTCTAGCACATATTGCATTACAATCACCATTGGTTAATCATTTGAAATTCACAGTAGATGTTTGGATAACTATAGGTCTTTTGTGTTCTTGAATACATCTTTGAAGATTCGGAGTGGTTCATAATTGAGTTGTTTTACTATGGCAGTATGGCTTTAGTTATTGGTAGTAAATTTAGTTTGAACTGTTTTGAACTTTTGAAGGGGACACAATCACATGGGCAGCTTTGCCATGAGCATCGTGACCAACGTGTTTTCACCCAAGAGTGTATATAAAATATTATATAATGCGTGGCTCTACTGAAGCTTTTGATTAAACGAACAGTGACTGATTGCACTTGTAGCGAATTGGATTCGGCATTATGCCAATGATGTTGTTCCATTTTCAACCAATCATTATGCGGGTTATTTCTTCGCATCATGGAATTGTCTTGATACAATGCTAGCAGTATGATTAATGGTATTATATTCAATGGAAATTTGTTGCATCTATTTTCAAAGATGTCATTATTTAGTGATAGTAAATGTACAGTTTACCTTTGGGCTCTGTGAAAATTATGTGGTTTGGAGGGCATCTTAACTAGTGTTGGGTTCCTCAGCATTGGTGGATGACAGCCTGGCTGTCCTTTCTAATAATTGTGTAGTAATGACATTTTGTATAGGATGGGATAATTTTTTGAAGTCTTTGTCAAGTGGTTTGCCTTGTTACTCTCTATGATGCCATTGGAAATTTGGAATAGTGTTATGAAACTACAGGGAAAATGGCAAATGGAAGAACACATTTAACACTTTCAACCACTGCATAAATCCATATATTAGAGAAAAATATATGCTTTTACTCTCCTTTTTTTTATTTATTTTTGTTTCCTATTGGTCAGTACTAAGTGGCCAGAATTACTGATGTTATGAAGTCTTGTTGTGGTCAATTTTCTTTTGTACAATCTGGTGGGTAATGCAGGTTGATGCTGTACACTCTGCCTTGAGTGCAATGGGATTCAAGGATATTGAGATTGTGGTTGCAGAGACAGGGTGGCCTTATAAGGGAGATTCTAATGAAGTTGGGCCAAGCTTGGACAATGCTAAAGCTTATAATGGAAACCTGATAAACCACCTCCGGTCAATGGTTGGTACTCCATTGATGCCAGGCAAATCTGTTGATACCTATATTTTTGCCCTCTACGATGAGAATTTGAAACCCGGGCCAGGCTCAGAACGCTCATTTGGTCTCTTTAAGCCTGATCTATCCGTGACCTATGAGATCAATCTTTCAAAGAACAACCAGGTATTATTTGAAGAGCTGAAATTATAAATATTTCAGAAATCTAATATGGAACTAAATTTTGAAAAATATACTACTAGCAACAAAATTTTGCAATTACATGTTTCACTCTTTAGCAGTAACGATTACATTCAACAACATATCAGTTTTAAGCTTTTTCCGAAAGAATTAAATCTCATCTGCCATAAAATAAAAAGTCGAAGATAAAAAATAGTCCAATAAACTATGACATACAAAGATTGATATGTAAACATTAATTTAAAGAGAAAATTCAGTGTGTTTATATGGCAGCAAAATCATGGGAAGAGAAGTTATGATTGGCGCCTATAAAGTGTATTACCCTAGGAGCATTCTAGTTCTTCCTAATCCTTAGAATATCTTAGGCTATGGTAGGATGGATTTCTGCAGTGGTCATTCTTCTTGTTTTGGGAAGTTATTTAGACTTAGATATGGATCGCATAATGGTTTGGTATTTTGCATGTGCACACCAACAAAAAATGTTTGCAAGAGAAGATGCTGCAGTTAGAATCTTATGATGTGACATATTTAGTATCTTTTAACTTGAATATTGTTTTTTCTTGTTTTTATTACCTTCTATCATCTGATTAATCTGGTTTTCAGAGTTCTACCCCTGGAACCCCTGCGACTACACCAACTCCAGTGACTCCTGTACCTACCAATCCAGTGACTCCATCTCCAGTGCCAACTTCCGGGGGATGGTGTTTGCCCAAGTCTGGTGTATCTGATGCTCAATTACAGGCAAATCTTGATTATGCTTGTAGCCATGGTATTGATTGTAGTCCAATTCAACCTGGTGGCGCCTGTTTCCTACCAAATACAGTAGCAGCACATGCTGCTTATGCAATGAATCTCTTCTATCAAACTGCTGGCAGGAACTCCTGGAACTGCGATTTCATGCAGACAGGAACACTCACCAGCTCTAATCCTAGTAAGCGTTTTCAATCAAGTCAAATACCTTCCAATTCTTGTTTCTCTTTAAGGAATCAGTTGTTGTTCAAGTGTGTAGATAAATAACTCACTCCTCTTTGAGAAGCCACCATTAATTTTCATAATGTTATACAATGTGACTGTTTGTGAACTCTTTCGGGTGAGGCTGCTGATCTTACTTTTAACTTTTTGGTGGTGCATGTATATCCGTTGGCATCCTTTTTAAGTTTTGTTTCTCTTTTGTTACTGGGTTTTGATTAGTAATCTTCTATGGAATTGGTTTCAAAGATTTTCAGACTAGAATATCAATTTGCTTATAACTTCATTTGGTTGATATGGTGTAGTCAATATTTCCTCAGTCTTATTATGTTTGCTCTTTTTCTCATACCTTTTCTAACTTCACTTTTTGATTTTCTTTCTTGTAGGTTATGATCATTGCAACTATCCTGCTGGTAAATGATATATGAATGTCATATTATTTTGATAATATGATTGATATACATAGATAGTCAGAGTAAATAAAAAACCAGTTTCTGGTAACCATAAAAAAAGACCAGGGTAACCATAACAAAATTCCAGTCTACTCGCTTTTCCCAGTATGGTCTTATCACTTCACAGTTTCAGGGGATTTGGTTTCTTATAGGCTGTGTGCCCCTTCTTTAGAAAAAATAAAACGTACATATATATTAAAACTTCTTTAGTGGAATAAAGTGCACCAAATATTTCTTTAGTGTTCAATCAGTGATCCTAGTTACATGAAATTCCATTAGATTTTCTCTCCTAGAAAAGAAAATAGTAGTAGTATACTGAAGGCAATATAAATTAAGGTTTTGGTGTCTTTATTAATTACATGAATAGCGTAGCATATAAAGTGAAGTTAATAAAAGTTGGTACTTTTTTCTTATTCATTGTGATAGCTGCTGATGGAAGTTTTATGGGACGACAAAACCCTCTGGAATACAAGGCGAAGGAGTCTTCTCCGATAATACATAGTGGCTCATCTCCACTGGCACCAGAGTGGCACAATCTTTTTGTAACTTTGCTTGGCCCCTGCTTTCTCTATCTTTTTATGCCCTTTATTACACAATGTTGTGAAGGTGATCATCATTTTTATAAGTAAATTGATCAAGCTGCTAGCAGAATGCTTAAAATTATTTTTAATAATACCACTAAATAAACATTTTTTATGTACTTAGAAGAAAATTTAGTAGGATAAGCTAGGGACAACTTTTCTTTCTTTTTCATTCTTAGATGAGACATTTCAGTTGTTTCTCGTCTCCTTCACGTTCTTTGCCTTTCTATCTTCTCCCTTTCCGCACGTGCCCGAACAGGAGGGATTTTTATAAAATACTATAATTAATATTCCAGATATCTTTCTATCGTTATTCAACTTCTTCAGTCCATTATGCTAATACAGTTGTCCCCAACAATTTCCAATTTTTCCTTCTTCAACAATTATGACATTACATACCCTCACTCATATATAAATATAAAATATTACAAATTTGAGTTTTTTTTTTTTAGAATTTAAATATATATATATATATATTAAAATAACTAATGATTTCTTTTTCCAGTTTTACCCTTTTGTTGTTGGGAACCAAAACCAGCACTATATGCAATTACAACTGTAGCCTTAATGAATAAGACCATATATACATGTATATATATATATAAAGGAATGTGGGCCCCAGGGAGGGCTGTCAAAATGTGTCTAACTATGTTTCCCACTTGTGGGTCCCTCTATTTAAAAAAAAGAACACACACCTGCATTTCTGAACAGTACCAAAGCAGGAGACCCATCCCTTTACCCGTTACTAACACATCATTACATGCCACGTCATTTATTTTATGTGGGACCGGCGGCTTCACGCCCAAAAGGGGTCTCAGCCTCAGAACAACCTCCCCCGATTTCACAGTCCCCGTTTACTCTTCTCACACGTTAAGACCACACCGCACCGCAGCGCACTATTCCCTTTCTCAACAACATCTGCTCGTAAATTTATCCAATTCCTCCTATACGTTCCAATGATTATATCCAAATTATAAATGAAGTTGAATTACTGAACCTTCTATGGAGCTGCAGAATTGATTGATTTTTTATGTTCTTTTTTTTCTTTTTCTTTTTTTCCTGTGCGCGCGCGTCCGTGTGTGAGAGAGAAAGGGGAAACATAGGAGGAAAAAGAAATGTCAGTAGTTGAGCTGAAAGAGCGGCACGCGGCGGCCACGCAAACTGTCAATGCTCTCCGGGAGCGATTGAAGCAAAAGCGTCAACTTCTCTTGGACACTGATGGTTATGTTTCGTTTTCATTCTTTTTTTTTTTTTTTCTTTAAAATTTTTAAAAAGATGTTTAGTGGTTGAGTTAGGTTTTTGTTTGAGATATTAGATCTGTTCCTGATTTAGGTGCTAAATTTATGTTTTGCAGTGGCTGGATATGCGAGGTCTCAAGGGAAGACTCCGGTGACCTTTGGCCCCACGGATCTAGTTTGCTGTAGGACCCTGCAGGGACATACAGGCAAGGTAGGCTTTTCTAATCTCCTCATTTTTTTTTTCTTTTTCCTTTTCCAATTATTTTTCAATATATTTCTCTTCGATGATTGTTGGTCTGGGGAACTAAATCATGATTACAGCTTCCAAGGTTACAATTTCTATTTCGCTTGAGTTATGCAAAATAGTTGATCTTGATTTGGTAGGATTTTGTTTATTTTGTTGATTTGGTACGTCGATTACATGGAGAATTTGTAGCTTGTATACAGTTCGAAAATTCAATGAAATGCTTTGAAACTTTGGGGTTTGACAGTGTCAAATTTATTCTTTTAACCTCGCTCTACCCCAATTACCGGAAATTTCTTAAAAGTACCCACTACTAAACTGAAAATGAGCAATGGAATGCTAAAATTTTGGAACTGTTTTCTGCCATTTTTGGGATATTTAGGTATTTTTCAATCTTCAATGAGGTTAAATAAACAGGACCTGTATCTTTCTAAGAGAATGATTACCGGGTAGGTTATCAACAACCTAATTGTTGATGCTAAGGAATATTTTATTGGCAGATGTGTGGCAACATTTTCTTGCCTACATAACCATAAGACCATCTTGGGAACATATCTCTGCCCCAGTCTTGTGTTAAGTCATGTGTGTTTTCCTATGTGGCGTTATAATTGTAGCTACTTTGGTTCAGATATTTGGTTTGTAAGTTCTTTGGATGGAATTGATGCATGCTCATACATTTCTACTATGTGGCTTTGAATAACAAGCTTATTTTTGCATATTAAGTTGTTTTGGCTACATGCAAGTACTAGCACATGTTATAACATCACTCTATCCTTATCAGGTGTATTCACTTGACTGGACCCCAGAAAAGAATCGTATTGTTAGTGCATCTCAGGATGGAAGATTAATAGTGTGGAATGCCCTCACAAGCCAAAAGACACATGCAATTAAGTTACCTTGTGCATGGGTAATGACTTGTGCCTTCTCGCCAAGTGGGCAGTCTGTTGCCTGTGGTGGTCTTGACAGTGTATGCTCTATCTTCAATCTGAATTCTCCAACAGATAAGGATGGAAATCTTCCTGTATCAAGAATGCTGAGTGGGCACAAGGGTTACGTGTCATCATGTCAATATGTTCCTGATGAAGATGCACATCTAATAACTAGTTCTGGTGATCAGACGTGTGTCTTGTGGGACATTACCACAGGTCTCAGAACATCTATCTTTGGGGGGGAATTTCAGTCTGGGCACACTGCTGATGTGCTGAGGTACAGAGCTTTATTTTAAATGAATTCTGTCGCTGAATCTCTCTTTCTTCAATCCATTTTAAGGGAGGGTAGAGCAATCTAATTCTTCTCTCCCATTGGAGCATTTGAGACGCCTGAATTCTCTTGTCTGCTTCTTCTTTGTGGCTCCTTAATTACAATGTTTGAAATGCTTCTCATAACATTTTTTATTTTTATTTTTATGCAGCATTTCAATCAATGGATTAAACTCAAGATTGTTTGTTTCTGGGTCTTGTGATTCAACTGCACGTTTGTGGGATACACGTATGGCTAGTCGGGCTGTTGGAACATTTCATGGTCACGAAGGAGATGTTAATACTGTGAAGTTCTTCCCAGATGGGAATAGATTTGGAACTGGTTCCGATGATGGTACATGCAGATTATTTGATATTAGGACTGGACATCAGCTACAAGTGTATTATCAGCAACATGGTGACAATGAGGTGCCTCATGTCACTTCAATTGCATTTTCCATTTCAGGCAGACTTCTTTTCGCTGGATATTCAAATGGTGATTGCTATGTCTGGGATACCTTATTGGCTCAGGTAAATCGATCCTCTTGTCTTGTTCTGCCTTGTAATGATGCATTCAACTTGAAGTACTTTCCCTCCTTGGTTTCCGTATTTTAGTGCTTGAAAATTACCTAAATTACTTTAGATTTTATTTCTTTCATTTGTTTCCTTATCCTGTTGATGTTTTGTCGTCACTTTCCTCTCTGTCTGTCATAGTCTGTCAAATGCAATACTCCCTCATTTTATTTGGTCCCATGTCTAATGAAAATTCTGACTCATGTTAATGCCTCATCAAGAAGTCAAGTGTTTGTTAGTTTAAATTTCTGTGCCCTATTTAAGATAATAACTATGTCTTCAAATAATCAAATATAAAGCATGCAAAGAGCTTTAGAAATAGGAGCTTTAAAATATAAGGTTTATTCTCTTTAATCATAAATATTGGGGGGAAATCTCTTTTTCTAATACTCGAGTACAATTATATTGGGAAAAGATAATCCAAATAAATCTGGTTTGGTATAATGCCATTTATCACACGGGAAAGAGATGTAGAGGGTTTTACTGTCTCAAGAAAAATATTGATTTCTCCTTGGCTATTTCAGTTAATCTTATCTTATGTCACAATTTTAAAAGCTAAATGATGCTTTAGTTTTTCTTAATCCTCTAGATAGACTTGCTGATGTTGCCTTTGCTTGGTAGGTGGTTTTGAATTTGGGATCTCTTCAAAACTCTCATGAGGGTCGCATAAGTTGCTTGGGATTGTCTGCTGATGGTAGTGCCTTGTGTACAGGAAGTGGGGATTCCAACCTGAAGGTTAGTTTTGATTAATTACTTCATGAATTTTTGATAGTGTTTTGTGTCTTATCATTTTGTGAGTACTTTCGAAGTTTTATGTGTAACATCTTGTTCTTTTTTTTTTTTTTTGGATATGTATGTAACATCCTGTTCGTGTTTACCCACTTTGCAGATTTGGGCATTTGGAGGATA
Source organism: Asclepias syriaca (assembly GCA_027405835.1). Lineage (NCBI taxonomy): Eukaryota > Viridiplantae > Streptophyta > Magnoliopsida > Gentianales > Apocynaceae > Asclepias > Asclepias syriaca. The sequence continues at coordinate 362,800 of JAPHNG010000664.1, forward strand.
CAGGAGAGTGGCCTAGGATTCCGTACACTGGATTTCCTTAACAAATATACTTTTGACTGAACTTGTCTATTTCCCAGGCGTCATGCTTTGTATGTATCTTGGACTGCTGCCCAAAAGCCAACCATGATCTGCGGAACTGTAGTTTTGGAGCTTTTCCCTGTAACCCTTGTGCATTCCGTGATATATGTTTCCGAGAAAATGGATGGACATTCTTTCTATAAAGGCAATGCCCATTAATTGTCTCAGAGTAAGTGTAAACTGCATCTGTCTGTATTTGAAATTCTCTTTTACTTCCAAGTAGTAAATAGCTATTACAAGGAGAGTTGGTAGTATTACCAAACCTGCGTCTGACAGTACTCTGTGCTCATTCCATTCCATTCCATTGTATACTTTCACCGTTCCCTACCCTTTTGTTACTGTAAGAATTAAGATATTTCTTTTCCAAGAAAAGGTAAAGGCAAAAAGAAGAGAGGAAAAAAAAAAAAAAAAAAGAGAAAAAGAAGAAAGCAAAACAGAACTTTTCTTGATTTAAATGCGTTCCTGAAGATGACAGTCAGGAATTTGAAATACTCTCCATAACTTTTCTAGATTTTTATTTTTTGAGTATTTGATTTAAAAAGCTTTCCTTATCCGTGCCCGAATAGAGGTGGGAGCTAAAGAGGTCAAAAGCGATAAAAATTGAAACAAAGGCCACAGACTTTGGATGTGATTGTGTAGGGAAAGGAAAATGCTTCAGTGCAGCAGCTCCATTGTACGACCATCCTGCTCATTCCGTCAAGCTTACTCTCATAATTCAAGGTTGTCGTCTGCAAGTGCTCCCGCTCCTCTACTCAGGTTTCGTACCTCATATCGTGACAATATAAGATATCTATTGTCTATAGGGTTGGCCGATGCGTATCCCAAACTTCTCGGAAATCCATCCCCGGGAAGTCTGGACCGAATTCTATGTACAGTGAACTTCTTGAAATCCAGGGGCTTCTCCGAATCCGATTTCCCTAGACTTGCTTTCCTTATCCCAAGAATATTCTCTCCTCAATTTGAGCCCACGGATTTGCAACCGGTCTTTGACTTCCTAACCGACGAAAATTATTTAGCCGCTTCTCCCGAAGATGCCTGTGGTCTCATCCTCCGGTGCCCTCACATCCTTGAAGCCAGTGTTGAGTTTTGCCTGAAGCCGACGCTGTTTTATCTCACACAAGAAATAGGCATAGCAAACCTCAGCGCCCCCACTAACTTGAACGCTCATTTGCTCAACACCCGTGTCAACAAACTCCAAGAGAAAGTGAAATTTTTGCAATCTATCGGGTTTTCTTACGCGGAAGCAACCAAATTCTGTGCAAGGTTGCCAGCCATTTTTGGTTACAGTATCGAGAGCAACCTCTCGCCTAAGTTTCAGTACTTGGTGAGGGCAATGGGGAGGAATATTGATGAATTGAAGAACTTCCCTCAATACTTCGCTTTCAGTTTGGAAAAGCGGATTGCGCCCAGGCACAGGCATTTGCAGATGAGAAACATTCAGCAGGTCAAGGTCCCTTTGAATAGAATGTTGCTGTGGAGCGACAAAAGATTCTATGCAAAATGGAAATAAGATTTCGTCGTTATTGAACCCGGTTTGTGTGTGTACCAATCGTTGGCAAAAAATTAGTCAGTATTAGCCCAGGATCGACATAAATATATATATGTATGTGTGTGTGTATTTAGAGATGGAGAAATAAAAGAGTAGCAGCAGTAGTAAGTTGCCAGCACATAACTAAAAACAATGCATTGTTATTTCTGTCAAACGACATCGTACACTGCTTATAATATATAATATATGGATGAAGAACTGGCAAAATGTTCCCAAATAATAATACCATCCTCCCTATTACTCTCGTTATAAAATCAATACAACATTAACAATCTTGTAAACGCAAAATGGGCAAAAGCATTAGTGCTTCAAAATTCTCACATGTGATTCAATTTATACGAAACAGGCAAGACAAGAAGGGATCTAGTACCAAAGACTCTTAGAAAAGGGTAAAACACAACGAAAATTATGGATTCCACCAGTTGGCCGAACCCTCCCCCCGCTTGGTAGGTAGAGTATCCATTTGCTCTTGGCTAAAAGAATTTTACTTGAATCACCATTAACTATTTGACATGAATGAACAGTAGTTCATCCTCGAAATGATCTAGCCACTGGAAACCATTTCATGAATGGCATCACTGACGGATATATCCTCTGATCTCACAGCCAACTTCATTGCTACTTCTTTCTGTGCATCAATGCCAAAAGACATACGGACAAGCACCTTCACATTGCCAATGTATACACCAGATAATAAACATGTATGTGACCTCGAATTAGCTGCAACAACCTCCGTACCCTGCCAAATAGAAAGAGAAACAAGATTAACTTCATAAAACGTTTGCCTCTGCATAAACCATCAGATAAACAAGGAAAAGGACAAGACAAAACAATGAAGGGGCTGTCTATTACACTAAGATACAGTCTCATCTATTACCAGTTGCTTAAGCAATAGGTATAAATTTATCAAGCAATATAAACCAACCTCACAGGGCTGCATGCCAAGTAAATTAATGACAGCATTCACAGCTTCTGTCAAGCTCTCCCTCGGGCCAAGACCATAATCATCCACTCGTTCACCATCTGGATCCATGCTCTCCCAGGCATTTTTGAAATTTGAAACACCCACTTTTAGAATATAGTCTGCTGCAACAACCTCTAGATCTTCCAACTGATATTCATCTTCTACACCATCTTCCTCGGCCTCTCCAGTGGATGGATCAACCTAGACATGTGCAAGGAGAAATTCTTACAAATCATGTCAACGTGCACATAAGGGGAGAAATTTCCTATCACAAGTGGGAAGAATAACTACCTCTTTCACAATAAACCGCAACATGTTTGAGAATTTCCCAACAGAGAGAACACCTTCTGGTTTCTCAAATGCCACATATGTCTGCCCAGGTGAATCAAAAGGAAGGGATTTTAGAGGCTTTGTTGCGACTTCAGAAAATTCTTCAGCATCTGAAGCATCCACAACAACAATAACCTGGGAAAAGCAAACAGGATAAGAGAATTGTTAAAAAATAAAAATGTCAATAGTCTAGAACCAATAACCAGTATTAAGCTTACATTTTCCAATAACTGCTCAGGAATTGTATTAGTGCAGTTGTACTGGAACACAACATGTCTATCAAAAATGTGCTTGACCACATTAACAGCATATTCAGTTTCAGCTTCAGTAAGCTCGACAGGAGTTGAGGACTGCTTTCACACAATTAAGTTTGTACTTGATTAGAAAATCCATCAATCATAAAAATTATTAGAACTGATATTCCAATGAAATCACGCCTACTAACCTTGAAAAGCTTCCCAAAGCTTGCAAATTCAGGAATAGTGAGTAACAATTTTTCGTAAGCATCTCCAGCAGAAGTGGGGCCACTGGGGATAGTACCCAATCCAGTTGGTTTTTTACCAGGAGCTTTCTTCTCTGCTAGAGGCTGTGACTTAACCTCCTTGGGTACGGAACTAATATCAAACGGTACTTCTGAGGGCTCCTGCACCAACATAACCATGGAATAAGATAGTGGACAACCAAGAAAGAACAAAGAACATATATAGGTAGAAAACTCACATAATTTTTCAAACTTGTCTCCATATTTGCCAACGGGACATCAAATAATCCAAACAGGAATTCCTTCACATCACTGTCAGTTTCAACTACAGAACCATTACCTCCAAGAGTATTCAGATAGAGGGTAGCCCTATCACGAACCTGTAAACATGATTTGAATAATAAGTTCATTTTGCCAATAGCATTCTAAGACCGAGAAAAATTAAGGACATCAAATATATAGTTATGATGCCTAAACCTTAAAGAGACTTGGTTACAGAAAGAAAATCAGTAAAAGATGAAATTTTTCACAGAGAAACATCTGAAATACTGCTAATTCAGACTGTATTGAATTCATCAAGCATATAACTTAGTGAAAGATATTACCAAAATCTATTGCATAAGGGGATAAATCATTTTATTCAGTTCACAATGGAACTTGACTATGAATTCAATGTACAAAACTGACCTCATCATCATTGTCAAATAGGCAGCGTTTAAGGAGAACAAAGATGCGTGGCTGCAGTTCAAAAGTCCTTGGATTCAATAACCATTTGACTTTCATACACAAGTCCACAAAAGGGAAAGAATCTTACCTTCAAAGAATCAACTGTAGCACCAAATTTTGACAATGTACTAACAGCAGCAGCCCTAACAGTTGGATTCTCCAGAATCACACGATTGTAGATGTAGCGTATGTACTTACTTGGATCAGCAGTCTTTGGTCCTTCATTCCCAAGAAAATGAAGTATCTGGAAGAGGTAAAAGATAAAGTTATCAGCAAGATAAGAAGGTACAGTAGCCAAGATCTGCAATCAAAAAGAATACATGAACAATAAATAAATAAATAGCAAGCAAACAATGCCATGTCTAAATAGAATAGCAACCTGAGTAGAAAGATATGTAAATTCACAATCTTCAATGAATTCACACAAGTGTATCAATCCATTTTCTTTAGCATCTGGAATATCTCTAATGAGGATAACAATTGAGTCAACAATAGCCTTCTTGTACTCAAATCCACCTTCTTCCCTCAGAATGTTGCTCAAAAAGTTCATCCTAGAGAAGAATAAAAATAAAAACATGAGTTTTTTTTTTTTTCCTTTTAAAATATTAGTTCTAGCATAGAAAAACGAAGAAACTCTTAAGTGACTGTTAATGTCAAATTTGATAAAAAGGAATATCCAATATAAAACTCTACATTCTAAGCCAAAGTCAGAGAATGCTTACAGAGATCTGTATTTCAGAGGAAACTTCAAACACAAGGACCTGATTGCTTCCACCACAACAATCTTGAACTCATCTGCTATATCAGACATAAAATTAGTGATTTGTTTCATCAATCGATCGACGCTTGATTCATTTCCTGTCTTCAGAAGAGTGGTTATAGCAAGAGTGGCTATGCTTCTATTCTGGTCAGAAATCAAGCTCTCCATATCTATATTGCAATTTGTTACAGCCATAGGATGAGTCATTGCAACCTGCAAAGAAATCGTGGACTTATAACTTCTGTAAGGATGATCATAACTTCTTCGTAACAGAGATTTAAACTCAATTCAGACTTCAAAATCAGGAAGCACAAAAGGCAGTGTGAGGGACGCCCCCCAGAGCTAGAGATGAAGTGAACAATCCCATATATAATATATGCTTCTTAAACCCATGATATCTTGTTTAAAACTCAGCAGCCAGCCTAATATATCACCCTGAGACCTTAAATCAGATGTTCTGCTTGTAACTTCACCATCATCCATCAACACATCTACAACTTTTAGTTACTCCTGGTGGACTAAAATCTGTATATCTATCTCCAACTCAAACAGGTAAGACTTAGAGAAGCATAACATTAATAAAGAGTTGATCACCTAGAAAACAATTCTGTTGATATAAGAAAAAGTAACTGGCACAGGGCACAATCGAATGCCCAAGAAGAAAAATAAGCCAAATATATCATCATATGAGATGGTTTCAAAAAGTCAACCTTATTCAGCGTACGGACAGCAGCAAATCGAAACACTGGTTTGGAAGAACTCAGAAAGAGTTGCAAGACAGTTATTGCAGGAGTCAATTCTCGACTCGTCACACCACTCAACTCTGTGATTGCCCTTGCTGCTTCAAAAATGACCATTTCTGCTTTATGACGAAGACAACCCTCAAGGTAATCATAAAATGGGCGCTCCCCTGTTTGACTATTCATTCCTGACTCTCTGATGACCTGAAAATATAACAAGAAACAGTATCTAACAAATGACTAAGCCCATAACTACCCTTTTCTTTTTGTAAGGGTACATCCATGACTATTGGAACAGAGAAGAACACCACCCTGTCCAACACCCAAAAACAATCACCTGGCTAGTATAGCGAATTAGAAGGCATTGGGCCAATGGTGAACGAACGGTTCCTTTAGTCAAGCTTGTAACTAACTTGCTGACAGCTAAACGATCATTTTGACGTATCTGCAGGATCACAATATGACTTCGAATGGTTATCAATTTTATTAGAAAAGTGTTGTACGAAATAGTAATTGCAAATTATAACCCAGCTACCATGCGTATGTTAGTCATATAACAATTAGAAATCCATATAGTATGGCCATTCTTAAATATTCTTCAATAAGTTATAGCATGGGTTGATAATTAGGTGATCAAATGATCTTTTATGCCCAAAAAAAAGAACTGATGTCAGGAGCTTAAGAGAATCATAAACTCTCTTTTATGAGGTAAACAAAGTCAATCAGTCTCTTTGAAATGCGAGAGCATAGTATTTGATTAAAAAAAATGATCACAAAAAATTTCATTAACCCAGTATAATTCATAAATGAAACAAACAAGAGATAAAGAAAATGAAAAAGATAGTCAGAAAATAGTATGCCTGGAATCCGCATAAAAAATTTACCTGATGGAGCAAACCAAGAGCATGGAACTGTACAAGTGCAGCCCTAGATTGAACAGCTTCCTGCACCTCATTGCTCCACCTTTTCACTATCTCCGGAGTTGTCTGCAAGGAATTATTAGATATAAGAATCTAATAGGTTAAAATAGGGGAGTTAATCCTCAAAACTTTAACATACCTGGAGCAAATGAATGCCACTAACAAGTGCAGCACTGGCAACTACTGGATTTTTATCAACAATAGCCTGTTTCAAGTACCTCTCTATTTGTGTAAGAAGTGTTCCATCAGTGATCCGACAAAGTACCCGAATAGCATTTGCTCTGTACATGTCAGTTCTACTGTTCATGTCCTTCATCAATGAGCTTGTAACAATAATAACCTTTTACATAGAAAATAAGTAATGGATTATATGTCCATCTTCTTAAGAAGAAGACTATAGAATCAAAATATATATATATATAAATAAACGAAAAATGTCAGCATGCTCAAGACCTCGTCAGCAGATGGAGACAATTCTTTAATCATCAAGTACACCATTCTCCTTAAACCAACATCTTTCGACTGAAAAAGCTTTGTGACAGCAAAGAACACTTCCGTAGCTTCAACCTGCAAAGAAGAATAATAAACAATCAATTAAGATCATCAGGAACTTACAAAACAGTTTTCCAAATTGAGGTCTTTTGCAAGTAAACACTGTAATTAAAATATGTAAAATTAAAATCTTTTAGAACCTAAGCAATTATGTAGGGAATGCAAAGTTACCAATCCAGTATATGTGCTAAACTGAAATAAGTATTTTAGAGTTGACCAACATATGAATTATAATAAATGCATTGGAAAAGTAACTGTCCAGCGTCAATCATAAAAGTTTTGACCTAGCATGCTACCGCATATGAATCAAAGAATACATGAACAAACTACTAATGAAAGGTACAGCTGCTTTGAAATACCAAACTCTAGGGCAAATGATAATATGTAATCTAATTACAGATAAAGCAGCCTATAAGAAACTTCCAGATAACAATTGTTTGACACTAATTCCTTGAAACCTTTGCACATCTTTCTAACAAAATTACAACTGCTAAGTGCTTGGGATGGTCGTCAATTACTGCAAGTACTGCAAATAATTGGATACAAAAGGAACTACCTTAGTGAATGTCTCTCCTTGATTAAGTAGATACAGAAGCTTCGTAATAACCTATAAAAAAAGAAACCAAAGAAGGGGGAAAAAATTAATTTCTAAAATACGAGTAAATCAAATAAATAGAAGAGTAGTACTTATTGGCAGAATATTGAAGGCACCTGTGAACATCTTCTAGGATCCAATTGAGGATCATTAAAAACCCTAGCCTCTTGCAGAACTGCACCCTTCTCAATGCCCAAAAAGGGAGAGTATTCCACTGCAGATGACATAATATAGATTACTCAATGTAGCTGAAATTCAAATAAGCTATCAAAAACTAATGCTGATCCAAATCAAGGTCCCTTGATCTGAATCAAATTGGCCGAACAGAAACATCCCTCCATCAACAATCCCTTCCAGCCCGTAAAAAAGAAGAAAATATTAAGCTCAACATGCCATTATGAGTTGTAAAATTATCGTCAAGTATCATGCCAATGAAGAATCCAGATTAGTATACATCTTTCAGCACTAGGCATTTTCTATCTTAAAAAAAAAAAACAGAATTAAGGTAGAAAGTATAAGACATAACGAGTGATTGATATACAGTGAATCAACTAAATCCCTAGGCCAAATGCACACTTGCCAATCGATAAATAAATAAAAATGAGAAAGCACCGAAACCCAGATCTAAAACATTAATCACAAATTGAACCCATAAAATTATTTGAACAAAAACTCCAAAAGAAATCGTAAAGAATGACTGGGAGGGAAGTATTCCAAATGAGAAATTAAGCAGGAGCGATTTACATTCATCATCGCGATCATCGTCTTTCTTGACAAGTGTCTGAGCCATTTCGAGATAACTGAGATCTGCGGGAACTCAGTTCAGACTACGGAAGCTGATTTCGATATCGCGAGGGAAAAAAGATGATAAATTGCAGATCCCTCTCGTTTTCTCCCTAAATATATCTGGTAGAGAGTGAAATCGAATTGCAGATCTCTGGGATGTAGTACAAACGAAGCTAGAGAGAGGAGGTTTATTTTGAAGGGTGCAGTGGAAATCTGGTGCGCCCCGAATTTCTTATGTTGTAAAAGTGGTTATGCAATTGACCAATAAGAAATCAATTTTTTACTATTTGCTCTATTCAATCAAATTCTTTCATTTTTAATATTTTTTGGGTCAATTCCTACATAAGCATATATTAGAAGAAAAAAGTTTAAATAATTTTATAATTAAAAGATTAAAAAAAATAACTCCATGAATTTAAATAACAATCCTCCACTCTATCTTTTTTATCAATTACCAAATTATGTATATAATCCGAAAAACAAACGTACACATTTTGTTATGTAAATATAAATTATTCATAATATTAATTTAGATATATAAAAACATAAAACGCTTCACTTCTAAAACCCTTTCAGTAGCTTCTGCTCCTCTGTCTAAAATATTAGCCTCGCCTCCATCCCCAGAAACCTCATCCTCAATTCCAAAAATATCATCCAGAACTCTAGATCCAGCTCCTAAAAAATCTCCGCATTCTCTGCTCCTCCTTTCCTCTCCGGTCTTCTCCTCCTCCTTCTTCTCCATCTCCATCTCCTTCGGCGTCAGCGGCTCCGGCCGATCAATTTCACCGGCAACAGCTCCATCGGCTCCTCCTCCTCCTCCTTCCTCTCCATCTTCCTTCAGCAGCAGCGGCTCATCAATTGCTCCGGCAACAGCTCCGCCGGTTTCTCCTCCTCCTTCCTCTCCTTCCTCTCCATCTTCATCTCCTTCGCCAATAAAGGCTCTGGCAACAGCTTCACCGGTTTCAGGATCTTCTTCAATAGTTATGAATACACCATCATGATCGTATGCGATGGCTTCATTTCCTCGCAACACAACATAACCCCACGGTCACCCCCCACATATGAAGCAACATATATTTCAGTGTCTTCAGCTACAAAGTCATTGCGTCCGACGATTCTTCCATTTAAGTCTCGAACAATAATATCACGGTGACGACCGTCATCGCTGCGTGGATCAATAAAAGGACAAGCAAATCGAAGAGCCATTACGTTTTTCTTCTAAGTTTTTTTTTGGTGAATAATGTTTTTTATTCCAAGTTAGAAGGTTAATTATAATAACAATTCATTCCACTTTCATGACACATTTTAATTTCAGTTAATTATAATAACAATTCATTCCACTTTCATGACACATTTTAATTTCAGTTAATTATAATAACAATTCATTCAACTTTCATGACACATTTTAATTTCATGCTACATTTTATTTGCATTTCATGCTATATGAAATCTTTTATATTTGTTAATTAATTTAGTTTTTTTTTTTTTTACCAGATCTTGGTTGAAGAAAAAGTTGAAGTATTCCTCGTCATCTTCCTCAGGTATGTCCTCATTTTTTATGTGGAAGACCTTCTCCGTATGGTGGAGTATCCATTAGTTGTTTTTTCTTTTATGAAAAAAGGTTCACGAGATTAAATGTTAATGTAAAATTCATTTTGTGACAAATTCAATCCGATGTTAATGAAATTCTCCTTGTTAGTAGGAGGGAAAAACCGGAATGAAGAGGGGTCAGAATTAAGAATTGAGGGGTAAAAGTCATAAAAGAATTCTTTAACTATTTATAGAAACAAACTCGTATAAGTAAATTATTCTGTGGAGAATCTTATATGAGAAAGAAATTAATTATAACAAATAATATGGTACATTTTATAATAAATGTATTATTATAATAATTAGGAAACTAGTTATGATAATATAATTTTTTTTTTACCTTATCTTTTTATAAAATAAACTAGTAACAAAATTAAGTATCCAAAAAGTTACATATCTACCTTAATGTTATATATTTGTTTTATTTTGTATGAAATATTTAAGAAAGCTATGTATATTATATAAACAGCTAAAGTATAATTAAAATTTATCACGAATGTTACTTATCATGATTTCTATAATTTGTAAATTTTTTTCTCCATAAAATCATAATTAATATATATTGAACAGTAATACTATAAAAAGTAGGATACAGTCATTGGTCCTTATAATAAAGTATTTGTGTAACATATTCCTTATCATAAACTTTCCTTGGAATCTAGAAAAGCAAGAAACATCCAATAAAAATAAGTGAAGATTTGTACCCAAAAATATCTTTTTTTCCTTTGTACATTAAAAATGTAAAGAAAACTGACTTAGGTTTAATTGCTAAGTCAAAGAATACTACAGTGATGAAAAAATAATTATAATGCAATGATAATAAAAATAATATATATTGTAACAATGATACGAGAAATAAAAGAAAAAGAAAATTTAAATTTGAGTACATCAAGTCGTGCTCTTTTTTTTTTTCAATGTTTTATTTTCAAGTCCTAAATTCTCTTGTGTCGGTAGTAAATTCTCCCGTTGTGCCGTGTTCGCTACTGGTAAATTCTTGACTTGATTGATTAGATTTTCTTAATCTTCTTACGTCAATTTGACTCGAAGATTCGTAGTCAGAACTACCACTTGAAAGCACTCCATTGGTGTTCTGTTTTATGTATTCTCTGTAATCTTCGACTGACATATCACCTTCCAATCCTCGTACAATCTGTTTATTTTATTACATTTACATAAAAGAAACATAATTATTTTCCTTAAAAATATGAAGCTTTTATCTAATATTAAAAAAAGGAAAAAATAATATATAAATACCTGGCTCATTTTTGGACGTCTCCTGGATGAATGTCTAATTGATGCATCCGCACTAATTATGAGAAGAAACATTTCATCGCGATTGTAATTATTTTCTAAGCGCGGATCTATTAATTCTCTATAACTTTCTGCATCTCCTTGCATCAAGATCGGTCTTGCCTGCATGTATATATATATACGAACACATTTATACATGTATATATATATATATACACATAACTTATTTATTTTTGTAACAATATCTTAATTAATAATTAAACTTACCCAATCAACTAAACTTTCCTCGTCAGAATTAACATCTATTGGGCGCTTTCCCGTAATTAGTTCAAGAAGCATTATTCCAAAAGAATAAACATCCGATTTATCAGTTAATTTACCGCTGGAGGCATATTCAGGCGCTAAATATCTGCAATTTTTTCATACACACAATTCAGTTTTCATTAATTAACTTCTAGAATTGTTTTTTTTAGTTAGTTTTCTTACCCGAATGTTCCCATGATACGTGTGGATACATGTGTATGGTTGTCTGAAGATAATTTAGCCAATCCAAAATCAGCCACCTAAATTGCTTAAAGAGTCAATATCTAAATTTAAATTTCAAAATATAAATAATATATATATATATATTTTCCGATTACCTTAGCTTCAAAGTTAAAATCTAGAAGGATGTTTGAAGCCTTTATATCTCTATGGATAATGCGAGGGTGACCTGCATAACATCAACGCACACATTTTGTATTTTGGTTCGCTAGTATATATGTGTATATATATATATATAGAGAGAGAGAGAGAGAGAAAAGGAAAATAACACTCACAATCTTCGTGAAGATAAGCGAAACCTTTGGCAGCTCCGAGTGCAATCTTAAGCCTAGTAGAAAAATCCATAACCGGGCGACCACGTCCTAAGAATATAATGGCAGCATAGAAATTGATACACGTAATTAATGTTTAATTGAAGAAAAAGTAATATAAAAGAAAGAGAAAGGTATATATATGTATACCGTGGAGATGATACTCAAGAGTATTATTAGGCACAAATTCGTAAACCAGCATCCTTTGAGATCCTGCAATGCAATAACCAACGAGAGAAACCAAATGCCGATGGTGGACACGACTAATAATATCCACTTCTGCATGAAATTCTCTTTCTCCCTGCCCACTATTTGATTTTAGACTTTTAACCGCAACCTCTTTACCATTCGGTAAAACCCCTTTGTGTACGTATCCAAAACCACCTTGCCCCAGTAAATTCTGTTCCGAAAATCCTCCTGTCGCAGATGCTAAATCCTCGTAGCTGAAACTGCTCTGATTGAATCCCAGTGCAAATGATGGGTGTGGTGGCGGTAACGGCGGTACCCGCGGACCCGAAAAATTAGCTGAACTCATTTCGCTACTGCTCATCATCGGCGGCGGAGGTGGTGGCGCTATTGGCCACCCGTGCTCCGAGCTCACTTGCCCGCTCGGTGGTGGCCTCTTCACACTATTATAGTCGTTTGATTGTAATTGGTTGCCTCTCCAGTTTCCATGTTGCCCGCTATTATAATAGTCACCTATATCGCGTGACACATTATATTATTTTATTTTTTCAATATTAATAATAATAATAAATAATAACAAAAAGAGTAAATAATTTGTATATAGAGAGTACTTACTTCGTCCCTGAGAATTGTCTCTATAGTAGTTCATTTGATCATGAGGCTTTCGTTTTCTTTTTCTGATCCAGCTAGCCAATATAATCATCGTAACAAACAACAGAAAACCGCCAATGGCGACCCCTGCAATGATAAATCCGGTACGAGAGCCGTCACCGCCACCGCCGCCTGAAGATGAATCTGATGCTGGTCCGTTATTCCTTGGAGGTGATAGAGCTCCAGATCCCGGAGGTGGTGGTGGTGGAGGGGGTGGTGGTGGTGGCGGAGGCGGAGGTGGAGGTGGCGGGGAATTGCTATTATTATTATTCGATGATTTTTTTGAGGGTGGAGAATTGTTGTTGTTGGGTGATGGAGGTGGTGGGGATTTATTATTATTATTGTTGTTGTTGGGTGATGGAGGTGGTGGGGATTCATTATTATTATTATTGTTACCATTGGACTGAGGAGGAGGAGGAGCAGAAGTTGATGGCGATGTGGAGTTATTGCCGTTAGAAGATGGCGGCGGTTGATTACCGTTGTTCGATTGATTATCTGAATCATCCGGCGGGGGTGGCGATGACGATGACGAACCGTCGGGTGATGGCGGCGACGGTTGCGATGAGGAATTATTGCCGGAGGATGAATCAGGCGACGGTGGCGAAGAATTTGATGGAGGAGAATTCTGGGGAGACGATGAAGACATCCTTTTCTTCTATTTCTTTTCCTATACAGAGGTAAGATCAAAGGACAAATATCATTAGTTAATTAGTGACAAAAATCTAATTAGGGGATAAAGTAAAAAATACCTTGTGTTGAGAGGAAAAGAGAAGAGAAGCAAAGAGGAGAAACAGAGAGGACCCTTTGAGGAGAAAAGGGCAGGGAATTGAAAAAGGATTTCTCAAAGGAAATGGAGAAATGAAGGAAATGGTGCATGGAAATAGTTTACAGAAAATTTTTTACTTTTCACAAAACTTGTATTTCCATCCCACACCTCTCCTGAAAATAAGCCTACCTTTTTGCTGTCTCCTATTTTTAGCTGTCTCTTTATTTTCCATTTCCAACCACAGGTTCTTCCCTCTTTTACGAATTTATACCTATAATTGTCATTTCCCCCTTTTTTCATTTATTTATTTTTGTTTAGAAGCCTATAAATATATTTTTAAAAAATTTATAATCAAAATTATAAAACTTATTGTAAACTATATTTTTAGTAGTATTATGTTTTGAATTAATATATTTTTTTTAAATTATAAGTAAAATTGTTATTAATTAATTTACATATTAATATTTTTACTAGTGTTACACATTAAAAATATTTTTTATTTTTATTTAAAAATAAAGTGAATATTTTCCTTAATTTTTTAATTTAAAATAGTCTTTAGTAAATTATTTAAAAGTTGTTATGTGATTTTGGTTGTTGTCATTGTAAATGGTAAATTACTATTAATTTTGTGACCCAACAAATGGAAATCATTCCGCCTTTAGAACCACAGATGATTTCACATAGATTTTTTTGGTATAATTTTTAAATTTTTTAATCAAAATTAATATTTAATTGTTATGATTAATATTCTTTAATTTTACCATTTTTTATAATTAAATATTAGCCCCTTAACAATCCTCTATTTCTTTTTAATATTTATGAATATGACGTGTAAAATTTTATTAATTTTCCATTAAATGACTAAATGCCCAAATTTGCCGAAAAGCCCATAAAATTTGGCCCAGAGAGTAAAGAGAGAAGCCGAGTTCAACACGACAGCCATCTCAGACTTTCTGGAGGCCTCTCCCTATTTCTTCGTTCTTCTTTTTTTTTCGTAAAGGGTATTTGCTCCCTTTTCTTCTCCCCCCTAACAACTGGTAGTTGTTTGGTGTAAGATTCCATTCAAAGTAGTTACGTTTTGATTCTTTATTGCCAAGGCTTAATTTTAACACGATGCCTTCTCGTAGAAGAACCCTTTTGAAGGTCATCATCCTCGGAGACAGCGGGTTAGTTCTAAATTCACCCTACTAGTACACTTTTTTTTGGGGGGATTTTTGTTCATCTTATTCCCTGCACTGTATAGCAATCATAGATGGTTGAATTTGAGGTTATAAGAGGCATAATTTTGGATCTCGAGATATGTACTTGGGGAAGATCTAAGTTATTATTTTTTGAATTATGTTGATATTCTGTTTGATGGTAGCAGTTTTTCCGGTATAAATCAATCAGAACTAAGTATTTATGTTCGATTTTTTTATTTTTATTTTGCTGATTGATGACTGCAGTTTGTGTTATTTTGATTTTCAGGGTTGGGAAGACCTCATTAATGAACCAGTATCCTTACTAGACTGATGAATTTGTTGTTTTTTATTTATATTTTTGTAGTTACCTGCTTCACAAAGTACAAGTGAATGCCCCTGTTGTTTACTGGTGAATACATTATCTAGGTTTGGGGTTTGTGCTAGTTATTTGTTTACCTTGAACGTTTGGCTGTTAGATATGTGAACAAGAAGTTCAGTAATCAGTACAAAGCAACCATTGGAGCTGATTTCTTGACAAAGGAAGTGCAGTTTGAGGACAGACTCTTCACTTTGCAGGTTTGTGTTGTGATAGTAGTGTTTTCCCCCCTAAACGTAGGGATGTTGTAATTTACATTGATTTGAACTGACAATTGGTATGTCCTTGAAACTAGTGCCGTAGGTTGTTTCACAAGATATTAATTGATCCCATATCTATCAAAGATTAATCAAACTATTTTCATACCTTGGTATCACACCAAGCTGATCGGAAGTCAAATTGGAATCTAGTTTCTTAACCTGTACATTTTGGTGATATAGGTCTCTTTTAATTCTTTTAACTTTTATGACTCTTAATGTGATCTAGTGCTTTAGGCACATCCATTTAATCCTTCCCCCACCCCCTTTTTTATATTTTCTTTTATTTAACCTAAAGAGCATTTTCGTCTATTCACTTTTCAAAGCATTTCATTCATATATTTTATTTCATGTTTATATTTAATGTATATAAATACCTCTCTCTACATAGCACACAAAAATGGGAGAAACTCCAATTTCCAAATAAGATCAATTCGAACATCAACTTACATTGTTGGATTATTATGAGTTCTGAATCATATTTGGAGCTTCACAAAAGCATCTTGTCGTCAGCGGGTTATTGTTTGGAGATCTTTCTCTTGATTTTATTGTTTTGTATATATATATACTATATGAAAGATTTGCACTGACAGAATGCAGTTCAGGTTTAAATAAAAAATAAAAGATGAATAGTTTACTTAATGGAAAATTGAGGGAAAGTCCTACAACATCCTACAAAAGAAAAAGAAAAAAATAAATAATTTCAAGACAATAAGGGATAAGCAACACAAAATAAATTATAAGAAATCTATATCAGACGCAAATGTGAAGTGGCTAACTTCACTGATTTTCAAGTATGTTGATTTTCAGATAGATTCTGATTGGTTTAGACTACTATGTTGTATGCTTCAACCTATTGAATTTTTCTGAATAAAATAAAATAGGTAAGTATAGGTTTGCTAGTAAACATAATTTCTTTTTGATACCCTAAATTCTATTTTCTTTCATGATAGATCTGGGATACAGCTGGCCAGGAAAGATTTCAGAGCCTTGGTGTTGCTTTCTACCGTGGTGCTGATTGCTGTGTTCTTGTATATGATGTTAATGTGATGAAGTCCTTTGATAATCTGAATAATTGGAGGGAAGAATTCCTCATTCAGGTACTTAGGCATGGATCAGTAGTGGTCTGTAAAATCAGTTCACTTTTCTAAAGGATTAATCAATTAGAATGCAATTTGTTAATTAACAAAAAAATTTCACTGCAGGCAAGCCCTTCAGACCCAGAGAATTTTCCATTTGTTGTCCTAGGAAACAAGATTGACGTGGATGGTGGAAATAGTAGAGTGGTATGGCATTACTTTCTATATCTGAGACACCTTTCAAATTATTGTGGTTATTCTGGATTGATGTTCCAAACTGTAAGTTAATCTTTTCATGCCCATCACTTTAGGTTTCTGAGAAAAAGGCTCGAGCTTGGTGTGCCTCCAAAGGAAATATCCCATACTTTGAAACTTCTGCGAAGGATGGTACCAGTGTTGAAGAAGCTTTCCAATGCATTGCAAAAAATGCATTATCAAGCGGGGAAGAAGAAGAAATGTAAGTATTAGCCTCTCCATATGCAATTAGTAGTTGCTAAAAGAGCTTAACTTTTGAAATTATTATAATTCTGGGGTTTTATGGTTTGTCCTCTCTTGTTGCACAAGCTCTCTCAATGACTACACGTTCTTTAATATTTCTGACTTGTTTCACACCATCACTGCCTTGTTGACTGAGTGCATGTATAGATATATATTATTTTGGATGTGAAATGCATTTTTTCCCCTTTATTTTTTTAATTTTTTTTTCTCTCTCTTAACTATCCACGTGATCCACTCAACGTTAGATAACATGCAAGAGAAGAAACAACAAAAGTTAAGTTATCCAAAAATTTATTTCCCCTTTATATTCTTAACCGAAACACAAAAGTAAATCTCAACTTCCATGCAAGCAAGCTTGTTCATTTATTTATTTATTTCCTCGGCTTCTGATGAGCATTGCTTGCCATAGGTTTCTGAGCCTTAAGCCTAATTAAGGAGCATATGCATTTCATTTCCAGGCTAGAATTTTAGGCAGCATGCCTTAAAAATATTCTGTTTCTTTCCAATAGACAATCATTTCTTAGTAGGGCGTGTGAGACATCTTTGCTCACTTGATGTTTCAATGAGGAGCTATTTGTGTTTTTTTCCCTTCAAACCCATTTCAAAGTTCATTATTGCATTAACCTATCTTCAGAAAAGAAAAAGATTTTTTGTTTACTTATTGTAGACAGAATTTAAATTGGCCTAATTCTGTTTCTGATTGGCTTTCTATGTGATCCAGATACTTGCCTGACACCATTGATGTTGCTAGTAGCAGTCAGCAGAGGTCAACAGGCTGTGAATGTTAAATTCGGTACATGGTTTTGATATTTGGAAATCTGTGGATGCGCCTGCTATACTTTGGAAGTTTATCTCATTTGTTGGTTTCGATGAGGCCGAACCTGTATATTTGTGCTTGCATGAGAAACAAATTGGCTTGAATTGCTTAGTGAACCCGGTGTCCGATGCCTTTCACTGTGATTAGTTTTTTTGTTTTTTTTTTAATATTATATTATTATTTTCTTTGGGGTTAATGCACAGGCAACACGTGCTCATTGTTTAGCATGAGTACATGAGTATCAATCTGGGTGCATGCTAATCTAAATATATTGGGTGTATTTTGTTTGCAAATATGAATTCCTAAGAACAAGTTCAGTTGTTGATCTCATCTTTCCACAGAAGCTTCCAACTTCATCTTTGGTTGGACTATTTTACGCCCGAAACAACTGAGGTATTGCTAAGGCTCCACCTAACAGGGGTATTCAAGTGCACATTTGGGCGAGTTGCTTTGACAATTTCCCAGTGTCCATTGAGAGAAAAGTTGGTATGCTTGTTTGGATGGAGTATTTCATCAAAACTATTTTACTGCAGGAGTGAACATCTAGGAGAATACATAATAGCCATTCCTACTAACAGTGGGACATCAAACAAAACAACTGTCAGCTAAACTAAACACACTGGAATAGCATCAACTATGCCAAACGATGATAGCAAAATCAGTATGATGGCAGAACAGAAAACTCCTGCATCCTTCTGAATCTTCGGAAGACATTCTATCAGGAGCAAGAATATTAAAAGAATTATACACCATACCCCAATTTCAGACACCTCATTTTCAACAAAGAGTTGGTAGGTTCTTTCCATGCTGCTCCCATCTCCTCCAATGATGCAGCTTGAAAAAAAATGCTTGCACCAACCTTAATATAAACCATAACTTTCCGTTAGTACTTGATGAGAGAAACTAAGCAGGAAAATATCTCAAAAAGGAAGATTATTACTTTTAGTACATTAAGGAGACAGATGAGCTGGATGCAATGTAATTGGCTTGACAAGGGTTGTATATTATCAACAGAGAAGCACCTTGCCAGAAGTCAAGAATAAGGAAATTACCACTGCTAGCACTTTCAAGTATAGAGAAACTCTTACACACTTGTATAGTTGAGGAAATCCCTTGGGGGTGGTTGGGGGCATTGGAAGACATCAAGGTAAATACAAGTAAAGCACAAGTAAATCACAGCCAACTAATTAAATAATTCCCTACATAATTTTGAGTTTTCTTTAGCTGGAAATGAAATAGTGGCGTAAGAAAGAACACAATCATGCATAAATGTTGTGTTATCTTTGAGCAAAGGACTGAAAGCCTGTAGTTCTACCATTACAAGTAAAGAATAACTACATACATACTGTGAGAGAGAAATGGGAACCGGTGGTAATGGATAACCGGTCAAGTGCATGTCCTACAGGTAAATTCAATTATTCAAAGGTACAAAAAACACAAGAAAGACAAATATGACAAATTTCAATGGGCAAACAAACCTTGAGACAAAGAAGAAACAACAACAATTTAAAAATAGAATACAAGTTCTTTTACAGAAAGGGGAAAACAAATATTCAAATGGAGTGAATTGAATGCGGACATCTATCTAAACTCAAAATCAATAGTTCACTTTAAACAACAAGCACAATGAGAGTGATACTTACTTCTTAGAAGGTGGTTGTGAACGACAGCTCCACTACAGTGAGATTACCCATGTTAGTATTAGTGAGGGTTACTTAGTACTAACTGAAGAAAACTGGTCCTGGTTGGAAGGCTGCACTGGAGTCCCAGCAATAGATGTTGAAACAGGATTTGTTGGCATCATCGGTTTTGAAACTGGTGGTCTAGTGTTTGACATACCAATATTTGGCCTAGGTGCCAAATGAGCAAAAGCCATTGCTGCTCTATTAACAGGCAAAGATTGCTGCATTGGTCGAGAACCTGACATGCCAAGTCGAGCTGCAATTATTTGTGCACGCTCGTGGAAAAGCCTCTGCTTTGACCTTTCCAATTGTTCTCGAACCCTCAAAACCATGTTCTCCATCTCATGGAAAAAAGCCAACTTGATTTCCAGCTTATGTAACTGTAAGAAGCAGAGTACCTTCCACAATTAATAAAAGTTTATGAATCTGGAATTTAGCCTACCTATGGCTTCAGGTCCTGTTCTAACTGACTTTAGATGAATAAAGTTTCAGTTTTTTTTGTTCAGTGCAGTACACAAAAAAAAAAGCAATAAGAGACTTGAAATCCACCAGATTCTTAAGCAATTTCAGAATTTAGCCTAGCTATGGCTTCAGTGTCCTGCTCTAACCTAGTTAAAAAGAATAGAGTTTCAGCTTTTATTTAGGGCAGTACCAGGAAAAGTCATAAGGGACACTTGAACGCTACCAGACCCTTATGCAATTTCAAAGGAACTAAAGTTAAAGATCCTTCTAGGGACATGTGCTTTTCACACTCTCTTCTGATCTGCAATTGCTTGAACATGAGAAAGGCTAATAACACAACTAAAGAATCCTATGAAACTAGCTAGAGCATAAGTTTTTAGGAGTCTGGATTTAATTAGCTAAAGAGAATAATTTGACTTCTTTTCAAATGAGGAGCCTTAAAACAATCAGCTAAATTTCTGGTTCAACATTACCATTCCAATATGAATACCTGCTTTTCAATCAACAGTGCAGCAAGATGTTGAATTTGTTTTTCTTCCTGAGCTGCAAGAAGCTTTGCTTTCACTGCAGCAGCTGATACAGCAGTAACTGCAGCATTTTTAATCTTGCTGACTTCAAGATCATTTTCAGTCTTCAACGCTTCTTTATCTTCATTCAGGCAGTCTTCTGCCTCAATACCTGCATGGAAACATGCCATCTCTTTTTCATTTTCTTTAGGGAACATATTGATGAGGAAAGATGTACTAATAAACAGAATTTTGAGTTTCAGGGTGATATGCAAAGTCTTTACAAGTGGCAGATCTAACTCAATTACACCAAAACTTTACAATAACTTCAAATAGAGACATAATGCACATTTAGTTACTTTCTTAAGAAATGCAGAAGTTTAGAAAGTCTCCAGCACCCACCGGCTCCTCTCACATATTCATGATAACAACTTCAATTCCCATCCTGATCAGGACAAGCAACAATTTACATGACATATAGTACCCATTTACCAAAACAATCTCAAACTTGGTAGAGTGACCATCAAACAGGAAAAGCACAATTCAGAGAGCTGCAGTACTGGAAATTATACCTTCCTTTGGACCATTTTCACCAACTGAATTTGAAGCAGCTGGTTGACCAGAATTCTGTTCCTGTGAATGAAGCATTGGAACATTATCATCTGGGACCTCTGCAGGTTTAGAAGATTCCCCAACAGGAACTCCATCATCTGGGTCCTTCTCGAAACCAGGAGGAACTTCAGCCTCTACTGTTAAATCATCAGAATTTCTAGCAGTACAAGGCTCAGGTTTCTTAGGCACATCTGCACTGTCTGGTTTTTTAGCATCAGAAAGGTTAGAGTCCTTCTGAGTGCTTGTTTGATCAGTTTCCTTAGAGGAAGTAGATTCATCTACACAATCACCAGGGGAAACCACAGATTTGTCTTCTTCCATAACATGATCCTTGCCACTATCATTTCCTTCAGCATTTGATGCATGGTCACCATCAATAGCTAAATTAGACTTTTCTTTGTGCCCTTCAACATTTCGTCCCTCATCATTTTGTATTTCCTCAACCAGTTCTGAGGTAGTTCTGCATATAGTGTCAACATAAGAAGTTACTCTCAATCTATTTACAGATTTAGTAAGAAGCATGCTCAACAAACCTTCCTGAATTAGTTGACTTTTTCTGATCAGGTGGATCTTCCAGGCGAAAACAGTGTCTTGCAGCCAACTGCTCACCAGAAGAATTGCCAGAAACAGACTTCAAAGAGTTACGTGCAGAGGCAGTGATGATGTTAGGTTCTACCAATCTGAGAAGGAAGGCTGCCTAGAGCAAGACAAAGCAAAACACACAGAATGAGAAATAATATTCACTACTAATTTTAAGAATGAACATGATATAATTTGACATTGAGTTGATGCCATATTAGTACAAGAAAATTTCTACAAGCCAAGTTTCCTTTGGCAATTAAAAAAGGTTGTGCTGTATCTAGCTAGCTTTGGAGAAACAACTGATAATAAAGCTTATCAAAGGTACAAGGAAAACAAACCAGGGCCATCACGGGATTTCCAGCTTCAGCAAATGAAAATCGTTCAATAGGTGAAGGAAGAGAACCAACAGCCTCAAAAGATTCCTTTAGCGCCTTCAGCACAATGTTCTCGCCAACTTCATGGTCATTTGATTCATTAACTTCTTCGGGCTTCGAACTTTCAACTGGGGAGGATGATGTCTGGTTGTCATTTGCATTGCCCTTGTTTTCAATTTTTTCAGTAGCATCTTTTGTAGCTAAATTCTCGTGATTACTTTGCTGAACAGCATCTGTATTTTCTTTAGTGGCATCTGAATTTTCTTCACCACTGTCCAAGAATGTATCCTCAATTGGCATTTGGACAAAATGTAAAATACATTGAGTTTTTGTTTTTGTAGCGACATGCTCTGCAATCTCATTCCAGTTTTCCTTGAACAATTCTAATGCTTCAAGGAGTAGGAGGGTTTCCTGATCAGTCCATTTCCCACTGCTTGCACCACCAGCCTCAGCAGGCTCCATGATGATGAAATCAGATGGGGACATATCTGAACCAAACTTCCCATTGTTGAAACATTCAGTACACAAATCAAAATCTGCCTGCATTACAGGAACATAATCAGCCAAGAAATTTCAGTAGAGCCTGTGGTGAGGAATAATTCTGACTGATAGAGACTCTATTTGTTGTTTTTGCAACCATCCCACACCCCTCACATTTAAAGGGAAGAAGAAGATGATGGAGGAGGGGAAAGAGGGGACTTTCATTACATGTTGGTTTAGGAACAAACTATAAATAAGAAATTTTAAGTCTGAAATTATGAAGATTATTTCACATATCAGAAGATGAGCACGTTATAGGGGAATAAATTTTGAAGGAAGAAATACAGACCTGCTTCTGACAATGATAACGTTTCCGAGAGCAATCAGCTGAACATGAATTGCAATGGTACTCAACCCCTTCAGATTTAACTAATTCTTCACTAATAGCTGACTCTGGAAGAAAGCCAGATGGTGCAGCAGGTGTCGCCCAGGAATTCTTAGGAACATCTGGTGTGCATGGTTGATCTGATTCAAAGCGAAATAAATTTTCAACCAGAGAATTGGTCTTCACTACTGTATCAGCATTACCCTCAATGCTCATATCAGTGGAGTCAGTTTTTGGGAATGGGTGGTAATTGATCAAACCCCAGTAATCCAAAAAGTCCATCACCTCTTGCCTAGCTTCTAATTCGCCAACAGACATCTCAGTCAAATCTTTTAGTTCAATTTGTGCGCTGGGATTTTCATGGAACTTTCTCATAATGCAATTTCGTACCTCCATGTATATTTCAGGAGTCCTATTCTCCAACTTCCCATTAAAGAAAGATGGCAATATTTTCTCTTCTAGCGGATGAACCTTGGTCCATGAAAACCAACCTGCAAAGCTCCAAGAAAGTCAGGAGAAAGGGCTTCAACAGTACGCCTAAACAAACTCGGGCAAATTAACATATCCTAAAATTTCGACACTAAGACGTAAAAAATTCAGCATCGCGATGAAGAAATTTAATTTAAAAAAAGAAAAAAAAAGAAAAAAAGAGAAAGATAACTTCAATAAGTATTCGTTGATTGTTTTGAACAATCATAGAGGCTGGATGTTTTAGCCGTGTTTCAAGCAAATAATTCAATAATGAACCGAGACCAGATCAAATAAATCCTTCAGGAAGCTAATTCAGAATGTATTCAAATGTACCAATTACAAATCAACAATGTATAAATTAGGGTTCCGAACCGCACCAGCATGATTGGGCACCACATGAACATTAGTATCTCGAGATCTGATTGCCTCATACTCGGCTTCAATTTTGGCCTCCAAAGCCTCCCAATCCTCCTTTGCAGCTTCATTCAATACCTCCTCTGACTTAAACGTCTCCCCTCCTCGCAACTCCCGGTCAATCTTCACAGCAGCTGGGGCACTGTTATTCGGCTGCTGCCGTGCTCTAGTTAACGGACCGTTGTGGATCGGAGTGAATGTTACAGGAGGAGGCTTCTCACGAGCTTGGCGCTTGGACGACGATGCCGTGGGAGGAGTCGGAGTGTTGCTGCTACCGATAGCACTTGCTTTTCTTTTTAGACCTCCACCTCTCCG
Organism: Asclepias syriaca; assembly: GCA_027405835.1. NCBI lineage: Eukaryota > Viridiplantae > Streptophyta > Magnoliopsida > Gentianales > Apocynaceae > Asclepias > Asclepias syriaca. The sequence goes on from JAPHNG010000664.1 coordinate 387,070, forward strand.
GCGCGAACTCGTAGTTGCCTCGGCCGCTGGAGACTCTAAGACTGAGTTAGCCGGCGGTGGAGTTCCGGCATCCTTACGCCTTTCCTCCATTGTGAAATTGACTTGGGTTTTGGGAACTCTACTTCGATTGTCTTCTTCGTAGCTCTACTTGCGAAATTCAACTACTTTCTCATATCTTCCCTTCGAAATTATTTTCAGAATTAATCTGTCGCTTCCCCAAAAAAATCTGGCGCAAAAAAATATAATATAATATATATTGATTATCGATGCAATGAAAATCCAATTCGTACTTTCATTTTATTTTTCTCTCAGCCTAAATGCAAAAATATCAATTATTATTTCTACGTAAATTTCTACCGTATATAATTTAAAAAAAATATGAAGTATTTACGCAATTTATATATTGAAATTTTTAAAATTCTCATCTTCAATTAAACTTAATTTTATAACAAATAATATTATCTCTCATCCAATGAATAACAAAACTAACAAGAGAATCATATCAAATAATCGATACATTTGCTAATCCTTACTAATCACACGTAATTTTATCTTTCATATATAAAAGATATAAAGCACATAGAAAAGGGTGCAAAGCTTAAATAAGGGTTCTTTGCACTGCAAAAATTGCCGAAGCTACAACTCTTTTTAGAGACTCAAAAAGTACAAACTACACGACTGGGGCTCCAGCCACCTCTTTGCCTTTACGTGACCTTTTCCTCTTCCTACTACTCGTGCTTGCATCGCCTTTCTGGCTTACCTGCAATTTTTAAGTCCTTGCACTCATCAGTTAAAAGAAAGTAATAGTGGTAGCAGTAGCCCTTAAAAAAACCTGCAATTGGAAGGACCATCACATAGTGGACTCCACCAGGATACAAGAGATTCAGGCTCTCCAATAAGCACAAGGCTTTCCATTAAGTTGTTAATAACATTACTAGTTTTTTGACAATTGAATTACTCAGAACTTGAATACACATCAAATAAATGCTTAAATGGGAATTCATCGCCAACTTAAAACAACAAGCTCTACATGAAGGTCTAAACTTGCAACACATATATGTTGAAGGTTTAGTAAAGTTCCCTTCTATAGAGACTAGTCATATGAGATCAACTGATCAAACTTACTGCTGTCTTGAACATGTTTCTGCCAACACTTTGTGCAGTTTAGACCCATTTTCATTAGATTTGGAAATAGAATTGTCCATGTATCGAGAAATAGGAAACATGCTGTAGCTCTTATCTACTATACTATTGCAGATAACACTATACAGATCTCCAGAAACTATACTGTTGCTAAAACATTACATACAGACATCCGAAAATTGGATATCCAAATTTAAGTATTAATAGGTTTCATCCAAGTGCCAAGCTTTGGGTTTCAGGTCTGTGTAACAAGTATACTATTCTAGTTTTCCTTGGGAAGTAATTCAAAATATAGATGTTCAATCTGTATCTAAAAGGATAGTCCTTAATATTAGTTTTTATTCATTTAAATTACCAAGCTTAATTTAAAAATGAATTTTGAATGTTTGTCACTTCCCTATGAAATTTAAGGGGTAAAACCTTTTCTCTGTAAATGGATATTGGGAACTAAAACTAACACTTTTGAAGGAATTTCAGGAAAAATGGATTTTGCCCTTTTAACAAATCTCATTACATTGCCAGCAGGCCAGTAGGGATACAATGAATACAATCTCAGGTCAGGTGATTTTCTTAGGCTTCCAATGCAGTTGATATAAAGGATCCCTATTATATTTAACAGATATCAACCAAAATGTACTTCATTTGTTATATACTCCTCAGATTTAAAGGAAAACATTATAGGGGGGAAAAAATGACCAGCAAAAGATTTGAAACCAACCTTTTCTGAAGAAACTTTATTTGTATTCCCCAGCATCTTTTTCCGCTTGCAAGACAGTGGGTTCGGACCCTAATGTGCAAAGCAAGACAAGAATATACAGAATCAAAATGAAAGGAAAACACAGCAGAAAGATGCAAAGGCGCGAATAATCAAATCTTGCATAATGAAAAAGGAAAGGCTTAATATAAGTAAGATTCTCAACCTTAGCTTTCTTTCTCTTGAACTGAACCTTGTCTTTAGTTTCATTTTCTTTATTCCACAAATTTTTCTTAAAGGCTGGAACCCTTGAGGTCTGGTCTTCCTCAAATTCATTTCCATCAGAAAAATCCTCCCGTTCTTCAATAGCCACTCTTCTCTTTTTTGTATTTAACATCTTATGCTCCAACTCACTCATATGTGAACGTTGTTCTTCAGTAGCTTTGGCAAACTGGTACTGAAAAGCTGAAGGTCGTTCAATAAACAAGGCATTTCGAAGACCATATATAACAGGTACACCAGGAATCTGCATCATAGACATTCAAGAAATAGTGGATGAAAATATATAGATATATATTTGGAGTAATACAGCTTGCAAGTGCATGATAAAGAAAAGGTATAGGGAAAGCACATGCTGGACCATAAATACAAAGCTGCATAAAGGGTAGCCCAAACACTTGAGGCTCCAATATCCACAAGGCAACTCTAAAGATTCATGATAAGGGGGCTCTCTAATCACCACATGCAGAAGTGCATCAAGTAAAGCTCTCTAAATTTTGATTCATCCCAAAGAAATTGAATGCCAACAATTGAATATAATTGCAAATTTGACTACTTTTCCAATACATCACTGCTTTATAATGGTCAAAATTCAGTTTATATTGTAAAAGGGATTACCTGGGGTAAGATGTATGTTGATAATGGACAAAAGCAACATTTAGACAGAAAATGAAACTACAAGCAGTTCATAGCATGCATAGACAAACTAGCCAGGATATAAGCATACTGGAGGAGAAAAGAGACGTTCTAGCATTAGAACAAATATAAGAAAAAAAAAATTGTACATACCTCTTGAAACTTCTTCCTCAATTCGGCATCCTGAGTAGCTACAAAGAAATGCTCGGAATTATTTTCTCCAATAACATCAATCATGCAACAAACAGCGCTCTTCCGCTTCTCATGGTCACACCTGAGAGAAAAATGTAAAAACATCAAAGAACATTTATATTTCAGAACAACACTTTTATTCTAGATGAATCTGTAAATGCAGCCAGACTCTGGACAAATCTTGAAAGTGAGAAAACGTTCAAAATCTCACACTGCTTAACAATTCCCATAGAGAGGTTTAAACATGGGGAAGAACAAGGTTACCTTGCAGTTAGAAGGTTACGAGCAGCACTAAAAGACTCAGCGTGAGAGTTACCAAGGCTTTTCAGCTCTGCTAGGACACATCTGCAGCCAAAAGTGAAAGACTAAGAAATATAGATAAATACAAATCCTCAGATGGAGTAACATAATTTCCATGAATTACTTCACTATTCACATTGACATGTACATGATACAAGAAACATTCCTAAAAAGAAATTTCTATTTGCCATAATTTCATTTCTCCTAATAGAATATAGGACTTGCAGGAAGGTTGTGGTTTACCTACTTTGAAACCTTCCATCCCTCTAAAAAATAGCTGTTTTTTACCCTTGGATTATATTTCTGACCCTAATGATTCAGAATCCATTCCCTAGTCAATTTGATCAAGATAAAAATTCTAATACAAGTATGCTGAAGATGAGTGTTTCAATCTTCTAATGTCATATTTCTTGATATAGCAATTATACAAAGACTTATAAAACCCAAGACAGTAAACTATCATCTTCTGAATCTAGGATATCAAATATAATTGCAGAAAACCCCATCAGACCTGGTAGTAAAGATTTTGACGGGGCCACCTAAAGTGTTGGCCATTGCAGTATCTGCAGGGGTGATGTTATTGGTAAGCAGATGGTGCACAAAAGTTCCATCAAATAGAACTTTGAATGGTTCTCTGAAGCCAAAGCATGTTGTGTAAAACCTCACAGCTTTACGATGACGTTTCTGCTTCTTGAATCTCATCTACTGACATTTAAAAGAAAGGCAGCTAAAGTAAGATGATATCCAGAAAATAATTCAAAGTTGAAGAATATTCAGAAAAATGCAAGCAAAATAGTTAATGGCAATGATCCTCAAAGATCCAACCCAATTTCATCTACAAATATCTTAGACTATATGAGCAGTTTAAATGGGTTAAGACACAGTGCAGAAAGTTCTTGTACACTCACCCCATTTGGGAGCAATCTAATAAAACCCCCATTTTCCACCCAATTAAATTAAATAAATATCCCATTCTCTCCAACCAACCCAACCCTTCCTCTATCCATCCTCTTTGGAGAAACCAAAAAGCCCCAACCACACGCAGTCTACTTTTCCAAATTACAGGGACCATACACACACAAAAAAAAACATACATGGGCGAATACATATACATATACATAATATACATGTGTGCGCGCGCATGTATACCCGCACAAGCAGGCCTGCCCTTCTAACCAGAGTTACACAAGACAATAAAGAGTCTTTATCATTATTTCACCAGTGCAAGCAACTCTAAACAAACTAAAACATTAAAAAAAAAAAAAAAACCTTCAAATATCATAAAAGCTACTCCGTCGAAAAGAACAAGCATCTTTACCTGGATGAATTGTCAAACCACCAAACGAGAAAATAGCTAAAATACTCGGTTTTTGCCGTCTCCAAGTAGAAGTACCGTCGTCGGTGGTGTTAACGGCGGACGACTTCGGCGAGGGATAGAGATTTGGGCCGGAAAATACAAACTTTTTTTTAACAAGAATTAAAAGTAGCTTTATTGGGCCGGCTACTGAAGTACTTTTTGGTCTGTTTTTCTTATGGACCCTAATGTATGGGTTTTGATATAAGTTTAATATTTTATATATTTAATTTTTCTTACCAGTCCAAGTGAAATAAAAAATAAGGAAATAACTTCTTAAAAAAAATGGATCAATTGAAAATTGGTAAGTACATTTCTAAAATACTTCTAATGGATGATAGAATTATGAAAGTGAAGTCAATAATTTCAGCCAAGATTAATTCAAGAATTACAGCTTGGTTCGCATATATGTTGAAAGTCAAGAATTACAGCTTGCTTCTCATACATGTTGAAAGTCAAAAATTACAGCTTGTTTCTCATACATAGTCAATAATTACAACTTACTTTTCATACATGTTGAAAGTCAAGAATTACAGCTTGCTTCTCATACATGGTTGTAATTCTGATGTTTTCATACGCAGTCATATATATATATATATATATATATATATATATATATATTATAGTTGCATTCCTTATTATTGTAATGACGAACAAAAAATACTGAAAACAACATCTTAGATAAAATTATTTTCTATCCAATAAAAATATCTGCACTTACACTTTATTCCATCAAATTAAATTGACATTAAATTTTGGATCGAAATAGTTTTTTATCTTCAAATTATATAAAGAACACAGTCGATTATGGTGTTCATTAACAATACAACTAAAACACGCGAGAGAGGAACAACGAATAGAAACTAGCAAGTAAGGAATATTGAGATTTTTTTAAAAACAAGTAAATATACATTAGAAATATCAGTGTGTAAAAACTTTATAAAAAGGACTAAACCGTACAATTTCCACACACATATATCTTCTCTGTCATTGACAAGGTCATGGATATTTTGCCCATTACCTGAACAATAGATTATATACGACTGATTCCACCACTCAATTGATGATTACACTACTGTGATAGATTATAACATTCGGCGATGTATCGAAAGTTCTGGAGAAACGTAATTTCCCATTTAGCGTCTCGTTAGATGCAGCAGAAGGAGTCGCCGGCGCCGGCGACTGAATCTTCTTCTTCTCGTGTTTGATCATGGAGAAGTTGTGATGATGATGATGATGATGATGATGAGATTGATCAGAAATTGATGACGAAAATTCTTCATTAATTGTTAGCAGTTCAGCAATTGATTTAGGGATAGGTTGATTATGCATAACATTCTTCCAATAATCTCCTGGACCTAATTCCCCTGCTTCCATTTCCATAACATAACCAAACTGAACCAAAATACACACAGAAACAGAAAAAATTCAACCAGTTCATATAATAATAATGTCAAATGAGTTTTTCTTTTTTTGATGGAGAAATCATAATAGACTTACCAATACAATTAGGGAAAGTAGGAGAGAAACTATGGCTGGGAATGAGGATCTCATCGTATCTATCTTCAGATCTTTTCTTTCCTTTTTTTTAAAATGTTTTATTTTGCAGTTTTCATGATGAGCAACCTCTGACTTTGTATTTATAGCCAATCGGGCTCGTCAAAATGCATGATCACTAGTGACGGTCGATGATTCTCTGCTTGACAGTCCACACTAACAATTAACTGATATTTGTAGTAATCATCTTCTACATTTAAGCATATACATACTTTTAAACCAAAAAAAAAACAAAGAAAAAAGCATATACATACATACATACATACATACATATATATAAATATAATATATATATATATATATTATATAATATATATATATGTGTGTGTGATTTACGTAATGCTAACATAATAACATCACACTATTCCTAAAATTCATGTTTTAAACGCAATGGAAAATCTTGAAGTTTTTGTATTAATTAATTGACATTTTTGACATGGTCAAAAAAACCAACTAATAATTTTAAATCCTTATTTTTCTTTTCAAAGGATACATAATATATATATATATATAAGTTCGATCTCACAAACTTAATTAAAAGATAATTTTTTTATTAACTTATTTATGTTTTTTTATAAACACTGCGTCTTAAAATTAAAATTTAGGATACAATTTAAATTAATTAAAATATTAAAATCTTATTGGAGAAGTTTAAAGAAAAGGGATTGGCCTTTCCACTGTTCCTAGTAGTTTCATATATATATATATATATATATATATATATATTAAAGTATATATTAGAGGGACGTCAACGCAAGTCCCCCGCTAGCTTAACAACTTCTTCACTGGGAATATAATAAATATATATATATACAAACATATAAACTAATCTAGAAACTGTATTGGAAAATGGAATTGTATAACCTAATTAATTAATTACATTTTCTTTTCATAATATATATATAAAGAAAGATTATTTATTAATTGTTTCTGGAGTCTTGGAGGATAATTAACTAAGTGAGTTGGCTACTATACTATCTCCTCCAATAATTTTATAATCCCTGAATCTGGACATAAAAAAAAAATAAAAAAAAAACAGAAAAGCTCCCGATTAGATGAGCTAGCTGAGCTATGCTCCAATGGATACTTCAAAGCTTTTGCAATATATATATGATAATATAAGTAATATATAACTACTAAACTATACATATAGTCAACATGTTAGGGCCAGGGATCCCATAACTTGTTTGTTCTTTAATCAGTATACAAAGTATCCTTATGTATTTCTTGAGTTTTAATTCAATTCGTCTGTCTTCTTGCTACATAATTTCTTTACCTTGACAACGAAGCAATAATATATATAAATATATTATAAAGTCATATTAATTTAAACAAAACCTTGAATTGGAACTTTATAAACTCGTAAATCTAAGTAAATTAAAACAGAAATATGTATGTGTATATATATATATATGCATATATAGTTGTAGCCGACGAAGCATGTATGGTTAGATTCGAGTTTACTTAGAGAAGAAGAATAGTTTAGTTATAGTGAGATGAACAAACAGGTTGAAGTATTACTTAATATTTTATGTTCTGGAATAGCCGAATCAAGGCAATGACTTTATTTGAATGACACCGGTTATTGGATTCTGTTCAAAGAAACCCTAAAAGTGGACATCAATACTTATTATAATATAATTTTATTCATGAGAATTATGTAAAAATTTGAAATTTTATTTGAGTAAAACTTAAATTTTATAGGCATACTTCAAATTAAGTAAAAATTCCATGATATATGAAAGAAAAAAAAAAAAAAAGAATACAAGTGACTAAAAACCTTAATTTCCACCCTAAACATGAACGACAATTGACAAAGCTGTGCAATCAAATATCCTTCCACAGCTGTAGCTCTGGATAATGGTCAAAGATAGTGATATATATATATATATATATATGAGTGTATTAAAAAAAAGTCAAATTTAGAACTTGATCTACTTTTTATGTTTTTGATAAAAAATTTCCACCGTCTAATTTTTCTTTTTGATTTTTTCCTTCAGTCATTAAAAATACATATCTTTACTTACATATGTTATGATTATTATGATTCAAAATAATCATAAATAAAATTATTTAACCTATTAAAAAATATATTTTTTATCTTCTGACTTTTTGCAAAAGCAACCTAAAGTTCTAAAGTTTTCAATATTTGTTATTATTACACTCTATCATAATCACCATGGATAATTAGAAATATAGCATCATATATATATATGTGTGTGTGTGTGTGTCACATACTAGTGAGCTAGTAAATCCAAACTGAGTGAGTTGGTAATTGCATTGTTTAAAGGGAAAAAAATGATGGAAAGCACAGTTACCTTTCAAGAAAGTTGACTTATGAGGGCATTAATAATCAAACATATGGCTTATATCAACCTATAATGACATGTATATGTACATAATGGTTTTATGTGTATATATATTACTTCAAACAAGAAATTATTAAAAAAAAAACCCTAAAAGTTCAGATACTGGTTTTATACGTTTTCTAAAACTTGAAATGGTGGACAAACTGAATTTTCACATTACTCAGCATTTGGACATGATTATTGCTAGCTTTATCAAAGAACCCCCAATATTATTATTGTAACGAACTAAAATATATATTTAATTTTTTTAAAACTATTTTATATTGAGTGTACATTAATTGTACCTATAGATTCTCTTCTTCTGTACTTGGGTTTTATTTTAGTTATTTATATTACTATCAGTCCAACAAATTTTTTTTGGGTGCTATGGGCCTCAGTATGATTAGGGTCAACCCTTACACAGTACAAATTAATTATTTATTTTCTATATTATGCCAATCAGAAGAATTATATATTCCACTAAAAGAAAGTCAGCAAAAACATGAAATATACACACATATATACATACATAATCAACACTACCCAAGATGTGATTAAAATAAAACTATTTTAATGTCAAAGATCAAGATCACTGCACTAAAACTTAAAATGATAACCCTTAACTTTATACAAATAGTAAGCTAAGCCAAAAATGGAGTACATGCATATATTTTGAATGTCATTTTCGTATAAGAGTCAGACAAAAGTAATTAATCAAATTTGAAAATGAAGATTATAAGTTAGAATCAGTTTACTTACCTGAGATTAATTAGCACAGGGATTTGAAAATGAAGATGGAACGCGTGGTTCGGTTAATGCACACGATGATTCTCTTGCAGTATTGTCTCAGTAACTGCTGCGCAAGGAAGCTAGGCGAAGGTTATACCGTAGAGAACAGAGTTCATGAAATACGCGTTGAAGGAAATCGGAAGGACCTTGCAGTAAATATTTTCTTCAGAAATGGTGATTTGCAGATCGGAAAAAGGATTCCCCTCTACTTTCCGGTAAAGGACTCATCTACGAAGCCACCTCTGTTGACAAGGGAAGAATCGAATTCTATTCCATTTAAATCATCGGAATTACCTTATCTCCTTGAATTTTTTTCCTTTTCCAAGGATTCCTCTCAAGCTAGGGCTATGGAAAATACTCTCAAACACTGCGAATTTCCGGCAATGAGCGGTGAAATCAAATTCTGCGCGACCTCATTAGAGTCAATGCTTGATTCGGCCGTCGACTTCTTCGGAACCGATACTCCTTTTGAAGTTCTCACGACGAATTACCTCAGGGAACCTTCTTCCTCATTTACTAGCCTCCTGCAAAACTATACCGTTTCGGATGAACCAAGAGTAATTTGGACGCCGAAGATGTTAGCTTGTCACACGCTGCCTTATCCTTATACAGTTTTCTACTGCCACAGTCAGAAAAGTGACAATAAGCTGTTTAAAGTTTCCCTCTGCAGTGATAATGGAGATAAAATTGATGCTGCTGCTGTTTGTCATATGGATACATCAAATTGGGATCCTAAGAATGTGGCATTTCAAGTGCTGAAAACTGAACCTGGAATTATGTCTCCAGTTTGCCATTTCTTCCCACTAGATAACCTTGTCTGGATTGCTTCATCTTCTTCTTCATCCTCTGTTCCATAGAGATATTATTTCTCAGGAAACAGAGTTGAGCACGCCCTTGGATGTAATAATACGATTCTGTATCATAGCTACTGTGTTCTGTATTTTTTTTTTCTCTTCTCAATAAATATTTCCCGTATGAATAATAATTTTAATTTTCAAAATAAAACCTAGAAAATCTTAAAATCAGACTAAAAAGGAAAAATAAAAAGAAGATGAAATAACCAAATCTCAATAGTCAATTAATTCTGAGGAGCATAAATTAGTTTCGGAAAATTCCAAGGAGCTATGTGAAATTTATACATTTTGATATTTTTTTCTTTAGGGCCGTAACGACGTTGTTTTGAATCTGTTTATCTCCTTTTCCTCCAGTAATTTGGACTCGTAGCCGGAGAGCCCCAAACACAGTTCCTCTCTGATTTGTCGTCGGAATACTCCAATATGGTAGTCTCGGCAATGGCAGCGACGTCGTATTTGTCCGTCTCTCATCGGCCGGGAGCTACCTCGTCCTTATCATCATATTCTGTCAGGTATTCGTCGCATTCTTTTTCTTCCCAAGTTATTAGCTTAGGGGCGCAATTACATGTTTAATTGTGTATATCTTATATCGTTTGATGTGTTTTTAATCTCGTGAAATTAATTTCCTCCGCTTAGAAATTCCAAAGCATCTAAAGTCTCTGCTCTGGCTAGCCCCTATGGTGGTTCATCAGTGACAGGTAAAATCTCAGCTTTTGTTTAAATTCATATTTTGAAAATTCCTCGACTTTTGATCTTTTTCCAATTAGAAGGACAGAAAGGGCTTACCTTTTTGCTCTTATTTAACCAGGATTATCTAGTAAAACTAAGGGATTAGTGTCGAAGCTTGAGCTGAAGGGTAACCATACTGCTGCAAATTCAAGGTTATTTATCTCACCTCAAAGTGGTTTCTAAACCTTACCTCAATCGTAGTCACATCAAACTATGAGGTTTTTTGAGCTAAAACTTGCTGCATAACCATAAATATTTCTTGTTCTATTATCTTGTAAAAGTTTAAGTTATCCTTCAAGGAACAAAAATGGGAGCTACAAGAAAATAACATCTCAGTGATGTCAATTTTAAGTGTGGCAAGCTAGATACAGAATGTGATACCTGTTTATATAAGTTTCTATATATGCTTAGTGGTTCCAGAAACTTCTACTCGTTTTCTTCTTTTTCTTATATTACAGCAATATATTTCCCATGTGATAAACAGTCATGCTTGCATCTTCAGGTTTATAGGTCCTGAGTTAGTAAGATCAGATTCTAAAGTCTTCATTTGAATCAAGAAGGATATTAAGTAAAGTTATTCACATTTCCCTCTATCACTTTGTGTTAGTTAACAATCTGCCCCTGAATTTTAATTTTTAGATCGTTTCAAGATATGTCAGCCTTGAGTTCATCGATTTATTTCAGTGAATTATTTACAGGAGTCATGTTAAATACGAAGGATTTGTATTTGGATAATCCTCTTGATTTTGTTTGTGCTGCTTTGTTTTCTATTCCTTGGTCTTAACATTGAAATTGGGTATCTTTAACACCATTTTTCTCCAACAGTTTTGGTCCAGTAGAAGCCAGAGATGGAAATCCACCTGTTATGCCTGCTGTAATGACACCAGGGGGCCCATTGGATCTTTCCAGAGTATTGTTTAGAAACCGTATTGTATTTGTTGGGCAGCCGGTTAACCTACCAGTAGCTCAACGAGTTATATCACAACTTATTACTCTGGCTACTATTGATGAAGATGCTGATATACTGGTGACTTTCTTTGCATTTACTTTTGTATTCTCAAAGTTTCTACCTATAGAACCACTAATATTGATTGATCATATCTTTTCCTTACAACAGATGTATATAAACTGCCCTGGTGGAAATACCTACGCAATTTTGGCGATCTATGATTGCATGTCTTGGGTAAACATAAAATTTTCTTACTCATCAATTCATCATCTTTGCATGCATCAGATTTTGAGAGATTCAATTCAATCGTAAAAAAAGTGCATATCTTATTTAGAATTAAAATCCTGGCTTACAATTTGTTAATCCTTTTTCTTCTTTCTACAACTGTTACCTTCAGATAAAGCCTAAGGTCGGTACAGTATGCTTTGGGATGGCTGCTAGTCAAGCTGTACTGCTTCTTGCTGGTGGAGAAAAGGGCATGCGATATGCAATGCCAAATGCACGTATTATGATTGGTCAACCTCAAAGTGGATGTGGGGTATGACCCTGTTCTTTTGTATGTACTTTTTGTGAAAAACTAACATGTTGGAATGTTTTGAACAACCATATGTATTATTTGGTTGATCTTCTTTATTGAAATTACCATTCCATATTGAGAGAATAATGGAGACATCTGTCTGGAACAATCTATCTTATCAGATACTTGAGTCATGAATAGCAGATACTACTGCATTTGAAGTTATTATAAAATTCTTACTAACCTGGCGAAATTAAGTGGATAGGCATACTTGTTTCTAGATTGAAATTTTTTATCCTGCAGTGCTACGGGGTTGTTCTTGCAGTCCCCTACTATTTTGTTTTCCTATGCAAAAGACCATCAATATTGATTAACTTATGAACCATTGTGAACTTATGATTCAAGCATGTACCTGCAAACTATCTCTCACCGAATGAAAAAGATCATCTGTTTTTTACATCATCATATCTTACCTGCTTTCAGGGTCATGTGGATGACATGAGGCGTCAAGTGGATGAAGCAGTTCAATCTCGCCATGTAAGTCCTCTTCTAGTCATCTTCATAACTTTGCTTTTATCTGGGTAATCATTGCTTGTCTCCACTGATCAGCTTAGTTTGGTCATATATATTGCAGTACTTTGATGACCATATTATTTTGCATCCATCTGATCTAATTTACTCAAAATGTAAAAACATTTTCTTGCTAAACTTATAATCCAGACTTCATTTATTGGAAGAGTTTCTTAATATCTTTGAATTCCGGGCTCTTTTAGTGTCTACATCTAGATTCTAAGTAATTTCACCGATTCCATCTTTTCATCACGAGAAGTTACTTTCACAACTGAATAAAATTATAGAAGGAGTTTTTTTGATATATTGACTAATTCACCTGGCAGTTGTAGCTTTTAAGTTAAAAATAAATAAATAAATGCTTCTTAATATCGGTATCTAATTGTTTTCTGCCTAAATTTTGAAATTGTTTATTGATATAGAAAATTGACAAGATGTATGCTGCTTTTACCGGCCAACCTCTAGAAAAAGTGCAACTATTCACAGATAGGGACCATTTCTTATGTCCTTCTGAGGTAAGCTATTTTATTACATTTTAGTGGCGAAGGAGATGTTGCCCATCTTTTAATGATACATTCAGTTGTATGATTGAAACTGATTTGGAGTTTTAACTTTCCTATTGAAGGCTATGGACTTTGGTCTTATTGATGGGATATTAGAGACGGAGTTGTAGTTTATAAGAGAATGTTCGGAAACTACAGTGTATTCCGGATGGGAAGTTCCGGTCATAAGATAGTAGCGGATTTCAGTAGACATCACATGTATTAGGATTTTGGGTGCCTTTGGAAATTTGATCATGCCGCATATCGATGCAGCAGGCGACACCTAAATGTGGTTAGTGCTTGAAAAATTGATGTTGTGTGCTTCCCATGTGGTGCTGTAAAGTGACTCATAGCAGGAGATTGTACGTAGACACTGGATGAAGATTTTTTTTTTTTTTTTTTTCCTTTTCTGATGAAAACATAAGATGTGCACTTTTCTGCTTCTTTTTCAAAACTTATTATTAGTAAAAATAACATCTATTTATCTTCCGTTTCACCTTTACTCATTGAGCTTAGTGAACAACATTTAGTTTGTTGCATGTTGGCAGAGTTTCTTTATCACTTTCCTTCTATGTATCATTTTCTTTTACTATCTTCAGGTTATGCTTATTCTAAATCTGACAAATGATTATAAACGAAAATAAACAGCCAAACCGACATTAAATACCTCTGAGAAGCTACAAGTTTGTTCGTGGCATTCTTGTTAAACAAGAATTTCATTTTACACACATTTGAAAAGAAAATTACATAAGAAAGTGAGACGTTATTCGGGCACTCTGCTCCAGTACAGAAAGCTGCTTACGAGCCTGAAAAAAAAAAAAAAAAAAAACACAGAATCAAGTTACATTTCTTTTTTTAAAAGTACGCTTCAACTTATAGTTTGTCATTCATAGCCTGCATTATGGGTTGGCATGCATAAAAGGGGAGGAGAAAGGAATGGAGGAATCAATACATACCATAGTTCTGATGCACAGTAGTAAACCTGTGAATAGCTTTCACAAGGGCACCAAACTTCATATACTGCAATTGTCCCATATGCCTGAAATTCAAATATCCAAAGTACAGATATCAACAACTACAACTGCTACTGCTACTAATAATAAGAAGAATTAAGCATTTTCCAGTACTACGATATGAACTCATCAGGAGCAAGAAAGTCACTAGTGCCTGTAGTAGATACTAATAAAAAATTAGCAAGAAACATTTAGGTCCAGGATAGAGAGCTCAAAATTCACAAACCCACAAAACAAAGGACTAAATTGTATCCCAACAGGTTAGCAAGGTAGCTTGATCACTATTTCCTGACTGACTTTTGCGCGTATCAGAATAGCAACGAGAGCATGTGTGGTATATAAGAGTGCAAGTATGTCTATGAATTATTATGAACTTACACAATCTCAGTGTATCGAAGTCTCCATGCTGGGAATCCAAGGTGGCTTCTTGTAGGCCCATAAACTAGTAAGAGATCAGGCTCCGCCCCCCCAGAACCTGTTACATGACATCCAAGCACAGCAATATACAATAAAAGAAAGACAAAAAAAACTACGAGGAGCAAATATATAACAAAACAAAAACCAACCAATAGCTGCTAGTGCCTCAGCCATTTGAGGTTCTGTAAAGTTCGGCTTCTCCTTTCCTGAAGTTGCATAATGCTTGACAAAAAGATAATTAGCCGCTTTGGCAACTGCTTCTTTACCATCTGAGAATGAAATGAATTCCAAATCCAAATACTTTTTGGTAAGAAGTGAACCATTGGCAGTACCTTCCTGCAAGAGAACAGTATTAGTTTGCTTCAATAGGAAATATGGCATTAAAGTGCATTGAGGCTAAAGACAATTTATTCCGTCATATGCAGTTAGGTATGCAGTTAACTAACACATTCCTCATAAACCATATGAAATGCCCAAGTCAAGTACCTGAATTTTCAAGTTATCTTCATACATTTACCAGAAAGAATCAAGAATGATTTGGTATTCTTCCTAACTAATCAATAACAAGAATTAGGCACTATAAAAGTTAAAAAGGACAGAAGAAGAGGAATTAATGCTTTTGCTGAAATCAAATCCTGACTCCTTCAGTGTAGGATATTCTGTCAAAAAAACCAAAGTTAAGGATCAGATCAGTTTATGCGATGGTGATACCTTAGACAATTTTCCAGGACTAAATCTTTCAATTATAGCTTCCTTGGAATTCTTCAACAACCCTGACAAAGGAAAGTAATTATAGTTAAGACTAGCTCGTTAAAATGTGGCGGACAAATTTAAGCATATCAATCAACCACCAGTTCTGATGTTCATCATGGCAATTTTACCTTCAGTATCATATAGGCAGACCTTCTGTATACCAATATCTGCAATCCACTGCAATAGCTCAAAAACCTTTGAAGTATCCCAAACTTCTTCGCTGTCAAAAACAATTGCCAAATAGCGAACCTTGCTGACATCAAGGGTTTCATATCTCTTGAACATATCACACGCAATTAGAAAGCTCTCAAGAGATTGCACTACACCCAGCACATAGAACCATATGCTGACAGCCACATGCAGAATGTGCAAGACCAAGCAAAGTGCAGGATTGGCCCTCTGGGACATGCATCAAATATGTTTTCCATTAAAACTTACATTTTAAATAGCCATAAACATACTCCTAATATATCAAATGATAAAGATGAACTGTGCATTCTCTTCCTCAGATGAAAACTTTATGCTTTCAATCATATATAGAGTAATTTCTATATACACCAAAATGAATCTAATTGTGTTAGAGCAGACAAGAAATTATGCATTCTTCCCCAAGGCTAAAAATATTATTACAAAGAAAAAAAAAAAATGGATCTCTAAACCAAAAAGCAGGAGTGAACAACATATCACTCGAAAATTAGATGTAGCAAGCAATGACAGCATTTTTATGTGAATTGTTGGTTGTGAGGCATGTAAAAAAGGTTGACAACAAAGTGAATGAATCAAGAATTCAGTAGGTCTTATTTTACATGGAATGGTTCAGATAGTGATTGAAGTATCTCTACAATACCAATGACAAGCTGAACCAACAAAAGTACTTTCCTTTGCAATGTGTCAAAGTACTTGACACTATATTCTGTGCAATGATAATTGATTAGTTTGTTCACATTTTACTATATCTAATCACCTCATTTTACTGCAAGTGTTAGAAAGAGTTATACATGAGAATTGACATAGACAAAAAAATGTATATATATTTAAGGTTATGTTTAGAATTTAATATAAAAATTTCAGTGTTTTTCAGGACCTTTGATTTGGATGGATGCAAGTGAATAGAACGAAATCTACTGTGAAACTGAGAATATCACTTTTCTTCTTTCTGGCCATTGTTTCCTAGATTATTTAGCTTTAAACAGAACCTACAAGCATTTGAAATTCAGGGAAACACCAAACTAAAAGCGAAATTACTATTCTCACAATTGAAGAATTTTATAACACCAAAGAGAATCCTTTGATCCCTTGAATAGGTAACACAGAAAAGGAAAAACCAGGACTTCGATTACTCACCAGAGAAACCCAGCTGAAAAGTTTCTGCAATTTGAGTTCCAAACCCAGAGGCCTATTATAGGAGGGGGAAAAAAATGGTTAATCCAAAATTAGAAACCAACCAAACAGAATATAGCAGGAAAACAATAAGAAAAGACACGGAAAAAGGAATGAAACGGTAGACTAATCCCCACCTTCCACCCAAAAAGAAAGAAAACTAAAGAAGCTTCTATCTTTGATTCAAGTTGATACACCAACAACAATCAGGCAAAAAAATATAAAGTTAACATCACCAGGAACTGAAAATATAAGCATTCTAGCTATTATTCGCCTTTCTTTCAAGATTTTCGAAAAAATAAAATAAAAATTCAAGGAAGAAAAAACCAACTCAGGTTGATTAGTGTGAGGAAAGCGTGAAAACTAATTAAAAAATAAAAATAAAAATTGAAAGGGGGTGCTCGGAAGAAGAAGACATCAATGGGTCTCAGCGCAGTAAAGAACAGAGAAATAAAAGACAACAATGGGTTCAAGAAATTAATCACTTGTATCCCTTTCTCCATGTCAGGACATTTAGGGAGCTTGACTTGCTGATTTCCATTCTATACACCTACTACGCGTAATGACACACAATATTGGGTACTACTCTGAAGTCTGAAGAGCGTCAAGAATCGGACAGAAATCCCAGAAATTCTAAGTAAGAACTCAAATGACAATCATCTTCATCCCTCCTTGGGAAATTGTCTGTGTGGGAAAATCTTCCAGTCTTGCGCATATATGCTCAGAGCACACAGCAATTCTTATACTGCCAAACAAAATTTGGTTTAATTTACTGTTTTAACCTTCTTTTTTTCTTTTTTCTTTTTTCATTTTTTGCATGCTTTTTTTTTCAGATTTTTGTCGCATTGCGGTTGATATGGAAGACTGGCAAATAATATCTTTTAAAATATTAGTTTAAATTAACCATTATATATATATATATATATATATATATATATTGAAAGAAAAAAAAAGTATTAAATCCATATTGAAATTAATAAAAGAAATAATACGAAAAACGTTTTGTCTGTACTAACAAAACGTGTAAAACATTTATAAGTAAGAAATATATATTTACACTTTTGTATTTTCGAAATATATATTTACACTTTTGTATTTTCTTAAATATTCTGAATATATCTATAGAGAGGGTAATATGGAGATTTAAGCAGAAATGAGTTTCGCTGTGGAGATTTTGGTCAGGACCATAAGTTTTCGATTTTATTTCTTTCTCTTGGAATTTTATACTCCAAGCCCTAATTTCTTTTTTTTTTTTTTTGGTCCACATTTTAATTATTATATTTTTTATGGTGGTAAATATTAAGTAGAAACGATGAGAGGATTTGTGTGGAGAATGTACCTGTTCCAGAATTTTCCTTTATCTTCTTTACAATAATGGCTTATTGGTAGCCTGGACGTTTTATGGAAAGTTTCTCCTATACCATTGTTAAAAAAAGCTTTTTTTTTTTCCCCCACTGTCCTTGATGATTCCAAACTATAAAACACCTTTCAATCCATATATCTAGACTAATTTTGGAAGCTCTAACTCCAAATTAATCAATTAATGATTTAGGAATTGAAGGAATTGAACTAAGAGAGCTGTATACTTAGCTCACCTACAGGCCTTGGGGTTAAGAAAGAGATTTTATTATAAAGATAAAAAACCAAAGTGATTAAAAAGAAAACTTTACGAATTAAATTGACTATTTCAATTTCCCCTTTTTAAAGCACATAACATGTTTCAAAAGGTTTGGTAATCTACAAACTAACTTTTTTATAAAAAAAAAAGAAAAAAAATTAATTTTATCAATCATCACAATCATAATACTTGCTACCAACTCAATTAAAATTTCTATCATAACTTTTATGATAACACGTGAAAATTTTGCACAATGAACTTACTTTTAGAACAAATTTTCCAACTACCAGCAAAGAAAGGACATAAAACTATAAATACCATTGCAGTGAAAAATTAAGTCAAGCATAACAGTCACTGACTGCATCAGACATATAAGCACCGAGAATTCATATCCATTCATTTAATGACCCCAAAAGGAAAGGACCAAAAATTCCAGTTGGCATACTTCTAGTAACATTTTGCATTAATCTTTGTTTTTAAATAGAGGATAAATCCTCACCCAAGTAGCAAATAAAGTATACAGTAGCCAAACATGTTGGCCTGTAAACAACAAGGCACCTCAGTTCAATGAGTTAATTCTATGGGTGACAACAAGATCATATATTGTAACACATTTACAGCACAGTTCATCAACAATGTCATGGTAATCATATACATCGGGTGCATAATTTTAGGTCATGCAGATGTTGAAAAAGAATACGCATCTTTGTTGCAATAGTAATACCTATTGAGCTGCATCTTCAGAAAATCTTGCATCAAAGGGAGCAGAGGAATGGGAGTGTGATGAACTGCTACCAGATCCAGAACCCTGTTGCAATTCTATCACTAGCCATCTTACAGCTTTACTCATCTGCTCCAACCGAACAGCACTTATGGGTGGGAGACCACTTGTTACTGGCTGGCCTGGCTTCCCAGCAATTGACCCAGTAGCTTCATCAACGAGACACTCAGAACCTATTCTTTGTTTCACAGACTCCACAAACTCCTCAGCTTGATCACAAGCAACTCTGAACAATTCCCAGCGTTGCTTGAAGTTTTCTAGAGCTGCATCAGTGGTTGTAGTTTTCTGTCCAGTAGAACTTTCCTTAGCTTCGAGGACATTGGCAGCTGCAGCAATAAAATCTTGATATGCACTGTTCAGAGAGTCCACAATGTTATCCATTAAATATCTGTAGGCTGCAAAGGAATTTCAAGATGATTTTGTTAACAAAACCACAAACTACAACAGATGGAAAAGAATATAGCAAAACTTATAGTGACATTGGTGCATATGTTACCAAAACTACAGTTATTGTGCTATAAAAATATGGCTACTATACACCTTACTCAATTAACCCTGAACTTTATTTTTGACATTTGAAGCCATTAAGGATTAAAAAAAGTACAGAAACCCCCATGTGGGTTTACCTCTCACAACCTACCCTTAAAAGTGCAACATAACCAAACCAAAAGACAAAAACCAAAAACCAAAAAACCATAGGAGTAGTAAATACTCATCCGTGAGCCTGCTAATCCTTAACCACCATTAACCTTCACAGCTCCATCAACAACATACACACCAGATAGGGTTTTCCTTGTCCCTAGCCCCCTTCACAGTTTAACATACCCAAATAAAAGAGCCATCCAAACTCATAGAAGTCAAAAGCATATTTCGTGCGTAAATGCCAATTTGAGAAACAAGGCAGTTTCTTAATCTTCAAATTCGATCATTGCACAAACTTAAAGCTTCACGCAACATCAAGACCATCAGAATCAGATACGAATTCAACCATTCTTCCTACTTCAATGTGTAACAGAACATAAATTAATCCGCCACATATAGTAAAAGCAATCAGGAAACATCAACCTACAAGAGAAGATATACGGAAAATAAATTCTTCAAATTTTCAGCTCAATAGCAAAAACAACATTTCCAAGTAGATTTACTTACATAAGAGAAAGATAACGAGACAGCGAATTCAATCAAAGTACAAAAACGAGATCACGAGTCCTTCCACAATAAGAATTAAAAAACCACAAATATGTATAATATCAAGAGACCGAGTATCTCAAACTCACCAGAAATCCAAATCAGATTTATAATTGCTTCTCTTCTTATCCACTGAAACTGTAATCCAATAAAGCAATAATAATAATAATAATCAACAAATTCCTGGACTTTGACAGTTAGGGTTCTTAACGTTTGTTCGATTTGGTCGTAAATGTAATAGAATTATTATTATCATTGTTTGTTGAAAACGGGAAAATAGAAGCAGTAAACTGCAAGACTCAAATAAATGGATACTTATTACTGACCCGACCCATCACAGAAACTATCGGAATTGGGCTTTTTATTTATTCCATACATTTCCATTAATAAATAATAGGATTTGGACATTTATTTAATTTGGTCTATTCATTCTATTCATAATAATAATAAAAAGGAATAATTTGTGAGTTTGGTCCCAAACAAATTTATGTTTGACAAGTTTAATACCAAATTTTTTTTTAAACTTTTAAGGTCCCAAACATATTTTTAAGTAAACAATAAAGTCCTTTTTGACAGATTTTGTCAAAAACCTTAAAAATTTAACGATTTTTATGTTTAAATAATTAAACACGAGGGTAAAAAAGTTATTAATATATTTTATCATTGTTCAGGTGACTGAGCTTCCTTTCTTTGCATCCAAAGTACGGCTTGATCGTAATGGGGTTGAGGAGGTCTACTCACTTGGCCTACTGAATAATTACGAAAGGTGAGACAGAATTAAAATGCTGCGCTTAGATTTTTGTCCATAATCTTATTTTTTTATCATATGATGACTATTCAATATAACCACGAAGTTGATTTGGCAGCCAAGCTTTGTTGATTTTCCTACCTTCACGTTGAAGGTAGGAAAAAAAATGTCATCTAAAACAAAGAAAAACCCTGAGAACTGACTTGTGATTGTATCATTGCCGCTTTATTTCCTTGCAAAGGTGATCCCTTTCTCGATGCTACTAGCTAACTCTTTCTTGGCTTTTTCCAAGCCTCCTCTGCAAAAGAAAAAAGAGAATAGTTAATATTTTAAGCATTTTCATTCACCAGGGAGATAGATGCTATAAATCACCCAATGGGTCATTGCCACAATTAGCCAGCCAAGCTTTTTCCTGAAACCCTGCTGAGTTTACAAAATTGATAAATGACTCAAATCAACTTCGTAGTTATGTTGGATAGTCATCATATGATAAGAAAATAAGATTATGGACAAAAATCTAAGCGCAACATTTTGATTCTGTCTCACCTTTCGTAATCATTCAGTAGGCCAAGTGAGTAGACCTTCTCAACCCCATTACGATGAAGTCGTACTTTGAATGCAAAGAAAGGAAGCTCAGTCACATGAAAAATGATAAAATATATTAATTACTTTTTTACCATAGCGTTTAATTATTTAAATATAAAAATCGTTAAATTTTTAGGGTTTTTGACAGAATCTATCAAAAATGACTTTATTGTTCACTTAAAAAAAATGTTTGGGACCTTAAAAGTTAAAAAAATATATTTTGGGACTAAACTTGCCAAACATAAATTTGTTTGGGACCAAACTCACCAATTATTCTAATAAAAAGTATATAAATAATAATAGTTATTTATTTAAAAGTATACGCCTATATTAATTTTTATTGAATTTTGATTTTCAAAAAAAAAATTTTATGATCCATTAATATATATATATATATATATATATATATATTTGGGATTAGAAACTAATAAAATATTTTAATCCGAATTTAAAGAAATCCAATGCATTCAAAATGCAAATCATAATTGTTGGATTTATTTTAATAAATCTTGTGGGCATACGTGTCATTTGTGTATTTGGTGCTATTATAATTTATTCAGCTCAATTAAAGTGATCTAATAATATTTTAATGGGTTAATATACATCAAATAAATGTATAGGCCCACATATGTAGAAATTCTGTATTGTTAGTCTATGATAGGTTAGGTAGGGTTAATATATATATATTGGTTATGGTCCACGAGAGAGTATCGAGAGTCTCTATAGGATTCTTAAAGAAATTAAAGAACTGTTGCTGCTGATACGGGATGGAATCAGGTACTCTTCCGCTTTTAGATTTTAGGGCAAATTATCTCAGTAGCACTTGAACTTTTCAAAAATCCAGCTTTTGCACCTCTATTTATTTTTGCTTTGAATTGACACTCGAACTACCAAATATCACGTGTTTTACACTTCCGTTCAAAATTTCCGTCAACCTTTATTTTTTTTGTCTATTTATCAAGGACATTTTCGTCTTTTTAATTTAAAAATAAATTATAAATTTTTTTTCCACCCATCACTCACTTTCCCTAAATAAACGCAATATATCTCTCCGTTCTTCTAAATCTCTCCCCCTTTCCCTATCTATTCTTCAACTCTTTTTTTCAAATTACTTTGATTTAATCTCAAATTGTTCGTTTCTTTCAAATTAAATTACTTATTTTTACAAAATATCCAATACCCAGTAAGCAAGAGTTGTTGTAGTTGTTGTTACGCTTTGTTTTATCCCGAAATTGTAGTTGATTGGTTTGAAATTTTATCATACTTTTTCCCCAAAATTCCTAGTGAGCAAGATTTGCCATTATCATATTGTTATTGAGGTCGAATTTGTCGGGTAAGAACGTCATGGACGAATCGAAGTCGCTCGAGGAGATATTTTGCTATAATGAACTGGTAACCCTATTTTTTTTCTGAATCAATGAAAACTTTATAAAACTCTAATTTTTTAATTTTTATTTATTAAAATTATGTTTTGTTCATTAAGGTAGGAAGCAAAAGATGCAATTTTTTCAGTGGTTCGATCCAATTATGTGCAAAAGATCCTCTGAAGTCATACTTGAGTTGCTTCAAAAAATTCGTACTTTGGAGGATAACAGTGAAGTTACAAATTTTTTTCTGAAACTAGAGACAAGCTACTGCCAGAAAAAATGGGGCAAAGAAATCCTTCAATTGAGTGGGCATGATTTGTAGTTTGGACGGGGAATACTAAAAGTGAGTGGGCAAAATTTGTACTAGACTTTTTTTTTGTGTTGTAAAAGAAGAATGAATGTACCAAAATTGCATTTGCATTATTAATAAAAGCAAATGCCTTCTTTTTTTTAAATACCACAATTGACCATAAAATAATTCAAAGCAACCATTCAAAGCAATAATTCAATTGTGCAGTTAAAAAAAGATTCTTCACATGTGCTGTCAAAAAGTGACAAATATTGTCTCCTAGACCCATACACATATCAACCCCATAAATCAGCCCCCTGCATAGATTCAATATACATTTACTTTCCCCTTCCTTTTCCTCGTCCCTTTCCCCTTCTCCAAGAATACCTATTTTTTTGTCCACCACCACTCAATTGAAGGATTTCTTTGCCCCATTTTTCTGGCAGTAGCTTGTCTCTAGTTTCAGAATTTTTTTTTGTAACTTCACCGTTATCCTCCAAAGTACGAATTTTTTGAAGCAACTCAGGTATGACTTCAGAGGATCTCTTGCACATAATTGGACCGAACCACTGAAAAAATTGCATCTTTTGCTTCCTACCTTAATGAACAAAATATAATTATAATAAATAAAAATTAAAAAATTAGAATTTTATAAAGTTTTCATTGATTCAGAAAAAAATAGGGATACCTGTTCATTATAGCAAATAAAATATCTTCTCCAGCGATTTCGATTCTCCCATGATGTTCTTACTCGACAAATTCGACATCAATAACAATATGGTAATGACAAATCTTGCTCACTATGAATTTTGGGAAAAACGTATGATAAAATTTCAAACCAATCGACTATAATTTCGGGATAAAACAAAGCGTAACAACAACTACAACAACTACAACAACTCTTGCCTACTGGGTATTGGATATTTTGTAAAAATAAGTAATTTAATTTGAAAGAAACGAACAATTTGAGATTAAATCGAAATAATTTTAAAAAAAAGTTGAAGAATACATAGGGAAAGAGGGGGAGATTTAGAAGAACGGAGAGATATATTACGTTTATTTAGGGAAAGTGAGTGATGGGTGGAAAAAAAATTTTTTTGGGTAAATTATCCCAGTAACACTTGAACTTTTCAAAAATCCAGCTTTTACACATGTATTTATTTTTACTTTGAATTGACACTAGAACTACCAAATATCACCTCTTTTGCACTTCCGTTCAAAATTTCCTTTAAAATTTATTTTCTGTCTATTTATCAAGGACATTTTCGTCTTTTTAATTTAAAAATAAATTATAAAAAAAAACTTTCTCCCCCATCACTCACTTTCCCTAAATAAACGTAATAAATATCTCCCCCTTTCCCTATCTATTCTTCAACTCTTTTTTCAAATTACTTCGATTTAACCTCAAATTGTTCCGTTTCTTTCAAATTAAATTACTTATTTTTGCAGAATATCCAATACCCAGTAGGCAAGAGTTGTTGTTGAGCTTTGTTTTATCCCGAAATTGTAGTCGATTGGTTTGAAATTTTATCATAATTTTTTCCCAAAATTCCTAGTGAGCAAGATTTGCCATTACCATATTGTTATTGAGGTCAAATTTGTCGGATAAGAACATCATGGACGAATCGAAATCGCTCGAGGAGATATTTTGCTATAATGAACATGTAACCCTATTTTTTCTGAATCAATGAAAACTTTATAAAACCCTAATTTTTTAATTTTTATTTATTAAAATTATGTTTTGTTCATTAAGGTAGGAAGCAAAAGATGCAATTTTTTCAGTGGTTCGATCCAATTATGTGCAAGAGATCCTCTGAAGTCATACTTGAGTTGCTTCAAAAAATTGTACTTTGGAGGATAACAATGTCTTTTTATATGTATCTTTTTTCTCCCAATATAGTAGCAATAATAGCTAGGCAATCATAGAAATGATGTAAAAAAGAGATAGAAATGGATTTTTTTGTTTTTTTTGGACGCAGGAGTTGATTGTATTGTAATTGTTTCAATTTTGTGTGGGTTTTCATAATGTAACATTCTTATATATTATCAAATAGTTACTTTAATTTTATTTATTTTCGATGTGGGAAGAATTCTACACAGCAGGAAGGAGAAGAGGTCAAAGTAAATAAAGTAAAGATATTATAATTTCAGTACCATGGCATATGAATTCTTCAAAAATTTCAGGAAAAAAAAAACATGGATGACAGAAGAAAAAATAAATTCTACAAACTACTTGAGTACCTATACATATTTCTACATACAATATTACTCAGACAAAAAGATTCCTATTCTGGACAAGATCAGAGACATGATTTTGGTAAAGAAGGATAGAGAAAGGAAGTATGGATGGATCAAAAGAATTTTATCACAGGAAATGAAAATTAAATGGGACTTTTATGGAAAATGTATTGTGTTGTGCTGGGTTTGGCAATTCTAGTTTGCACCATCATCATAATAAGCATGTTGATTCAGCCATGACCACACTGAGGTTGATTGATTCTGTGACAATGGAGTTGTTAAGAAAGATCAAGAATTGCCAAAACTCTAGTTGGCTATTTTCTAACCACTAGATATCACAATTCTCCCCTTCTTGTCCTTGGGGTGTTTGAGCCTGAGCCGCCTCTGGATTGGTTGAGTTTCAGGGTCGTATTTATGTGAGGCAAGATAAGTCAGGGCCGTGACAACATCTGCCATAAGAGGTCGCATGTTTGGTTGCTCCTGAACACACATTGCAGCAACAGCTAGAGCTTGATATAGTCCTCTTGCAGGGTACTGACCCTGAAGCAATGGATTGGCCATCTGTGAGAATTTTCTGCGATCTTTAAACAAGGGACGAGCCTGCAAATTTTTTTGGTGCGTAAGAAAATTAATGTCATTGAAAGAAAATGACAAGGACAACCAATCCACTCAACATTGAGTCACAAATTTTGCCCACTCACTTTTAGTATTCCCTGTCCAAACTACAAATCATGCCCACTCAATTGAAGGATTTCTTTGTTATTACTATATGCAATAATCAAAATTACAATTGCCCCATTTTTCTGGGGGTAGCTTGTCTCTAGTTTCAGAAAATTTTTTGTAACTTCACTGTTATCCTCCAAAGTACGAATTTTTTAAAGCAACTCAGGTATGACTTCAAAGGATCTCTTGCACATAATTGGATCGAACCACTGAAAAAATTGCATCTTTTGCTTCCTACCTTAATGAACAAAACATAATTTTAATAAATAAAAATTAAAAAATTAAGGTTTTATAAAATTTTCATTGATTCAGAAAAAAATAGGGTTACCTGTTCATTATAGCAAATAAAATATCTCATCGAGCGATTTCGATTCGTCCATGATGTTCTTACCAGACAAATTTGACCTCAATAACAATATGGTAATGGCAAATCTTGCTCACTAGGAATGTTGGGGAAAAAGTATGATAAAATTTCAAACCAATCGACTACAATTTCGGGATAAAACAAAGCGCAACAACAACTCTTGCCTATTGGGTATTAGATATTCTGCAAAAATACGTAATT
Organism: Asclepias syriaca; assembly: GCA_027405835.1. Lineage (NCBI taxonomy): Eukaryota > Viridiplantae > Streptophyta > Magnoliopsida > Gentianales > Apocynaceae > Asclepias > Asclepias syriaca. Next base: position 414,188 of record JAPHNG010000664.1, read on the forward strand.
TAATTTGAAAGAAACAGAACAATCTGAAGTTAAATCGAAGTAATTTGAAAAAAAGAGTTGAAGAATAGATAGGGAAAGGGGGAGAGATTTATTGCGTGTATTTATGGAAAGTGAGTGATGGGTGGAGAAATTTTTTTTTTATAATTTATTTTTAAATTAAAAAGACGAAAATGCCCTTGATAAATAGACAGAAAATAAAGTTTAACGGAAATTTTGAACGGAAGTGCAAAAGAGGTCATATTTGGTAGTTCGAGTGTCAATTCAAAGCAAAAATAAATACATGTGCAAAAGCTGAATTTTTGAAAAGTTCAAGTACTACTGGGATAATTTACCATTTTTTTTATAAATTATTTTTAAATTAAAAAGATGAAAATGCCCTTGATAAATAGACAGAAAATAAAGGTTGACGGAAATTTTGAACGGAAGTGCAAAACAGGTGATATTTGGTAGTTCGAGTGTCAATTCAAAGCAAAAATAAATAGAGGTGCAAAAGTTAGATTTTTAAAAAATTCAAGTGCTAGGATAATTTACCCAAGATTTTATTATAATTCTTAATAATCTAGCATAGTAGTGATAAAGAATTTGGTCAACAGATATTATATATTTATTTCTATCAAGTGGTATAAGAGCCTATGGTTGGTGGGTCTGGACTTGCTAGATGTGGAGAGTTTAATGCCTTGCGGAGGATGCAATATGAGAGTTTAAGTGTCTTGCGAAGATATAAGATGATTATTCCTCTAGGAGGACACGGGTTTGAGGAGAGGAATGTTGGGTGCCCCATTTGAAGATCATACTAAGGTAACTAACTTATAAGAATACTACTAACTCTATTAATAAGAGATTTTTTTTTGTGGTTACCCAAGAACAAAACCGTGAGGACTTAGGCCCTAACGGACAATATCATACTAATGTGAAGTTCAATGGTGGGAGTCCAATCTTGTGTGATCATTCGGGCCCAATAATAATTGCACACAAAGTCCAATATTACACACATAGCCCAATAAAATATTAATGTAATAATATTTTTCTCTATTGTAAAAAAAATTGTATTATTACATTAATTATATTATTTTTTTTCTTGGGTAAAAAAATTATCATACTAACACTTGAACTTTTCAAAAATTCAGCTTTTACACCTGTATTTATTTTTGTTTTAAACTGACATTTGAACTATAAAATATCATTCTTTTGCCTTTCCGTCCAAAATTTATGCCAGACTTCATTTTCCATCCAATTATTAGGGGCATTTTCGTCTTTTTACAATTATGAGTATTTTTTAATTATTAGTATTTTATTTTTAAATATAATTTTGTCATTTCACTTTATGTGCATTTTTGTCTTTTTACAATTATGAGCATTTTTTAATAATTATGGTTTTATTTTCAAGGATAATTTTGTCATTTCACTTTATTATTAAAAATCCGAAAAATATTTTTTTTGTAATATCGAGGATTTGATCTTACAACCACATACCTAAATAAACTATATTTAGCCATTGAGACAACTATAAATATATAAAATTATTTTGAACTTATATTTTATATTATAATTACGAAAATAATAAATAAGCATTTTATATTACGATTATATTCTATATTTTAAATATAAATTATATTAAATATAAACATTCTCAAAAAAATATTATCAAATGACACAATTTAAACCACAAGTTTTTGTTATTGTCACATTTCTCAAAGCTTGCACTGAAGTTCTTCTTTAACTCTAACATTGCAAAACATAAATTTCGATATGTTTTTTTATACAATGTCATTGCTAACACTAATAATGTAATAATGTCATTGTAAAAAAAATGTCGAAATTTATATTTTATAACGAATTCAAAATTGAAAATAAATAAATTTAAAGTTTGAGAAAAGGAATGACTACGAAAACAATTCGTTTAAATTGTATTATATGAATAATATTTTTCAAAATCTTTAGATTTAATATAATTTTTAAATAATATACTTTAGATTATGTATTCTAAGAAATCTGATGTACTCCAACTCGGCCCGACAGAAATTTACTCCACTATTATAGTAATATTTTTTAAAAGCAGATAATGTTTTGAGATTTATTTGATATCTTTTTTATTATTATTATTATTAAAAAAAGAATATGTCTTAGGTTAATAATATTTTAAATAAATTAAGCCGTTATAACACATCGTCCTCTATCATTCGATAAAGTCGGAAATACTCAAAAATGCATATCTGAATATTAATGTATAATATAAATATAGGTAAAAAATTAAAAATTAAAATAAAAATAAAAATGTAAGACGCAACCGAGAAGTATTTTGTAATAATAATAATCCCTCGCATATTCTCTATAAATTAAGAGGCCTTCTTTGGTTTTCTTTAACCCTCATTTCTTCTCTTTCTCTGTAGTTAAGGAATTTCCTCTAGGGTTTTTTGATTCAGTAATAAAAAATATTACTACAATGGAAATGCAGAACCATGGTTTAGACGACGTATCCCTGGACCTGGAACTTAAGCTCGGCAACAACAAATATTTTCACGACAACTCTCCTCCTCCGGATCAAACAAGTATTTATCCTATAGACGACTCGGTTCCGGTCGATCAAGCAGGTATTTATCCTTCGGATTCATTCGACTTATTTCAACAGCAGCCGGAATGGAACCAGGCGGCGGTGGTCGATCAAGCAGGTATTTATCATTCAGATTCATTCGACTTATTTCAACAGCAGCAGGAATGGAACCAGGCGGCGGCGGTCGATCAAGCAGGTATTTATCCTTCGGATTCATTTGACTTATTTCAACAGCAGCACGAATGGAACCAGGCGGCGGCGTCTTCTCCAATCGCAGAAGATAAAAATAACGGTGATAACGGATCTGAAAACGTGAGCGGCAGCGGAAATGGACGGCGACAGCAATCACGTACTGCTTATGCTAACGATACGGTAGCAGCACCGTATCCATGGGCAACTGACAGGCGGTCGAGAATTCATGATGTTACTACACTGTTATCCCGAAATATCTACAAGATTTCGGGAGAAGTGCAGTGCAGGAGATGTGAACAAAGGTACCCGATGGAATATGATCTCGTGGAAAAGTTTAAGGAGATTACGAAGTTTTTGAATTTAAATTGCGAGAAGATGGAGGAACGTGCCCCGAAGGTTTGGATGAGCCCGGTTCTACCCAATTGTACCAGATGCAATCAAAAGAATAGTGTTAAACCAATAATTTCTGACAATAAAGAAGCAATTAATTGGTTGTTTCTTCTTTTGGGACAAATGCTGGGATGTTGTACTCTGGAACAGCTGAAATATTTTTGCAAATACACAAAGAATCACCGTACCGGTGCTAAGGATCGCGTGCTGTATCTCACCTATGTCACTCTCATAAAACAACTCGAGGGCAGCCTCAAGTTTGATTTCTGAGCCAGATATATATATATATATATATATATATATAGAGAGAGAGAGAGAGAGAGAGAGAGAGATTAATTATTATTTCTTCATTTGTCCAATCCGTTTTGCTTTAGTACTACTACTCGTTCTTCCCTATGTTTTAAGTGCTGAATCCATGGATTCAGTACGTAGGCGCAGCGCTTTCGTTATGTGTTTTGCATATATGTACAGGCGGTTTGGCAATTGTTGTCTGTACATGTGTCTTAATATATATACTTATTTTTAAAAAGATTTGTTTTCTTTAAATTCATCTTAAATATGGCGAGGGCATAAACATGGCGAGGGGGGTTGAAGATGCAAATGAATCGTGATGATGAGAATTGAATAATCCACGTAAGTTTGAAATAGTTTTTATGCTGATTTTAATTGTATATTTAATTAATTTTAATTGTATATTTCTCTAATTATATTTTATAAAATAATAATTTCAAGATTTTAAAACTCTCATGCATGCTGCATTTTTTTTAGATCAAACTGATTAGTTCTTATTAAATTAAATTGATTAATTTTTGAACTGATTAATCTTTTCATTTTTTAAGTTAAACTAATTAATTTTTGTTAGGTCAAATTGATTAGTCTTGAATCAATTTAATCAATTTGTTATTAAATTAAACTGATTAGTCTTCCATGTAAATTTTGTTTAAGGGTATTTTTGTCTAATTTGCATGCAAATTTTTTTATCTTTTCTTCTTTTCTCTCTTTCTTTCTTTCTCTCTACCGTTTATTTCATTTTTTTTTTCTTCCTCTTCCTTCTTTCTGGAAGAGTCTAATTGAATTGGAAAACTGTAATTTGTCATTACTTCTCTTTCACTTTTTTCTAATTAGAAAGGACACAATCTGAACAAAATGCCAATTCTTTTGTCATTACTTCATTAATTTTTTTTTAAAAAAAAAATTAAAATTTGTCTCTTCCTTCCCTGCTACCTTTTAGTTGTTGCTTCATTTCTTTGTTTATTCTGATGTCTGTGAGTTACTGAATAAAGTCAGGTGTCTTCTAGTGGTTTTTCTTTGATTGCATTTTGCTGTTGCAGATCCTAATCAATGATAGACCTGTGATTTCTGTTGTCTTTGTTTGTCTGCGTTATTAATTCTTGCTGCGAAAGGAAGGGTTTCTTTTTTTTTTTTTTTTTTATTTCTTTAATGATTGATGTCTCTGTGTGCACGGAGAATGTAGAAATTCTTATTAGGTAAATGAGAGGTCTTCAGGATGGGATGAAATTTCAAGCCATTGTTTTAAAATCTGGTAATATTCCTTCTATTTTTACCAGCAATCAACTGATTCATCTGTATTCCAAGTGTGGCCTTATTCGAGAGGCTAACAATCTGTTCGATGAAATGCCTGACCGAAATGTCTATACTTGGAACGCCATTATATATGCACATATAAAAACCCAAAACTTATCAAAAGCGCAGCTCCTTTTTGATGCTTCCCCATGCAAAAACTCCGTCACCTATAATACCATGATAACTGGCTACGCTGCAAATGGCGGTGACGCTTGTGAAAATCAAGCTGTTAAGTTATTTCTTCAAATGCAGCAGCAGCAGCAGCAGGAAGGCGAAAATGCTCGAGTTGATGAATTTTCTCTCACTACAATGCTTAATTTGGCAGCCAAGTTGAACTATTTGTCATGGGGAAGACAAATTCATGCCTCCATGGTGAAGACGGCTAATAATCACAGTTCGTTTGCTGTGAGTTCTCTCATTGACATGTATTCCAAGTGCAGGAATTTTCAGGACGTGTGTACAGTGTTCTTCGATGGTTCTTCTCCTGTTGCTGAACCCTTCACAAAGAATGCAATGGTGGCGGCATGTGTTAGGGAAGGTGAACTTGAAATGGCAAAAAAGATTTTCTTGCATGAACCAGAGATAAATGATGTTGTATCTTGGAACACAATGGTTGCAGGGTTCGTGCAAAATGGGGATGAAAATGCTGCACTGGAGATGTTTACATGTATGGTGAAAGAGGGATATAAATGGAATGAGCACACTTTGGCTAGTGTTTTGAGTGCTTGTTCTGGCTTGAAGAATTTGCAGATGGGAAAGCAAGTTCATTCTTTGGTTATAAAAGAAGGGATTTTTAAGAATCCATTCATAAGCAGTGGTGTTGTTGAACTTTACTGCAAATGTGGAAATATGAAGTCTGCCGAATCTGTTTATGCAGAGATCGTGCCGGAGAACTGTTTTGCAATTATTTCCATGATCGTTGGATACTCACACAAGGATGAGATGTTAGAAGCTAAGAGGCTATTCGATTCTATGGTAGAGAAGAATTATGTTGTTTGGACGGCTATGATTTCTGGGTATGTGAAATCAAACCAATGTAAGCAAGCTTTCGAGCTTTTCGGCAAGTTTCCGGCAAAGCATGGAGAAACTCTTGATGCTCTAATGCTTGTCAATCTGCTTGGTGCCTGCTCCTTACAGGCTACGGTGGATCCTGGAAAGCAAATTCATGGCAACATGTTGAGAATAGGAATTGAGATGGATGAGGTGGTGGTGAGTGCACTGGTGGATATGTACTCTAAATGTGGCAATATTAAGTATGCAAGAGATGTTTTTCAAAGGTTGGCCATCATCTCCAGAGACGTTGTGCTTTACAATGTGATGATAGCTGGTTATGCCCATCACGGCCATGAATCCGAAGCTATCAAGCTTTTTGAGGAGATGATAGGGAACGGGTTTGAACCAGATGCAGTTACTTTTCTTGCAATTCTAGCTGCGTGCAGACACCGTGGTATGGTAGAAGCAGGTGAAAAATATTTCTCTTCTATGACTGAACACTATGCAATATTGCCTGAGAGTGATCACTATGCATGCATGATTGATTTGTATGGAAGAGCTAATCAGCTTGAAAAGGCTAGCTTATTAATGGAGAAGATCCCTATCCAAATTCAAACAGATGCTGTAATATTGGGTTCATTCCTAAACGCATGTAAAATGAATAGAAATGCACAACTTGCCAAAGCTGCTGAAGATAAGCTATTAAATGTTGAGAGAGAGAATGGTGCTCGATATGTACAATTGGCAAGTGTATATGCTTCAGAAGCAAAATGGGATGAGAAGGGAAGGATAATGAAGAACATGAGAAGTAATGAAGTAAAGAAGGTAGCTGGATGCAGTTGGGTGCATATAGGTAATAGGTTACATACCTTTACTTCCAGCGATACAACTCATTCAGATACACAGTTAGTGTATGCCACTTTAGAATGCTTGCTTGGAGAACTACAAGACAAGATGCCAATTGAAATAGAGTTCTCCTGTTAATTAATTTTTGTGCTTTCAGCAATTGCTTCAGGTGGAATCATAAATGAGAAATGTAATCTACAACATTCTTTTTTCATTATTAGTCAATTTTATTTTTTTTTTCACTATTATGACTCAAACCTTTGCAACAAGTGAGGCTTCTCTTGTTGTAATCTACAACTTCGAGGGGCATAGAACAAATCTTGCACTGGCGTAGATTACCCTTGCATCATCTGCGGAGATCAAAGTCACGTCAGTCAGCTATGTATTAGTTAGAAACATCCACCTATAAATTAAGAATATTCCATTTTCTCATCTTCCTTTACAATGGGATAAGCCAAGCAGCCATTTACCATAATGGTGCTCAGTTCAAATAATATGCCCTTATCTTCAACATAAAAATGTTGAGAACCTTGATCCCCAGGCATGAAATCCCCCTGAACCACCCCAAAAACAATGTAACAAAAAAAAATAGATGAAACACTTGCCAATGAATTTGGGAAATATACCTGCAATTTTGCTCAAGCAATATTTCTTTGGCACAGTGCTTTCTGATTCAACAGAAGCTTTGGCTGCTGCAATCCCAACAGCTAAACTTTGCATGATGTCCAGACCAGCACATAAAGAAGTGATAACTCTAAAATAATAGAGTTATTCAAATATGTTTTGACCTTAATTTGAAACCAATTCCATGACTTGTGCAAAGGTTTTTGAATTAAAATGCACCAAATGGCATAATTCCTTTCTCCATTTCAATTTTGTGGATTAATTGTAAAAAATGGCCATTTTAATTATTTAAATTTCTAAATTTTATCATAATTAAATTCCATTACTAATATTTAAATTTGTGCAGGATTTTACATAAAATGTGATGGAATTTTTTGGATCCAATTGCAAAAGGGTAAAAATGGAATTTTTTGATTGAAATGTGTCAAAATGAGTTAGATGCAATATTGACCACTTTTAGAAGGAATTGAGAATTGGTGGATGGTTAATTGTTATGTTCCGTTACTAATGTATAATATATATATATATATATATATATATATATATATATATATATGCACAAGCAAGGGGCACAAAGGACAAAGAATACACAAGTCGGCAGTAGGTGCAAATATTCAGGCAGAATTTCAGGAGGGCTGCAATTGTTATATATATATATATATATATATAATATATATATATATATATATATATATATATAATATATATATACTCAAATTCTAAACAAATTCCAGCTGGAGTAAAACAGAAAAAAAACACATATTGTAGCTGAAATTTCGGGTGAAGCCTTGCAACAATTTTTGGATTTTATTTCAGCTAGTACAATGACTCACCATGTTGAAGGACAGCTGTGGTTTTTGTTGGAGAGAACCATTCTTTCTTTTACAAAAAGGGCAGAAGAAGAACGGTGGAAGGAGTTCTGGAGTTTTTGGAGAGAAGAGAGGAGGAGGAGTAGAATACTACCATAGTTTTTGTTTTGTTTTGTGTTAAGTTCTCGGGCAGTATAGGATTTAGGCAATAGATAGTGTGTTTTGTGTTGTTTTTGAGCTTTAGTTAGAGAGGAAAGATACCTAAGAAGGCTGGGCTACATTGCTGGAATTTCCGGGCTGCTCATGATCGAGGGCAGCAGCACCACGCGGAGGAAACGAAGGACAGCAGCAGCTTGATTAAATCCGATTTGGGGCAGTAGGGTGATCTCCGACCCGAGTAACCCTCTCTCTATTTCTTCAATTTACTTCTTGTTTTGTAATTGAATATTCTTCAAATTGTCACTGTTTTGTATTCGAATATTTGTGGTGATATGAGAATGTTTACATGTTTTTAAGGATTAATTAAAAGTGTTTTGGGATTGATATGTTTTCTGTCTTGGGATTGACTTGTGTCACTATGGACCTAGGGACTGTTTTTTCCTATTACTTTAATTCTTGTCTTTCATGATTTGTTTCAGCAAAACTTATATTCATAACCTGAAGGTGTTGTAGCCTAGCAAATTATAAACATGTGGAAAAACGTAATGTGGCATAAGATGAATAGAATGCATAAGTTTTGTGTATTGTTTTCTTTATTGATGCTTGTATGGGGCATGCTTAGTTTATTCATGCAATTACTTAAACGGAGTAGGAATAACTTGCGGTTACGACTGTCCAAGTTATGTATCGAACTAGTATTTGGCTTTCTAACCGGAAGGGGTCTAGTTGACACGTTAATTGCATGGCACTTGCTTGAGACGCATGACTGTGCGGTCAATATTGCAGGGGACACGACCAATTTCACTGCCTTGTGTTGTTCTAGGTTCACGGTACTTCGTACTCCATGAGACGATGTTATCTGGGGTTTAGACTAGTAGGCTAAGTAGTCTGGGTAGAACCAGACCGCTGTAGTGTTAATTTGGAAATCGAAAAGCAAGCTTAGCATTCTTGGATTCATTACTGGTTTATGATTGCATTTTTGGCTTGATTTTTACAACATTGTATTGCCTGGTGTGTTCTTTAGGTAAATTTCCAGTAGGCTGCCCTGTATTTTAGTTAGGTAGAATTGCTGCAGCAGTAGAATAGCAGTAGGCTAGTCTCCAAATCTCCACCCATTTATTCATCATTCTTTATTCTTTTAACCAAATGTAAATCATGTTTGCATGTATAATTGGCATACAAAATCTCTGTGGGATCGATAATCTTGTACTTAGGTACATATATTACTTGTTGACCGGTGTATACTTGCACTTGTTAAGATTGCGTTGATTTATTCTATTTTATTATCTTCTCAATTTGTGACACACGCACACAACGCAACAAGAAGCAACTGTTCCTCCTACAAGGCAATCTCCAGCGCCCGTAAGCCTTACTACTGATGTAGATATGGCCGGAAGATGCAATGCATAAAAGTCTTGCTGGGACTTTTGAACATTCATATAAGATTTTGGAGAGCAGTTTGAATTTACAGTTTCATATAATTGTCTGCTGAAAGAATTATCTCTGGCAAACCTGAGTCTGTTAAAACCATGCTCTTTTTTGAAGCATAATAATAACCCATCCGATCCAAGTGTTGTGACTACAACTTTAATACCCCTATTCAGCAAAACCAAGATTGCAGGTCTAAGCAAGCAAAACAAAGATTCTACTGCAAGCTTGGCTATATCTTCGCTCTTGATTGTTGAAAATATATCACTGGTAGATAAGGCATTTGCCATGGCTACAAGCTCATCTTCATTAGGTGAAGCAAAGGTTACCTATGAAAATCATATAGGTCATCAAACAAATTAATATCAAATATTATCAGGAAATACCTATAGAGATAGCTTCAGAACCTTAAAACATATAATATCTAAACAACAGAAACAGTTCAAATCTCCACTCTGTCCCTCAAAGTGTACATTCATTTATATGTGAAGAAGGGGAAACTCTAGCATCGAGTGAGATAGGTAAAAGAACTTTTACTTTTAAATAGATCATAAATGCACAATAGAATCTCAAAACTCACATATTTCGCAACTGAAGCAACTTTTTTGGACTTCACAACAGAGACAGGCTCAAACCACACAGGAGTATTGCATTTTGCTGCCACTGTGTAAATTTTTTTGGTCAGATTCTCACTAAATAAAAAGACAGAAAATATGATTAAGAAGCAGAAGTTCCCAGAAATGTATACTTTTCACAAGTTAAATTCATACTTAGTGATTTGAAAGCATGCTCTTTCAGTGCATAAAAAGCCTACATGTTAAAAACGTAAAAGGTTGCATTAGGATGGCAGGCAATGTTTATTGTTTGTAGATATACTCAAAAACAGTGATCATTGCTACTCTTCGACTGGACCCAATCTGTAGTCTAACTCTTCGAAGAGATACAATGCACATTCCCGGCAACCTGGCTGTTATGCTCATATAAATGCTAAAAAAGAAATAAAATCTATAAATATTCTTGATCTCTAGCCCACCTAAACTTCTTGGGAAATGAAAATTCTCCTCTGCACACAGCACCTTAACATACATGCAAAAAATTACAGATGGAAATTCAAGAGTCAATGATGAGAAAATAAATCTCACGTTGGCAAGCTGTCTCCAGAGATGGCAAACTTAAGTTTGCATCAACTATCAGTAATGGCACAGAATGTATTTTGCACTCAAACTTCTCAATCCATCCAGGAGTAAGAAACTTTTCCTGTTTTCATATATCAGTAAAATAAGCATTTTCAAAAATTGATATTATAGAAAGCCATAATCCAGCTACTAAATTTCAGCAACATTAACTCACAATTGATTCCACACTAGCAACACCAGCAGCCACTTCTCCTTTACCATCAAAGATGTTGCATACAACAGCTGTCTCGATGTCTTGGTGCCTTCGGATGCCTAATGATCATTCACAAAAGTTCAGACTACAAATGAGTCAAGATACATCTCCACAGCATGTCTTTGTCTCTTCTGGGTTTTGATAAATCTTCAAGGCACAAAATACTAATTGATTAATAAATTTTTCAATGTTGTATGGAGTTAGGGAAGCCCCAAAGTACAAAAATTACACCAAGATAGAATTTTTTAGGACAAAAAGAACTCTGACCGATTGATTATTCAAGATTAATAGGTTAAACCATATCATGAATAAGTCATATGTGATGGATGAACTGATTGTAGTCAGAATAAAAGGAACTGAATCATAAGCAACTAAATTATACTAGAAAATAGTCCCAGTCAAAGTTACATTTGCAGTTTGGCCTTCTCAGTTGGCATTGATAATGTTAAGCTTGGCAGGGTTTGATCATTTTCTGCAGGAAGAGGACAAATCGGGTGTCTCTTCCAGAATTTCATGCTTATGTACTTGCAAAATATAAGAATGTCTCTATATTTTCTTGGCCACAGAATAAATTTTGCACAACCTTGAATATGAAATATAATTGATTAAAGCATGCAGGATATTACCTTCTCTTGATAAATCAGCTGATTTCCAATATTCCAACAGCAAATTTCCTATTAAAAACAATGACCTATGTCATTTTCAGATCACGAGTCCTTCCACAATAAGAAATAAAAAACCACAAATATCAAGAGACCGAGTATCTCAAACTCACCAGAAATCCAAATCAGATTTATAATTGCTTCTCTTCTTATCCACTGAAACTGTAATCCAATAAAGCAATAATAATAATAATCAACAAATTCCTGGACTTTGACAGTTAGGGTTCTTAACGTTTGTTCGATTTGGTCGTAAATGTAATAGAATTATTATTATCATTGTTTGTTGAAAACGGGAAAATAGAAGCAGTAAACTGCAAGACTCAAATAAATGGATACTTATTACTGACCCGACCCATCACAGAAACTATCGGAATTGGGCTTTTTATTTATTCCATACATTTCCATTAATAAATAATCTATTCTTTCTGGAGTTATAAACAAATCAAACGGTTCGCGAACAAAGTTCGTTCGAGCTCGTTTATTTATTAAACAAACAAACACGAACAAAATTTTAGGTTCGATTAAATTTCAAACTTATTCAAACATTGTTCACGAACATATCGAGCGTTCGCGAACAAATTATAAATATTTATATATATTATTAAAAATTATATTTAATATTTAAATTAGAGGTTTTTTATTTTTTTTTTCTAATTTCCAGAGGTGATTCAACTTCACCAACGTTTTTTAAAATGTTAAAACAATTTGTTTCTCTCAAAACCATAAAAAGACTTTTGAGTTCTAACTAAACTCAATCAACTTTCTTTCTATACAAACCCTAAAAAGTTAACCGTTCTCCTTTCCTTACTTTCTCAAAGTCCAGACTCAACTGAAAACATAAGTTTATCATTCCCTTACCTTCTTTAATATTCTTTATATATTTAACATTTTTTATTGTAGACAGAGAATAATAATTTATCTTTTGAAGAAATTATTTTATCTTAGTTTAAAATTTATTATTTTAATTATTATATTTAGATTTATCATTTAAAAGAATCTTTTATTATTATTATTATTATTAAATAGTTAAATATTTAAATTTTTTTATTTGAAATTTTGAAAAAAAAATTAATATTTAAATTTAAAATTTTTTAAAATTTAATCGAGCGAATTCGAGCTCGAACTCGAACAATAAAAAAAATAATCAAACAAATTCAAATAACTTTTTCTATTTGAAATATTAAACGAGAGAACTCAAACGTGCTCGAATAATAATCAAACAAACTCAAATTATCTTATGTTCGGTTAGAATAATAATAAAAAAGTATATAAATAATAGTAGTTATTTATTTAAAAGTATACGCCTATATTAATTTTTATTGAATGGGATTAGAAACTAATAAAATATTTTAATCCGAATGCATTCAAAATGCAAATCATAATTGTTAGATTTATTTGGTGCTATTATAATTTATTCAACTTAATTAAAGTGATCTAATAATATTTTAGTAGGTTAATATGCATAAGATAAATGTATGGGCCACATATGTAGAAACCCTATATTCCTAGGGTTAATATATATATATATTGGTTATGATCCCCGAGAGAGTATCGAGAGTCACTATTGTATATCCCGTCAATACAAAAACTCCAATAAATCACTTGGAAGACTGTGATCTTTGATCTTTGATACAGGTTAACGGGATGAAATTAGATACGCTTTATTATAATTCTTAATAATCTATAGCATAGTGATCATACAAAATTTGGTCAACGGATATTATATATCTATTTCTATCTATTCTTACCAGATGTGCAGAGTTTAATGCCTTACGGAAGATGCAAGATGAGAGTTTGGCTTGCGAAGATGCAAGATAATTATCCCTCTAGGAGGACACGAGTATGTTAATGCCTTACGGAAGATACAAGATGAGAGTTTGGCTTGCGAAGATGCAAGATGATTATCCCTCTAGGAGGACACGAGTATGTGGTCCTTGGTTTGAGGAGATGAATGTTGAGGTGTCAACCAATATCTCACATCTGAAGATAATGCTAGGATAACTAGCTTATAAGAATACCACTAACTCGGGTTCAGTGGTGGAAGTTCAATCTTGGGTGATCATTCCTGTCCAACAATAATTGTACACAGAGTCCAATAAAATATTAATGTAATAATATTTTTCTGTATTGTAAAAAAAATGTATTATTACATTAATTATATATATATATATATATATATATATATATATATATATATATATATTTTTTTTCATTCAGATTCTGTATTTCAAGAAATCCGACGTACTCCGGTCTAATTCTCCAACTCGGCCCGACAAAAATTTCGTTCGTTTGTTTTGATTTAAATTTAAAATTTTAAAATTTTAAAATTTAACTCTTGAATAATTTATCATCTATTCACAAATTAGCAACCGAACTCCACTATTATAGTAATATTTTTTAAAAGCAGATAATGTTTTGAGATTTATTTGCTATCTTTTGTATTATTATTATTATTAAAAAAGAATATGTCTTAGGTTAATAATATTTTAAATAAATTAAGCCGTTATAACACATCGTCCTCTATCATTCGATAAAGTCGGAAATACTCAAAAATGCATATCTGAATATTAATGTATAATATAAATATAGGTAAAAAATTAAAAAAATAAAAATGTAAGACGCAACCGAGAAGTATTTTGTAATAATAATAATCCCTCGCATATTCTCTATAAATTAAGAGGCCTTCTTAGGTTTTCTTTAACCCTCATTTCTTCTCTTTCTCTGTAGTTAAGGAATTTCCTCTAGGGTTTTTTGATTCAGTAATAAAAAATATTACTACAATGGAAAAGCAGAACCATGGTTTAAAAATAGAAGACGACGTATCCCTGGACCTGGAACTTAAGCTCGGCAACAACAAATCTCCTCCGGATCAAACAAGTATTTATCCTATAGACGACTCGGTTCCGGTCGATCAAGCAGGTATTTATCCTTCGGATTCATTCGACTTATTTCAACAGCAGCAGGAATGGTTCGACTTATTTCAACAGCAGCAGGAATGGAACCAGGCGGCGGCGTCTTCTCCAATCGCAGAAGATAAAAATAACGGTAATAACCGATCTGAAAACGTGAGCGGCAGCGGAAATGGACGGCGACAGCAATCACGTATTGCTTATGCTAACGATACGGTAGCAGCACCGTATCCATTGGCAACTGACAGGCGCGGCAGCCGAAATGGACGGCGACAGCAATCACGTATTGCTTATGCTAACGATACGGTAGCAGCACCGTATCCATGGGCAACTGACAGGCGCGGCAGCGGAAATGAACGGCGACAGCAATCACGTATTGCTTATGCTAACGATACGGTAGCAGCACCGTATCCATGGGCAACTGACAGGCGCGGCAGCGGAAATGGACGGCGACAGCAATCACGTATTGCTTATGCTAACGATACGGTAGCAGCACCGTATCCATGGGCAACTGACAGGCGGTCGAGAATTCATGATGTTACTACACTGTTATCCCTAAAGATCTACAAGATTTCGGGAGAAGTGCAGTGCAGCAGATGTGAACAAAGGTACCCGATGGAATATGATCTCGTGGAAAAGTTTAAGGAGATTACGAAGTTTTTGAATTTAAATTGCGAGAAGATGGAGGAACGTGCCCCGAAGGTTTGGATGAGCCCGGTTCTACCCAATTGTACCAGATGCAATCAAAAGAATAGTGTTAAACCAATAATTTCTGACAATAAAGAAGCAATTAATTGGTTGTTTCTTCTTTTGGGACAAATGCTGGGATGTTGTACTCTGGAACAGCTGAAATATTTTTGCAAATACACAAAGCATCACCGTACCGGTGCTAAGGATCGCGTGCTGTATCTCACCTATGTCACTCTCATAAAACAACTCGAGGGCAGCCTCAAGTTTGATTTCTGAGCCAGATATATATATATATATATATATATATATATAGAGAGAGAGAGAGAGAGAGAGAGATTAATTATTATTTCTTCATTTGTCCAATCCGTTTTGCTTTAGTACTACTACTCGTTCTTCCCTATGTTTTAAGTGCTGAATCCATGGATTCAGTACGTAGGCGCAGCGCTTTCGTTATGTGTTTTGCATATATGTACAGGCGGTTTGGCAATTGTTGTCTGTACATGTGTCTTAATATATATACTTATTTTTAAAAAGATTTGTTTTCTTTAAATTCATCTTAAATATGGCGAGGGCATAAACATGGCGAGGGGGGTTGAAGATGCAAATGAATCGTGATGATGAGAATTGAATAATCCACGTAAGTTTGAAATAGTTTTTATGCTGATTTTAATTGTATATTTAATTAATTTTAATTGTATATTTCTCTAATTATATATTTTATAAAATAATAATTTCAAGATTTTAAAACTCTCATGCATGCTGCATTTTTTTTAGATCAAACTGATTAGTTTCTTATTAAATTAAATTGATTAATTTTTGAACTGATTAATCTTTTCATTTTTTAAGTTAAACTAATTAATTTTTGTTAGGTCAAATTGATTAGTCTTGAATCAATTTAATCAATTTGTTATTAAATTAAACTGATTAGTCTTCCATGTAAATTTTGTTTAAGGGTATTTTTGTCTAATTTGCATGCAAATTTTTTTATCTTTTCTTCTTTTCTCTCTTTCTTTCTTTCTCTCTACCGTTTATTTCATTTTTTTTTTTCTTCCTCTTCCTTCTTTCTGGAAGAGTCTAATTGAATTGGAAAACTGTAATTTGTCATTACTTCTCTTTCACTTTTTTCTAATTAGAAAGGACACAATCTGAACAAAATGCCAATTCTTTTGTCATTACTTCATTAATTTTTTTTAAAAAAAAAAATTAAAATTTGTCTCTTCCTTCCCTGCTACCTTTTAGTTGTTGCTTCATTTCTTTGTTTATTCTGATGTCTGTGAGTTACTGAATAAAGTCAGGTGTCTTCTAGTGGTTTTTCTTTGATTGCATTTTGCTGTTGCAGATCCTAATCAATGATAGACCTGTGATTTCTGTTGTCTTTGTTTGTCTGCGTTATTAATTCTTGCTGCGAAAGGAAGGGTTTCTTTTTTTTTTTTTTTTTTTTATTTCTTTAATGATTGATGTCTCTGTGTGCACGGAGAATGTAGAAATTCTTATTAGGTAAATGAGAGGTCTTCAGGATGGGATGAAATTTCAAGCCATTGTTTTAAAATCTGGTAATATTCCTTCTATTTTTACCAGCAATCAACTGATTCATCTGTATTCCAAGTGTGGCCTTATTCGAGAGGCTAACAATCTGTTCGATGAAATGCCTGACCGAAATGTCTATACTTGGAACGCCATTATATATGCACATATAAAAACCCAAAACTTATCAAAAGCGCAGCTCCTTTTTGATGCTTCCCCATGCAAAAACTCCGTCACCTATAATACCATGATAACTGGCTACGCTGCAAATGGCGGTGACGCTTGTGAAAATCAAGCTGTTAAGTTATTTCTTCAAATGCAGCAGCAGCAGCAGCAGGAAGGCGAAAATGCTCGAGTTGATGAATTTTCTCTCACTACAATGCTTAATTTGGCAGCCAAGTTGAACTATTTGTCATGGGGAAGACAAATTCATGCCTCCATGGTGAAGACGGCTAATAATCACAGTTCGTTTGCTGTGAGTTCTCTCATTGACATGTATTCCAAGTGCAGGAATTTTCAGGACGTGTGTACAGTGTTCTTCGATGGTTCTTCTCCTGTTGCTGAACCCTTCACAAAGAATGCAATGGTGGCGGCATGTGTTAGGGAAGGTGAACTTGAAATGGCAAAAAAGATTTTCTTGCATGAACCAGAGATAAATGATGTTGTATCTTGGAACACAATGGTTGCAGGGTTCGTGCAAAATGGGGATGAAAATGCTGCACTGGAGATGTTTACATGTATGGTGAAAGAGGGATATAAATGGAATGAGCACACTTTGGCTAGTGTTTTGAGTGCTTGTTCTGGCTTGAAGAATTTGCAGATGGGAAAGCAAGTTCATTCTTTGGTTATAAAAGAAGGGATTTTTAAGAATCCATTCATAAGCAGTGGTGTTGTTGAACTTTACTGCAAATGTGGAAATATGAAGTCTGCCGAATCTGTTTATGCAGAGATCGTGCCGGAGAACTGTTTTGCAATTATTTCCATGATCGTTGGATACTCACACAAGGATGAGATGTTAGAAGCTAAGAGGCTATTCGATTCTATGGTAGAGAAGAATTATGTTGTTTGGACGGCTATGATTTCTGGGTATGTGAAATCAAACCAATGTAAGCAAGCTTTCGAGCTTTTCGGCAAGTTTCCGGCAAAGCATGGAGAAACTCTTGATGCTCTAATGCTTGTCAATCTGCTTGGTGCCTGCTCCTTACAGGCTACGGTGGATCCTGGAAAGCAAATTCATGGCAACATGTTGAGAATAGGAATTGAGATGGATGAGGTGGTGGTGAGTGCACTGGTGGATATGTACTCTAAATGTGGCAATATTAAGTATGCAAGAGATGTTTTTCAAAGGTTGGCCATCATCTCCAGAGACGTTGTGCTTTACAATGTGATGATAGCTGGTTATGCCCATCACGGCCATGAATCCGAAGCTATCAAGCTTTTTGAGGAGATGATAGGGAACGGGTTTGAACCAGATGCAGTTACTTTTCTTGCAATTCTAGCTGCGTGCAGACACCGTGGTATGGTAGAAGCAGGTGAAAAATATTTCTCTTCTATGACTGAACACTATGCAATATTGCCTGAGAGTGATCACTATGCATGCATGATTGATTTGTATGGAAGAGCTAATCAGCTTGAAAAGGCTAGCTTATTAATGGAGAAGATCCCTATCCAAATTCAAACAGATGCTGTAATATTGGGTTCATTCCTAAACGCATGTAAAATGAATAGAAATGCACAACTTGCCAAAGCTGCTGAAGATAAGCTATTAAATGTTGAGAGAGAGAATGGTGCTCGATATGTACAATTGGCAAGTGTATATGCTTCAGAAGCAAAATGGGATGAGAAGGGAAGGATAATGAAGAACATGAGAAGTAATGAAGTAAAGAAGGTAGCTGGATGCAGTTGGGTGCATATAGGTAATAGGTTACATACCTTTACTTCCAGCGATACAACTCATTCAGATACACAGTTAGTGTATGCCACTTTAGAATGCTTGCTTGGAGAACTACTAGACAAGATGCCAATTGAAATAGAGCTCTCCTGTTAATTAATTTTTGTGCTCTCAGCAATTGCATCAGGTGGAGCCATAAATGAGAAATGTAATCTACAACATTTTTTGTCTTGGATAAATCTTTTTTCACTATTAGTCAATTTTTTTTTTCACTATTATGACTCAAACCTTTGCAATAAGTGAGGCTTCTCTGGTTGTAATCTACAACTTTGAGGGACACATAGCAAATCTTGCACTGGCGTAGATAACCCTCGCATCATCTGCGGAGATCAAAGTCACGTCAGTCAGCTAAGTATTAGTTAGAAACATCCACCTATAAATTAAGAATATTCCATTTTCTAATCTTCCTTTACAATGGGATAAACCAAGCAGCCATTTACCATAATGGTGCTCAGTTCAAATAATATGCCCTTATCTTCAACATAAAAATGTTGAGAACCTTGATCCCCATGCATGAAATCCCCCTGAACCACCCCAAACACAATGTAACAAAAAAATTTGACGAAACACTTGCCAATGAATTTGGGAAATATACCTGCAATTTTGCTCAAGCAATATTTCGTTGGCACAGTGCTTTCTGATTCAACAGAAGCTTTGGCTGCTGCAATCCCAACAGCCTAACTTTGCATGATGTCCAGACCAGCACATAAAGAAGCTACTGTTCCTCCTACAAGGCAATCTCCAGCGCCCGTAAGCCTTACTACTGATGTAGATATGGCTGGAAGATGCAATGCATAAAAGTCTTGCTGGGACTTTTGAACATTACTATAAGATTTTGGAGGGCAGTTTGAATTTACAGTTTCATATAATTGTCTGCTGAAAGAATTATCTCTGGCAAACCTGAGTCTGTTAAAACCATGCTCTTTTTTTAAGCATAGTAATAACCCATCCGATCCAAGTGTTGTGACTACAACTTTAATACCGCTATTCAGCAAAACCAAGATTGCAGGTCTAAGCAAGCAAAACAAAGATTCTACTGCAAGCTTGGCTATATCTTCGCTCTTGATTGTTGAAAATATATCACTGGTAGATAAGGCATTTGCCATGGCTACAAGTTCATCTTCATTAGGTGAAGCAAAGGTTACCTATGAAAATCATATAGGTCATCAAACAAATTAATATCAAATATTATCAGGAAATACCTATAGAGATAGCATCAGAACCTTAAAACATATGATATCTGAACAACAGAAACAGTTCAAATCTCCACTCTGTCCCTCAAAGTGTACATTCATTTATATGTGAAGAAGGGGAAACTCTAGCATCGAGTGAGATAGGTAAAAGAACTTTTACTTTTAAATAGATCATAAATGCACAATAGAATCTCAAAACTCACATATTTCGCAACTGAAGCAACTTTTTTGGACTTCACAACAGAGACAGGCTCAAACCACACAGGAGTATTGCATTTTGCTGCCACTGTGTAAATCTTTTTGGTCAGATTATCACTAAATAAAAAAACAGAAAATATGATTAAGAAGCAGAAGTTCCCAGAAATGTATACATTTCACAAGTTAAATTCATACTTAGTGATTTGAAAGCATGCTCTTTCAGTGCATAAAAAGCCTACATGTTAAAAACGTAAAAGGTTGCATTAGGATGGCAGGCAATGTTTATTGTTTGTAGATATACTCAAAAACAGTGATCATTGCTACTCTTCGACTGGACCCAATCTGTAGTCTAACTCTTCGAAGAGATACAATGCACATTCCCGGCAACCTGGCTGTTATGCTCATATAAATGCTAAAAAAGAAATAAAATCTATAAATATTCTTGATCTCTAGCCCACCTAAACTTCTTGGGAAATGAAAATTCTCCTCTGCACACAGCACCTTAACATACATGCAAAAAATTACAGATGGAAATTCAAGAGTCAATGATGAGAAAATAAATCTCACGTTGGCAAGCTGTCTCCAGAGATGGCAAACTTAAGTTTGCATCAACTATCAGTAATGGCACAGAATGTATTTTGCACTCAAACTTCTCAATCCATCCAGGAGTAAGAAACTTTTCCTGTTTTCATATATCAGTCAAATAAGCATTTTCAAAAATTGATATTATAGAAAGCCATAATCCAGCTACTAAATTTCAGCAACATTAACTCACAATTGATTCCACACTAGCAACACCAGCAGCCACTTCTCCTTTACCATCAAAGATGTTGCATACAACAGCTGTCTCGATGTCTTGGTGCCTTCGGATGCCTAATGATCATTCACAAAAGTTCAGACTACAAATGAGTCAAGATACATCTCCACAGCATGTCTTTGTCTCTTCTGGGTTTTGATAAATCTTCAAGGCACAAAATACTAATTGATTAATAAATTTTTCAATGTTGTATGGAGTTAGGGAAGCCCCAAAGTACAAAAATTACACCAAGATAGAATATTTTTAGGACAAAAAGAACTCTGACCGATTGATTATTCAAGATTAATAGGTTAAACCATATCATGAATAAGTCATATGTGATGGATGAACTGATTGTAGTCAGAATAAAAGGAACTGAATCATAAGCAACTAAATTATACTAGAAAATAGTCCCAGTCAAAGTTACATTTGCAGTTTGGCCTTCTCAGTTGGCATTGATAATGTTAAGCTTGGCAGGGTTTGATCATTTTCTGCAGGAAGAGGACAAATCGGGTGTCTCTTCCAGAATTTCATGCTTATGTACTTGCAAAATATAAGAATGTCTCTATATTTTCTTGGCCACAGAATAAATTTTGCACAACCTTGAATATGAAATATAATTGATTAAAGCATGCAGGATATTACCTTCTCTTGATAAATCAGCTGATTTCCAATATTCCAACAGCAAATTTCCTATTAAAAACAATGACCTATGTCATTTTCAGATCACGAGTCCTTCCACAATAAGAAATAAAAAACCACAAATATCAAGAGACCGAGTATCTCAAACTCACCAGAAATCCAAATCAGATTTATAATTGCTTCTCTTCTTATCCACTGAAACTGTAATCCAATAAAGCAATAATAATAATCAACAAATTCCTGGACTTTGACAGTTAGGGTTCTTTAACGTTTCTTCGATTTGGTCGTAAATGTAATAGAATTATTATTATCATTTGTTTGAAAACGGGAAAATAGAAGCAGTAAACTGCAAGACTCAAATAACCATCACAGAAACTATCGGAATTGGGCTTTTTATTTATTCCATACATTTCCATTAATAAATAATAGGATTTGGACATTTATTTAATTTGGTCTATTCATTCTAATCATAATAATAATAAAAAGTATATAAATAATAATACCTATATTAATTTTTATTGAATTTTGATTTTCAAAAAAAAATTATGATCCCATATTCTGAAACTTGAGGAATGTCTTGGATTTGGAATTCTCTAGTAATAGTACTAGGGATTTCATAAGGTTGAAAAAAGGGAACGAAGCATAAGATGAACTTACAGAATTTGGGACAACAGTAGGTGTTGGTGCTGGTGCTGGTTTTGTAATAAATTACTTTCCAAGAGTTTGTAAATACTTATTAGTATAATTGATATATATATATATTTGGGATTAGAAACTAATAAAATATTTTAATCCAAATTTAAAGAAATCCAATGCATTCAAAATGCAAATCATAATTGTTAGATTTATTTGGTACTATTATAATTTATTCGTGATTTAATAATATTTTAATATGTTAATATGCATAAGATAAATGTATGGGCCACATATGTAGAAACCCTAGGAATATATATATATATTGGTTATGGTCCCCGAAGGAGTACCCGAGGGAGTATCGAGAGTCACTATTCTATATCCCGTCAATAGAACAAAACAAAAACTCCAATAAATTTTTTGGAAGATTGTGACCTTTGTTACAGGTGGATTATTAAAGAAATTAAATAAGTGTTGCTGATATGGGATGAAATCAGGTACGCTTTCGATTTTAAGTTTTATTATAATTCTTAATAATCTAGTATACTGGTCATAAAGAATTTGATCAACGAATATTATATATCCATTTCTATCTATTTCTAAGGTTGGTGGGCTTGGGCTTGTAAGATGTGGAGAGTTTAATGTCTTACGGAGGATGCAAGATGAGAGTTTAAGTGATGCAAGATGATTATCCCTCCGATGACACGGGTATGTGGTCCTTGGTTTGAGGAGAGTAATGTTGAGGTGTCAACTTATGTCCCACACATTTGAAGATAATGCTAAGGTAGCTCTAACTCAGCCCAATATTATACTAATGCAAAGTTCAGTAGTGGGAACCCAATTTTGTATGATCATTCGGGTCCAAGAATAATTGCACACAAAGTCCAATATTGCACACAGAGCCCAATAAAATATTAATGTAATAATATTTTTCTGTATTGTAAAAAAAATGTATTATTACATTAATTATATATATATTATTTTTCTTCATTCAGATTCTGTATTCCAAGAAATCCGACGTACTCCGGTCTAATTCTCCAACTCGGCCCGACAGAAATTTCGTTCCTTTGTTTTGATTTAAATTTAAAATTTTAAAATTTTAAAATTTAACTCTTAATTTGAATAATTTATCATCTATTCACAAATTAGCAACCGAACTCCACTATTATAGTAATATTTTTTAAAAGCAGATAATGTTTTGAGATTTATTTGCTATCTTTTGTATTATTATTATTATTAAAAAAGAATATGTCTTAGGTTAATAATATTTTAAATAAATTAAGCCGTTATAACACATCGTCCTCTATCATTCGATAAAGTCGGAAATACTCAAAAATGCATATCTGAATATTAATGTATAATATAAATATAGGTAAAAAATTAAAAAAATAAAAATGTAAGACGCAACCGAGAAGTATTTTGTAATAATAATAATCCCTCGCATATTCTCTATAAATTAAGAGGCCTTCTTTGGTTTTCTTTAACCCTCATTTCTTCTCTTTCTCTGTAGTTAAGGAATTTCCTCTAGGGTTTTTTGATTCAGTAATAAAAAATATTACTACAATGGAAAAGCAGAACCATGGTTTAAAAATAGAAGACGACGTATCCCTGGACCTGGAACTTAAGCTCGGCAACAACAAATCTCCTCCGGATCAAACAAGTATTTATCCTAACAAATCTCCTCCGGATCAAACAAGTATTTATCCTATAGACGACTCGGTTCCGGTCGATCAAGCAGGTATTTATCCTTCGGATTCATTCGACTTATTTCAACAGCAGCAGGAATGGTTCGACTTATTTCAACAGCAGCAGGAATGGAACCAGGCGGCGGCGTCTTCTCCAATCGCAGAAGATAAAAATAACGGTAATAACCGATCTGAAAATGTGAGCGGCAGCGGAAATGGACGGCGACAGCAATCACGTATTGCTTATGCTAACGATACGGTAGCAGCACCGTATCCATGGGCAACTGACAGGCGCGGCAGCGGAAATGGACGGCGACAGCAATCACGTATTGCTTATGCTAACGATACGGTAGCAGCACCGTATCCATGGGCAACTGACAGGCGCGGCAGCGGAAATGGACGGCGACAGCAATCACGTATTGCTTATGCTAACGATACGGTAGCAGCACCGTATCCATGGGCAACTGACAGGCGCGGCAGCCGAAATGGACGGCGACAACAATCACGTATTGCTTATGCTAACGACACGGTAGCAGCACCGTATCCATGGGCAACTGACAGGCGCCGCAGCGGAAATGGACGGCGACAGCAATCACGTATTGCTTATGCTAACGATACGGTAGCAGCACCGTATCCATGTGCAACTGACAGGCGCGGCAGCGGAAATGGACGGCGACAGCAATCACGTATTGCTTATGCTAACGATACGGTAGCAGCACCGTATCCATGGGCAACTGACAGGCGGTCGAGAATTCATGATGTTACTACACTGTTATCCCTAAATATCTGCAAGATTTCGGGAGAAGTGCAGTGCAGCAGATGTGAACAAAGGTACCCGATGGAATATGATCTCATGGAAAAGTTTAAAGAGATTACGAAGTTTTTTAATTTAAATTGCGAGAAGATGGAGGAACGTGCCCCGAAGGTTTGGATGAGCCCGGTTCTACCCAATTGTACCCAATGCAATCAAAAGAATAGTGTTAAACCAATAATTTCTGACAATAAAGATGCAATTAATTGGTTGTTTCTTCTTTTGGGACAAATGCTGGGATGTTGTACTCTGGAACAGCTGAAATATTTTTGCAAATACACAAAGAATCATCGTACCGGTGCTAAGGATCGCGTGCTGTATCTCACCTATGTCACTCTCATAAAACAACTAGAGGGCGGCCTCCAGTTTGATTTCTGAGCCAGATATATACATATATATACATATACATATATATACATATATATACATATACATATATATATATATATATATATACATATACATATATATATACATACATATATATATATATATATATATATATATATACACATACATATATATATATAGAGAGAGAGAGAGATAGATTGATTATTATTTCTTCATTTGTCCATTCCGTTTTGCTTTAGTACTACTACTCGTTCATTCCCTTTGTTTTAAGTGCTGAATCCATGGATTCAGTACGTAGGCACAGCGCTTTCGTTACAGGCGGTTTGGCAATTGTTGTCTGTACATGTGTCTAAGAGATGCACACAGTTTTTTTTAGGGCTAATTAATATATATACTTATTTTTAAAAAGATTTATTTTCTTTAAATTCATCTTAACATGGCGAAGGGGTTGAAGATGCAAATGATTCAAGGGGTTGAAGATGCAAATGATTCAAGTGGTTGAAGATGCAAATGATTCAAGTGGATGAAGATGCAAATGATTCAAGTGTTTGAAGATGCAAATGATTCAAGTTGAGAATTGAATAATCCATATGAGTTTGAAATAGTCTTTATTTATCTTGATTATAATTATATATTTTGCTGATTCTAATCATATATTTCGCTTGATTCTAATTATATATTTTGTAAAATAACAATTTCAAAATAAAAATTTTAAAACTCTCACACACGCTACATTTTTCGCTCTAATTCTAATTATATATTTTGTAAAATGACAATTTCAAATAAAGATTTTAAAACTCTCACATACACTTTTTTTTTTTTTTTTTTTTTTAAGGTTAAACTGATTATTCTTCGTTAAACTGATTAGTCTTCAATTTAATCAATTTGTTGTTAAATTAAACTGGGTAGTCTCCACTGCCAATTTTGTTTAAGGGTATTTTTGTCCAATTTACGTGCCATTTTTTTTTTCTCTCTTCTTCTTCCTTCTTTCTCTCTTCTTCTTTCTCTTTTCTGGAAAACTGTAATTTGCCATTACTTCTCTTTCACTTTTTTCTAATTAAAAAAGACGACAATCTGAACAAAATGCCAATTCTTTTGTCATTACTTCATTAATTTTTTTTTAAAAAAAAAAAAAATTTGTCTCTTCCTTCCCTGCTACCTTTTAGTTGTTGCTTCATTTCTTTGTTTATTCTGATGTCTGTGAGTTACTGAATAAAGTCAGGTGTCTTCTAGTGGTTTTTCTTTGATTGCATTTTGCTGTTGCAGATCCTAATCAATGATAGACCTGTGATTTCTGTTGTCTTTGTTTGTCTGCGTTATTAATTCTTGCTGCGAAAGGAAGGGTTTCTTTTTTTTTTTTTTTTTTTTATTTCTTTAATGATTGATGTCTCTGTGTGCACGGAGAATGTAGAAATTCTTATTAGGTAAATGAGAGGTCTTCGGGATGGGATGAAATTTCAAGCCATTGTTTTAAAACCTGGTAATATTCCTTCTATTTTTACCAGCAATCAACTGATTCATCTGTATTCCAAGTGTGGCCTTATTCGAGAGGCTAACAATCTGTTCGATGAAATGCCTGACCGAAATGTCTATACTTGGAACGCCATTATATATGTACATATAAAAACCCAAAACTTATCAAAAGCGCAGCTCCTTTTTGATGCTTCCCCATGCAAAAACTCCGTCACCTATAATACCATGATAACTGGCTACGCTGCAAATGGCGGTGACGCTTGTGAAAATCAAGCTGTTAAGTTATTTCTTCAAATGCAGCAGCAGCAGCAGCAGGAAGGCGAAAATGCTCGAGTTGATGAATTTTCTCTCACTACAATGCTTAATTTGGCAGCCAAGTTGAGCTATTTGTCATGGGGAAGACAAATTCATGCCTCCATGGTGAAGACGGCTAATAATCACAGTTCGTTTGCTGTGAGTTCTCTCATTGACATGTATTCCAAGTGCAGGAATTTTCAGGACGTGTGTACAGTGTTCTTCGATGGTTCTTCTCCTGTTGCTGAACCCTTCACAAAGAATGCAATGGTGGCGGCATGTGTTAGGGAAGGTGAACTTGAAATGGCAAAAAAGATTTTCTTGCATGAGCCAGAGATAAATGATGTTGTATCTTGGAACACAATGGTTGCGGGGTTCATGCAAAATGGGGATGAAAATGCTGCACTGGAGATGTTTACATGTATGGTGAAAGAGGGATATAAATGGAATGAGCACACTTTGGCTAGTGTTTTGAGTGCTTGTTCTGGCTTGAAGAATTTGCAGATGGGAAAGCAAGTTCATTCTTTGGTTATAAAAGAAGGGATTTTTAAGAATCCATTCATAAGCAGTGGTGTTGTTGAACTTTACTGCAAGTGTGGAAATATGAAGTCTGCCGAATCTGTTTATGCAGAGATCGTGCCGGAGAACTGTTTTGCAATTACTTCCATGATCCTTGGATACTCACACAAGGATGAGATGTTAGAAGCTAAGAGGCTATTCGATTCTATGGTAGAGAAGAATTATGTTGTTTGGACGGCTATGATTTCTGGGTATGTGAAATCAAACCAATGTAAGCAAGCTTTCGAGCTTTTCGGCAAGTTTCCGGCAAAGCATGGAGAAACTCTTGATGCTCTAATGCTTGTCAATCTGGTTGGTGCCTGCTCCTTACAGGCTACGGTGGATCCTGGAAAGCAAATTCATGGCAACATGTTGAGAATAGGAATTGAGATGGATGAGGTGGTGAGTAGTGCACTGGTGGATATGTACTCTAAATGTGGCAATATTAAGTATGCAAGAGATGTTTTTCAAAGGTTGGCGGCCATCATCTCCAGAGATGTTGTGCTTTACAATGTGATGATAGCTGGTTATGCCCATCACGGCCATTAATCCGAAGCTATCAAGCTTTTTGAGGAGATGATAGGGAACGGGCTTGAACCAGATGCAGTTACTTTTCTTGCAATTCTAGCTGCGTGCAGACACCGTGGCATGGTAGAAGCAGGTGAAAAATATTTCTCTTCTATGACTGAACACTATGCAATATTGCCTGAGAGTGATCACTATGCATGCATGATTGATTTGTATGGAAGAGCTAATCAGCTTGAAAAGGCTAGCTTATTAATGGAGAAGATCCCTATCCAAATTCAAAAAGATGCTGTAATATTGGGTTCATTCCTAAACGCATGTAAAATGAATAGAAATGTACAACTTGCCAAAGCTGCTGAAGATAAGCTATTAAATGTTGAGAGAGAGAATGGTGCTCGATATGTACAATTGGCAAGTGTATATGCTTCAGAAGCAAAATGGGATGAGAAGGGAAGGATAATGAAGAAAATGAGAAGTAATGAAGTAAAGAAGGTAGCTGGATGCAGTTGGGTGCATATAGGTAATAGGTTACATACCTTTACTTCCAGCGATACAACTCATTCAGATACACAGTTAGTGTATGCCACTTTAGAATGCTTGCTTGGAGAACTACAAGACAAGATGCCAATTGAAATAGAGTTCTCCTGTTAATTAATTTTTGTGCTTTCAGCAATTGCTTCAGGTGGAATCATAAATGAGAAATGTAGTCTACAACATTCTTTTTTCATTATTAGTCAAATTTGTTTTTTTCACTATTATGACTCAAACCTTTGCAACAAGTGAGGCTTCTCTTGTTGTAATCTACAACTTCGAGGGGCATAGAACAAATCTTGCACTGGCGTAGATTACCCTTGCATCATCTGCGGAGATCAAAGTCACGTCAGTCAGCTATGTATTAGTTAGAAACATCCACCTATAAATTAAGAATATTCCATTTTCTCATCTTCCTTTACAATGGGATAAGCCAAGCAGCCATTTACCATAATGGTGCTCAGTTCAAATAATATGCCCTTATCTTCAACATAAAAATGTTGAGAACCTTGATCCCCAGGCATGAAATCCCCATGAACCACCCCAAAAACAAAGTAACAAAAAAAAATCGATGAAACACTTGCCAATGAATTTGGGAAATATACCTGCAATTTTGCTCAAGCAATATTCCATTGGCACAGTGCTTTCTGATTCAACAGAAGCTTTGGCTGCTGCAATCCCAACAGCTAAACTTTGCATGATGTCCAGACCAGCACATAAAGAAGCTACTGTTCCTCCTACAAGGCAATCTCCAGCGCCCGTAAGCCTTACTACTGATGTAGATATGGCTGGAAGATGCAATGCATAAAAGTCTTGCTGGGACTTTTGAACATTACTATAAGATTTTGGAGGGCAGTTTGAATTTACAGTTTCATATAATTGTCTGCTGAAAGAATTATCTCTGGCAAACCTGAGTCTGTTAAAACCATGCTCTTTTTTGAAGCATAATAATAACCCATCCGATCCAAGTGTTGTGACTACAACTTTAATACCGCTATTCAGCAAAACCAAGATTGCAGGTCTAAGCAAGCAAAACAAAGATTCTACTGCAAGCTTGGCTATATCTTCGCTCTTGATTGTTGAAAATATATCACTGGTAGATAAGGCATTTGCCATGGCTACAAGCTCATCTTCATTAGGTGAAGCAAAGGTTACCTATGAAAATCATATAGGTCATCAAACAATTAATATCAAATATTATCAGAACCTTAAAACATATGATATCTAAACAACAGAAACAGTTCAACTCTCCACTCTGTCCCTCAAAGAGTACATTCATTTATATGTGAAGAAGGGGAAACTCTAGCATCGAGTGAGATATGTAAAAGAACTTTTACTTTTAAATTGATCATAAATGCACAATAGAATCCCAAAACTCACATATTTCGCAACTGAAGCAACTTTTTTGGACTTCACAACAGAGACAGGCTCAAACCACACAGGAGTATTGCATTTTGCTGCCACTGTGTAAATTTTTTTGGTCAGATTCTCACTACATAAAAAGACAGAAAATATGATTAAGAAGCAGAAGTTCCCAGAAATGTATACTTTTCACAAGTTAAATTCATACTTAGTGATTTGAAAGCATGCTCTTTCAGTGCATAGAAAGCCTATATGTTAACAACGTAAAAGGTTGCATTAGGATGGCAGGCAATGTTTATTGTTTGTAGATATGGAGCGTTTATTGTTTGTAGATATACTCAAACAGTGATCATTGCTAATCTTCGACTGGACCCAATCTGTAGTCTAACTCTTCGAAGAGATACAATGCACATTCCCGGCAACCTGGCTGTTATGCGCATATAAATGCTAAAAAGAAATCAAATCTATAAATATTCTTGATCTCTAGCCCACCTAAACTTCTTGGGAAATGAAAATTCTCCTCTGCATACAGCACCTTAACATACATGCAAAAATTTACAGATGGAAATTCAAGAGTCAATGATGAGAAAATAAATCTCACGTTGGCAAGCTGTCTCCAGAGATGGAAAACTTAAGTTTGCATCAATTATCAGTAATGGCGCAGAATGTATTTTGCACTCAAACTTCTCAATCCATCCAGGAGTAAGAAACTTTTCCTGTTTTCATATATCAATCAAATAAGCATTTTCAAAAATTGATATTATAGAAAGCCGTAATCCAGCTACTAAATTTCAGCAACATTAACTCACAATTGATTCCACACTAGCAACACCAGCAGCCACTTCTCCTTTACTATCAAAGATGTTGCATACAACAGCTGTCTCAATGTCTTGGTGCCTTCGGATGCCTAATGACCATTCACAAAAAGTTCAGACTACAAATGAGTCAAGATACATCTCCACAGCATGTCTTTGTCTCTTCTGGGTTTCGATAAATCTTCAAGGCACAAAATACTAATTGATTAATAAATTTTTCAATGTTGTATGGAGTTAGGGACGCCCCAATGTACAAAAATTACACCAAGATAGAATATTTTTAGGACAAAAAGAACTCTGACCGATTGATTATTCAAGATTAATAGGTTAAACCATATCATGAATAAGTCATATGTGATGGATGAACTGATTGTAGTCAGAATAAAAGGAACTGAATCATAAGCAACTAAATTATACTAGAAAATAGTCCCAGTCAAAGTTACAATTGCAGTTTGGCCTTCTCAGTTGGCATTGATGGGGAACTGCATGAGAACTGATAATGTTAAGCTTGGCAGGGTTTGGTCATTTTCCGCAGGAAGAGGACAAATTGGGTGTCTCTTCCAGAATTTCATGCTTATGTACTTGCAAAATATAAGAATGTCTCTATATTTTCTTGGCCACAGAATAAATTTTGCATAACCTTGAATGTGAAATGTAATTGATTAAAGCATGCAGGATATTACCTTCTCTTGATAAATCAGCTGATTTCCAATATTCCAACAGCAAATTTCCTATTAAAAACAATGACCTATGTCATTTTCAGATCAAGGAGAATTATTTTATGGCACAAATAATTGTTTTCAGGAAGAATTCCTAATGAATATTACACCATCCTACACAAATTCCCTATCACGAGACCTAAATGAAGAGTAATGCTGAAAAGACTGTCAACATTCTATGGATAAGAGAGTAAAGACAGGTCTTTTAAGTTACAGGCTACAGACAGAAACTTCTTGCAAGATTATACACTTGGACACTATAGAATGGATAAGGGTGTTGTTCATATACAGGTATGGCTAAATATCTAAATTCAACACATTATAATAGAGATACATTTAAACTAAGCAAGGCTTGAAAATTCTGGGACATAAAAGCACTTTCCTTATTCTCAGTAAAACCTCTACATGTACACTAATGCTATTTTGAGAATGGATAAGAAAAAATATGTTGAACAATAGAGGTGTCACAAATCCTGTAAGTACACCTGCAATATCAACTCCAACAGCACTTATCATGTAAGGTTTTGCTCCAAGCTTTGACATGCACTCTGCGATATTTCTTCCGACACCACCAGACGAATAAAGGATCTGGCTACAAAATATTCAATTCTTAAAATGTTGACAAAAACACATGCATCAGGACTGATTCAACAACTTTCAAAGACAACAGATTCAGAATGACTCTTATTAAATCCAGCATAACCCAATCTAGCTAAAAATTGAAGTCTAGCAACTCTTACACATAACTAATTGAAAATTAGCAAGCTCTCGTTCCACAATTCCGCATGAAATAAAGTAGAATGTAACCAAATATAATAATCTACAGTAATATGAACTGCAACATTTTACAGTAT
The DNA here is from genome assembly GCA_027405835.1 of Asclepias syriaca. Lineage (NCBI taxonomy): Eukaryota > Viridiplantae > Streptophyta > Magnoliopsida > Gentianales > Apocynaceae > Asclepias > Asclepias syriaca. Next base: position 446,329 of record JAPHNG010000664.1, read on the forward strand.
AAGAAAGGTAAGCCAGCAGACCTTGCCGGGAGTAGTGGTTCTGGGTTTAGCAGACTCCGAAGGAATAGCGTTTATGTCCAACACCATACCCCCTATAACTACAGGCTCCGCTTCACGATTATTCGCCAGCTTCCTGTCAACTAAATTCTGGAACAAATATAATGAAAAGATTAGAAAAAAAAATGTACAAAAATTTTCACAGAATCATCAAAAGTAGGAATAAAAATAAAATCTAGGAAGCATACCGATTGGAGAGGTGAAGTAGGTTCGTATTTGCGCTCCATTTTGTATTTTCCTGCTTTGATTATAATTTTGGCTGGTAAATTGGCGAACAACACGCCCTCCTTGATACCCCGATGACCACTGCCGGGAAATATTCAACCCATTAACACTAAAATGGGCCACAACTCTAATTAATAGCCCAATTCATAAATGGGCCCTTATTACTATTATTGGCATTACCTAGTCTTTTTGTTTTTCTTTTTAACTGGCATTACCTAGTTTAGTGTTCAAAATTTTTTTTTTATTGTTATTATTTACATTAATTATATATATATATATATCTTGGATAAGTCAATTTGTATTTATATATATTTTTTGAAAATTGAACTCATATAATGAACGGGAGTTGGGCCAAGTGTAAAATAAGAGAAGAAAAGTCTTGAAAAAAGATAAGTGATAACTGATAAGTAAGTAGTTCACTTCTTAGTCAAAATTTTGAATCTTCAAGTCTTTACCAATCCCCATAGTCTCAATTTCACTCATCTTTTTTTTTTTCTTTCTTTTTAAAAGATAAATTTTATATTATTTTCATGATATGGTAGCATTTAAAAAAAAAATCCAATTTACCATACATTTAGTGTCCAAAAAAGGAAAGTCGTTTTCCTGAGCTCTGTTGTAGGTAGGAAAAGGCAAAGAAAAACTGAAAGCGTGGGCGGCCGTAAAGCATTTCTGTCGGCATTATCATTTATATCGGCATTATCATTTATATATTATTATTTATTGTAATTTAGAGTAATAATTTATTTTAAAAAAATCAAATTTTTATTAATATAACACATTTTAAATTAATTATTATTAATGCCGTTTAAATAAATAACAAATTCCAGGTTTTGGGCATTAATTGACCGGTAAATAAGCCTACTAATTTGGCCCAAGAAATATTTATAAAAAAATATACAGAATCATCTTTTGATTTGATTTGAAATGAATTTGGTTTTATATTAAGATTTTAAATTCTAATTTTATTTATAGAAAAAAAAATGATGGGGAAGACTTTTCTTAATAGAGATTTTTGTTTTATTTATTTATTTATTAATTATTTTACTAAAGGGGTGTGTGGTGTTAAACTCTCACATGACTTTTGAAAACACGTGAAACGGACTGTTTTTGTAACATCTCAATGGAACCCACTGTACAACTTTATATAATGTAATTTAGAAAGAAAAAAAAAAGAAGATAAAATATTATAAATATTTTTCTCCCATAAGAGAAAAACACGTGAGCTTGAGCTTCCTTCTTTAAGGATTGACCTGATTAATCAATAAAATAGTGTTTTTGTTTTAATGAAGAAAAACTTAGTTATAAAAAATATTTGATTGTGCTCTTTAGTCAAGAAAGAGCAATTAAGAGGAAGTTAAAAAAACATGCTACAATATAAATATAATATTTTATTTATTGTGGAGGTTGGAGAAGAAAAGAAAAGAAAAAAAAAAAAAAACTGTGTAAAGATTTTGTAAAATCTCGTGCGTGCATAATCATCACAATCTTTACCTGAATCCTTATTATTATATCTTCTATATTTGAATTTACTAAAATAATATTTAATTTGTTGTGATAATATTGTTAAAGGAGTTATCAAATAATATGTGATTATCTTCAATTTTGATTTTTCCTCTTCTTTGATTATCAAAGAAACTTTTTCAACTAGGAATTTTCCATGAAAGAAATTCTCTGAGGAGGAATAAGGCATAAAATAAAAGGAATCATTGAATATAAAATTAAGGCTTAGTAGTTCTGGTTGTCCTCTTTGAATTTATTCTCTTATCTTCAAGTAGAATTCTGCCATCTATATATATATATATATATATATCCTTTTCTGAAATTCATTTGTATTTTGCAAATTAGGTTATATCTATTATATATATATATATATTTACTCTAGAGTTTTAGGAGAAGAAAACAGGAAATAGTGGAAGTTGGTAAGTGGATTTTTTTCCAAAATCTGGGAAACTCTTTTTCAACCAAAAAAAAAAAAAAAGGAAAAAGTGAACCAGGAATGATTATATTTCTCATATTGTGAATGTTGGGCCGTTCTGATCCCACAAAATTGTGTTTTCACCATTTAACTTTACATTAGTATGATATTATCCGTTTTGGGCCTAAACCCTCACGATTTTGTCTTTAGACAACTTTCAAAAGGCCTCTTCACAATGGAGTTAATAGTATTCTTATAAGTTAATCACCTCTAGCATTATCTTCAGATGTGGGATATGAGTTAACACATCATCAGTGAAATATATAATTAATGGATCGGTAAAGAATTCAACATATATTCATTTCCAAGGATAAGAGTAGAGAGAAAAAAAAAAGGACAATTAAAAGAATCAATCTAGAATGGGGAATTCTTCCTTAACATGAACATTGTGTGGTTCTTATAAAAAGGATGCCATTATTGTAAAATGGATCGGTAAAGAATTCAACATATATTCATTTCCAATGATAAGAGTAGAGAAAAAAAAAAAAAAAGGACAATTAAAAGAACCAATCTAGAATGGGGAATTCTTCTTTAACATGAACATTCGTGTGGTTCTTATAAAAAGGAAAAAGGATGCTGTTATTGTAAAAATGATTACGGTTAGATATTCTCCACCATTTATATATATATATATAGTTCAGTAATTTTATTTATTATTAGATAATTAATTTATAATTATTTTTATTAATATTAAAAAAATATTGTATTTATCTTTTTATAATTTATTTATATTTGATTTAATTAGATTACGAGAATATTTTAGATATTATCTTTCACTTTATAAAGTCTATTTATTTATTCAAGTTATTCAATAGAAATTATCACAGATCATATTTTTTTAATATTAATAAAAATAATTATAAATTAATTATCTAACACTTATAAGACATGAAATAATTTTTGAAACACAATAAATGTAAAAAAAAAAAAAAAACAAGCAAAAAATTACAACTTACTTGATATATTAAATAATTTAAATTCTTATATTATTTAAATAAAAGAATTTTTTAAGTGATTATTAAGAAAAGTTGAAATATAATACATCTTAAAATTTATTTAAAAGATCAAAATAAATAATATTATTAGTATATTTTATTTGTTATAATACAAATGTAAGTGGATAAAAGGAAAGAATGAATGAATATGGGGAATGCCCATTGAGTGCGGTGGTTTACAAAAGAGGCTACAATTTATGCTCTTAGTGGTGCATTTCACAAGATTCACGGCCACTTGAATCATGTAAAAGCAAATAAATTTAGCCACATATATATATATAAGTAATTTACAAGGAGTGATCTATATAATTTAGAATATGATGTAATAATTAAAAATAAATAAATAATAAAAAAATCTCTATATTTTAATTTTTTGTCAATTTGGTTTTTATATATTTTTTTAAAATTAAATATATATATACACATGTTAGAAGACATTGCTTTAATGGTAAATACTCAAAATATATATAGAAAATATTTTTTAGTTTAAAATCTCAAAATATTGACACATAATTTTCATTAAAAATAAATATATTATATTTTTATATATCGATTTTAATGTTGGACCGAATAAATCGATAGAATTAAATTTCTAACACTTAACTCTATATTCGTTAGAATAATATTTTCCGCTTTGAATCAAAACCCTCACAATTTTATTTCTTATGTAACTACACAAAAGGTCTCATATTAAATATTTAATGGAATTCATATACGCTATATATTGTAGCCAACTCTAATATTATCTAAATTTAGGTTGAAACCTCAACATTATTCAGTTAGTAATATTTTAAATTATAATTTTGGGATATAATGAATTGGAAAATAATAAACATTAGAAAGAATCGGATTTTCAGTTAGATATACCTTCTAAATTTAATACAATAAAATATAATGCACACTTAAAACAAATTTTATTAATATAAAAATAAATATAAATTTTTTTCCTTTTTTGTTTAAAAAGAAGAAGAAAAGATGGTTTAGCTCATAATTCACATTAAAAGAAAGATTTTAATGTAAAAAAGAGCGTGACGCTTGACACTTTGATTATTAAATATTATTATTATTATCTTAAGAAAAAAAAAAGGATATTTAAGAGATAATGATTAAACAGAAAGAAAAATATAAAAAAGGAAACCTATGGAGAACTTCCAAATGTCACACTTTCACAATTATCAATTTCATCAGACCAAAAAATAAAAAATAATAATAATAATTAAACCTTCCATTTCTCTTGGCACATGTGAAGAGGTATGATGGGTTGTTTAATATAAAATATAGACCACGAATATTTTAGCACTAATATATATATATATATTTCGACTTTTATTTATATTGGGACACATAATTTTTTTTCTTTTTTGTTTTCCAAAGTAATCTACAATTTAAGTTATATTTAGAGACAAATTATTTATTTATAAATAAATCACATGCGTGTTTGAATATAAAAAATAAAAATTAAAAAAAATTCAACGCATTTTCGAAACACGCAAAGTGGGGTTGATTCATCAACCAACAATATTTATTTATGTCCACAAATTCAGGTCCCATCATCATTGTTACGAAGAATCCTCCTCTCTTCTAAAAAGTAATGGACGTCTTATTTCCATATATATATATATATATATATATATATATAAGTAAATAATTTATACTTTTGGAAATAAATAATAAATAAAACTCCACTAAATATTTGATTTGAAATATATACACTATTACTATCTAACATTAAAATAATAATAATAATAATAATAATAATAATGTAAGGGTGTGTGCATATTTTTCTTAATTAGTCATGTAAGCAAATTAATATTTTGATATTGTAGCACTTACTTTAATGGTATTATTAATTATAAGAAACACATAAAATTCCAATGGGAAACAGCCAATGGCATCTAAGTTCAACTAACTCATAAAAATTGATATTGACTTGTTTATACTTTTCCCTTTCGTATCAACAGAAACAAACACTTGTATGTGCACACACGTTGCCCTTTTGATGATATATATTCAAATTTATAATATTTTTTTATTTTATTATATTTTAAATTTATAATTTTTAAAAGTTATAAGTGAATGTATTATTTATTAAATTAATTTTATTGACTACAATAATATTTTTGATGTTTTATTTAAAAATAATCCAACTTTTTACTGCTTAACTTTAGATAATTTTAATACATAATAATAGATAGACATTTAAACAAAGTTGTGTCTTGGTTATTGAATTCTCTAGTAATTAATTCAATGAATAATCAAGCTTAGACATAATTAATTTGGTGCTACTATTGTATTGTAGTAGTTCTTAATTATCGGCTGGAAGAAAGAAAGAAGCATGTGGACGGACTCCCGAAACATTGAGGTTCTAAATTAATAATAATAAACAAAAACAACATTAATAATGATGATGATGATTCATCATCTACATAAAAGTCAACCTTAAAATTTTCTAAGTTATGGCGAGCAGATGTTAAACAGCTGTTGGAATGTTTAACATTTTAAAATATTATATTATTATAAACAAAAAAGAAATACATTCTTTGACTTATTTGAAATTTACAAAATAATATTATATATATAATCATAACGCAAGACGATTTTTTTTTTTTTTTATTCCAATTGTCATCTAAATTTATAGTTTATATACAACAGGTGTCCTAACTTCAATACATTTTCTTCTTTTTATTATTTACTCCTTTTATTATGGTAATACTGGAAAGATAATATTAAATATACATAAGTGAATATATATATATATATATATATATTTAAACTATTAAGACAATTTATTATTTTCAATACATTATTAGCTCCCATATTATACACACACACACACACACACACACACACACACATATATATATATATATATATATACATATATATATATATATATTTTTTTTTCCACTATTTTTATGTAAATAAGACCAACTAACGAGTTTCAAGCATGAATCACATTTCAAGGTGTACTGAACTTTGAATAAACTTTAGCCCCTCCATTATTATTATTATTATTATTATTATTATTGCAAATAATATATATATATATATTATCATAGTTGTACGCATATTTGAAATAGAAATAAAGATGGTGGGCGATTATTATTTTTCTTTATCTTTTTTTTTTCACTTTCTTTCTTTTTATTAATCATTTATACTTTTAATAGTAGTCATGCAATTTTAATTTTTTCTTTTTTTTTTGTGTGGACTGTACTTAAATCAATTTGCAAAAGTTAATTAAATTCTGACTTTCTTACTCAAAATATATAATATTGTACGTGGATATATATATATAGAAAGAAAGAAAAGTACATTTATGGTAGGAACTTTGAGAAAAAAATAAAATGAAGATCTCACATCAAAAAAATTCTTAAGGAATCGTTTGAAATAAATACATTGAGAATATAAAATTAATATATCGAATCATCTCCTTCCACAAGCATTTACTAGCATATATCCCTATTATTATCCCACGGACCAAGATTAAAGACTTTTGATAATACTTTATTATTACAAATTTATTTCTTTATAATATATATATTAATTTTGATTTTTTCTTTTTTGTTTCCATAATTCATTTCTATATATATATATTTATATGATACATTATTTAAAATTAATTAACAAGATCTCGAGAACTAAAAAAAACATATTTATTTTTAATATTCAAGTAACCTTAATTTGTTCACTCTTTATATATATATATAAATGTGTACGGAGATTTATGATTAATTAGTTGCATAAAGTAAAACAATATATATATATGTTGCCCTAAAACGATGAAATTCAAGACTTTTGTGTAATAATTTATTTTGTATCTCCATTCTTGACTTGCTAGCTTGTTTGTAAGGTGGAGTTTTTTGGTCCGACCTCTCCTTTTGCCTATATATAACATTGTTTTACTCCCTTGTTTTCCTATATAGTTTACACGTCAACAACCCTACGATTCCTTAATTTTTCTTTTTTGTTTTTTTTTTTTCATTTCAACGTTATTCTGTGTCTGCAACTTTTTATCTACTCAAGAGTGTCGTATAATAAATGGCTGCCGATGGTTTTTCCGGCCAACCACAAAAAACTGTTCAAGATTTCGATCCACCTAAGAAACCTAAGAGAAATAAGTATGCTTTGGCTTGTTCCTTCCTCGCGTCCATGACTTCTGTCTTGCTTGGCTATGGTAAGATTCATTTTTAATTAAAATTTTGGTTCATATTTTAATGTACGTAATTGTATGATTTTTGGATAATTTGGAATTGGATCATGCAGATATAGGAGTTATGAGCGGTGCAGTAATTTATATCAAGAAAGATCTTAAAATCAGTGATGTGGAAATTGAGATTCTAGCTGGTATTCTTAATCTTTACTCTCTTCTGGGATCGGCTGCTGCCGGAAGGACTTCCGACTGGATTGGACGTAGATATACCATAGTCTTTGCATCGGCTATCTTCTTCACTGGTGCAATTCTCATGGGATTCTCCACCAATTATGCTTTCCTCATGTTTGGGAGGTTCGTGGCCGGTATAGGAGTCGGTTATGCACTCATGATAGCTCCGGTCTACACCGCCGAGGTTGCTCCGGCTTCTTCCCGTGGCTTCCTCACTTCTTTCCCTGAAGTCTTCATCAATTTTGGTACGTTGCCATTTCGGGATTTAGCTTAATTTTACGCTCAACATTATTTTCTTTATTTGTTTCCTTTTTTTAAGGCCTGGTCGCATTTACTCCATGCGATCTTGATAATAAACATCTTTAATCACTTCCTTATCTTCCGAATACTGCAATTCCTTTCAAAAAGAGATATCTTACTTACGTAATTGATAATAATAATTCTTCTAATTAAAACCAATTATTTACGGTACAAAATTGTATTAAGTTTTAATAAAAAAATATATCAATTTTTTTTATTTATTCTAGTAAGCAAAAGTCAACGAATAATTAGGAATGATTGACAGGAGTATTACTCGGATACATTTCCAACTACGGATTTTCAAAGCTTCCGTTGCACTTGGGTTGGCGACTTATGCTGGGAATCGGCGCGGTGCCGTCAATTTTTCTGGCCTTGGCAGTTTTGACCATGCCGGAATCGCCACGTTGGCTAGTGATGCAGGGTCGACTCGGCGACGCCAAGAAAGTTCTAGAAAAAACATCGGATACAATGGAAGAAGCCCATTTGAGACTAATGGAGATAAAACAAGCCGCTGGAATTCCGGAACACTGCAACGACGACGTAGTGAATGTGACAAAACAACACCATGGCGAGGGCGTCTGGAAAGAATTGCTAATCCATCCGACAAAACCCGTCCTTCACATTCTCATCTGCGGCGTCGGTATCCACCTCTTCCAACAATCCACCGGAATCGACGCCGTAGTTTTATACAGTCCGAGAATATTCGAGAAAGCCGGAATCACAAAAGACACCGAAAAATTACTCGCCACCGTCGGCGTCGGACTCGCGAAAACAATCTTCATTCTCGTATCGACATTCTTCCTGGACAAAGTCGGTCGGCGGCCCCTATTGCTGTCTAGCGTCGCCGGAATGATCGCTTCACTTGGACTATTAGGCATCGGATTAACCGTGGTGGAACATTCCGATCACAAAATTACGTGGGCCTTCGCACTTTGTATAAGTATGGTGATTGCTTACGTGTCATTCTTTTCTATTGGTTTGGGACCCATTGCGTGGGTTTACAGTTCCGAAATATTTCCCCTTAAACTCAGAGCTCAAGGTTGCAGTATGGGAGTAGCGTTAAACAGAGTAACGAGCGGCGTCGTTTCGATGTCATTTATTTCGTTGTACAAAGCTATTACAATTGGGGGTACATTTTTCTTGTTCACCGGGATCGCATCGCTGGCGTTCGTCTTCTTCTATACTTTGTTCCCTGAAACTCAAGGAAGAACCCTAGAAGACATGGATGTCATGTTTGGAGCTTTCTTTAAGTGGAGATCCACCGCGAGAGATTTAAAGAAACAAAACAACGATAGCGAAAACAAGTCATCCCAACTCCAGATGGGCAATTCTACTATTATTAATAATCATAGTTAGCTAATACTACGTTGTTGTTGTTATTATTATTATATAGAAGAATAATCAGTTTTTAGTTTTCAATTGGATTCTAGAAATATATATATATATATATATATATATATATATATATATATATATATATATATAGAAGTTGTAAGTTTGGTTGGAGGGTTTTTATAATAGATATATATATGTAGAAAGAAAAAGTTTAGAATATGAATGGAGCACATATTTCGGAATGTGTAGTTGGTTTCTGGACCATTGAGAAAGAAACCAAATTTGAAAGGTGAAGTTGATAAAGGGTCATATTGTAATTTCATTAAACATTAAGTTTGGGGTCATCTTTGCAATTATTCAAATTTTGGTGGAGGGAAACAATTATACATGACAAATTTTTTACTTTCAAAAACAAAATAAGTGGGCAGCACGTGCTTTCTTTTGTCCAATTTTTAAAAATTTAAACAAGATTTGGAGTTTTCCTCCCAAAAAAAGAATAAAATTTGGAACGTACAATTTTAACGATTCATTAGAAATATATATATATATACACAGCACGTGCTTTATTTTGTCCAATTTTTAAAAATTTAAACAAGATTTGGAGTTTTCCTCCCAAAAAAAGAATAAAATTTGGAACGTACAATTTTAACAATTCATTAGAAATATATATATATAATATTATATATTATATATATATATATATATATATTCGATAAATAGATGGGTGAAATAGGGGAGTCGTGTAGAAATTACTTCTAGATGATTAAATAAATAATATCTTTTTTTTTTTTTTGCAAAGGTCAGATGATTCGATTGAGAATATTTAATTTAATTTATTAATTTGAAAAGAAATTTGATTTTGCATCTTCTCCCCTGGTCCTTTCCTGAGATATTTATTCTCTGCTACTCTCTACTCATGTATCCCCATGTCCTCCAGCAAATTTATTCCTTATTCCAATTAATGGGGAAATTAGATATAAATTTGTATTAAAGTGGGCAAAAATGAGGAAATATTAAATATATATATATATATATATATATTGTATTTATTCTTCCAATCAAAATATTCACCGGCTTAAGTGAGTAACGAAAGGTGCATATTACTAAAGAAATTTCCGAATATTTATCTTAAAAAAAATAATGCATCTCAACTTCTTCTAACAAATAAAATATTCATTCAATAATTTTTTTATCCAATAAATTATTTCAATATTTACTCATCAAATTCAAGAGACGTTTTTAAAGTAAGGAGTAGCTGAGCTGTGTCTATAGTTTTATAATAATTTAAGTCACCCAATAATTCGGTGAAAAATTAAATTAATGTAAAAGTTTGTGAATATTTACTATTATTGGCCGAAAACCTAAAAGTGGAAAATCTTATTCGATTTTTGGTCTCTTTGGTTTGAATTATGTGGATTTTTCAGCATATCATAACATATATATATAAAAAAATTAAATATTATTTTAATTTGTAGTCACATCACGTAGTTAGCCTAAAATATTAATAAGCCAAAGCGGACTATTATGTTTATAACACAATAGGAGGTCACATAAAACGGAGAGAAATAAAAAAACACTTAGAATGAATATTTTGATATATGATTTTTACTTGTGAGTTACCATTTTATAGTAAGTTGTTTTGGGCGGACAACTTAAACAGTTTTTAATTGATGACACTAAATAGTGTTTGTCGAATTAAATACATTTAATATTAAAGCTATAAATACTCGCGTTGAGAGTTGAAGCTATTTGCGTGATCATGTACAAGACTTAAATCAAACTAGAATTAATATCTTCTCCAACCTCACTTGACCTCACATAATATCTAATTCAAATTTTCTGATCAAGGATGAATTATTTGTCACTTATAAATCTGTCAATCTTTTGAAAAAAATCTTTTCTAGAGTTGATATTCCCCTTCTATGCATTATTTGAAACTGGAGATGATTCCTCCCCACCAAAATTCCATTATGACAAATGTAAAGGAAAATATATCCTCCGAATCAACTACTTGCATTTATTCAAATTAAAGATAAAGATATTTATATCTACCTATATTATATAAAATTAAATATTTCCTTATAGAATAATTGGTGAGTTTGATCCCAAATAAATTTAGTTTTGGCAAACTGAGTCCCAAAATATTTTTTTTAACTTTTAAGGTCCCAAACTTTTTTTATAGAGGATAATAAGGCCCTTCTTTACGGATTATGTCAAAATTTCTAAAAATTTAATGGTTGTTTGTCTTTAATTAATTAAAGACAAGAATAAAAAAGTCATGTGAAAATAAAGAAAGAAAATAATAATAATAATAAAAATATTTAAACGCAGAGATAAAAATGTCCTCATATTGTTTTAATTTTTATTTTGAAAATATCATCATATTTAAAATTTTAAAAATAAAAAATTTATCAAAATAGTGAGAATATCAAAAGTAATCATCGATCTTCTTCTTCTCCGGTTAATCTTCTTCTTCTTCTCTCTGGCACATGATTTTTATCTTTTTCTAACATCTTTGAATAAAGAAAAAAAAAACCCTAAACCCTATATTCTGGAATTTTAAGTTTAGGGTTTAATATGAATCTGAATTTAAATTCTGGTTCACCCTCTTTTTACCCATAAATCGTGAAGCTCTTGTGATCTGTTCATCAAAGGAAGATACTGACTTTTCATCAAAATTGATGATACCGGACACCACTCATCCAATAATTGTGTACTCAGGCTATCAAAAATTTTACTTATTTTAAATAATGTTATGGAACATATTGAAATATTACATTTTAAGTGAATATAGAGTTTATGGTTTTTTTCTTTTTTCTTTATTCAAAGATGTTAGAAAAAGATAAAAATCATGTGCCAGAGAGAAGAAGAAGATTAACCGGATAAGAAGAAGATTGACCGGAGAAGAAGAAGATTGACGATGACTTTTGATATTCTCACTATTTTGATAAATTTTTTATTTTTAAAATTTTAAATATGATAACATTTTCAAATTAAAAATTAAAAAAATATGAGGACATTTTTATATCTGCGTTTAAATATTTTTTTTAAATTATTATTTTCTTTCTTTATTTTCACGTGTAATGACTTTTTTTATCATTATCTTTAATTAACTAAAGACAAACAACCGTTAAATTTTTAGAAATTTTGACAGAATCCGTCAAGAAGGACCTTATTATTCTCTACAAAAAAAAGTTTGGGACCTTAAAAGTTAAAAAAAATATTTTGGGACTCAACTTGCCAAAGCTAAATTTGTTTGGGATCAAACTCACCAATTATTCTTCCTTATATATATATATAGTTTAAAAATTCTATTATGATTCAAATATAGCAAATTACTATATTAACTCCTAAATATATTATCAATGAAATAAAAATAATTAAATGTATCTAATTATTAATAAAATTACAATACTTTTCATATTATGTATTAATATAATCACAAACGTAATTACATTTTTTTGTAAATATGCTTGCTTTATTATTTTTTTATATTTTAATAATTTAAATAATAAAAAAGTATAGGGTTAATATTCTAGACGCTAAACTTATAAATTATTATTGTATTACAACAATTCCTCAATTATCACATGTAAATTATCATCTATATATATATATATATATATATATATATATATTTGAAGAAGAAGAAGAAAAGAAAAAAAAGCTTTTCATATGGGAATAATGATGGTATAAAAGAAAAATGGTTTTACACTTACCCATATAAAAAGGGAGAAAAAAATATATGTATATATCAAAGTTTCTTGGAGAAATGGGACCACTTGTAAGCGTGAATCACGTTTTTTTTATATAAATTAAATTTTATCTTAAATAAATTTATATTAAATATTAATTCTTAACATTTCAAATATATAATTTTTTAAATAAGATTTTCTTTCACGTCTTTTTCTTTTTTAAATTTAAATTTATTGTGAATTTAAAGAATATATGCAAATTTACAGTAAAGGAATAATAAATATTATTGAAAGAATAATAAATATTTATATAAAATGAATTGATTATATTTTTATTTTATTCGTTAAACTATATAAATTATATAAAAAAAATTATTTTAAAAATAAATTTATCAGATATAAAGTTGTTAGAAACTAAATCCACTAATTACTCCTCCGTTATTATTAATTTTATTTTAAAAGATATTTTGAATTAAATATTTGTATAATTATTTTTTTTGTAAACTAAATTTATTTTAAGGGTATAGTGGATTCGTCCATAGCTATTTAGAGATATGAGGGAATAGATTCTCCCTCTATTGATCATTGCTATAATTCATGGTCCAAAACCTCATCAAAACAGTCAAAGACTTCTGCGGAATTCTATTCCAGTTTTAAGTAGGTGAATCGGTAAAATATGTATATATTTGTGTGTATTTTAGTACATAAACTAAGTATCTTAAATTATCAAACTTGTATCTATAATTTAATGTAATAGTAACATTAAGTTACATATAGATACTAATATATTACTTTTTCTTTCACCTTAAGATTTCAAAATTGACTTTTACCTCTTTGGTACCATGTAATCACTATTACTATATTTAAAAAATAACATACTCTACAATTTTAAATTAAATTTTCTAGAGAGAGAGAGAGATTTTGTACCTAAGGAGTTGGACAGATGCACCCTTTGCTTTGCCTATATATGTAATCGTTGGTCACTTGATTTCTTACAAGTGCAGACACAATACAGGACAATCCACACTGCAATCCTCGTCCTTTCTCTCTCATCATTTCAAACACCAAATTCCTCTAGCTATATATATATATATATATATATATCATCAGCTTCATATACTTCTTCTCCTATTATCTTTTATAAATTAAAAAGAAAAAATTGTAATAAAGAGAAGAACTTTGTTCCTGAACTTCATCACAGCGTCGTCCACCCCGGCCAGCGAGTTGGAAATTAATGGCGGTTAATCAGAACCCTCATCAGCTAATTAATGGTGGCTCCGGCCAACCCCAAAAATCGATTCAAGATTTTGACCCACCCAAAAAACCCAAAAGAAATAAGTATGCTTTTGCTTGTTCTTTCCTAGCATCCATGACTTCTGTCTTGCTTGGCTACGGTAAGATTCCCCCCCTTAATTAATTATATTCACTTTGTTTTTATCTCTACCTAGTTATAGCAATTAACGTGCTTCATTAATTTTGGTTCATGCAGATGTGGGAGTAATGAGCGGTGCAGTAATTTATATCAAGAAAGACCTGAAAATCAGCGATGTGGAAATTGAGATTCTAGCTGGTATTCTTAATCTTTACTCTCTTCTTGGATCAGCTGCTGCCGGAAGAACTTCCGACTGGATTGGACGTAGATATACTATAGTGTTTGCATCCGGTATATTCTTTGCCGGTGCCATTCTCATGGGATTCTCCACCAATTATCCTTTCCTCATGTTCGGGAGATTCGTAGCGGGCATAGGAGTCGGTTATGCACTCATGATAGCTCCGGTCTACACCGCCGAGGTTGCTCCGGCTTCTTCCCGTGGCTTCCTCACTTCTTTCCCTGAAGTCTTTATCAACTTTGGTACGTCCCTTTTCTTTTTTCTTTTTTTTTCTTCGATTGTCGCATCAATTGACAAAAAAAGAAAAACATGTTTATCGATTATTGGACTTCCAGTCTACATTCAAGACTAAAACTTATCTTTTACAATTTTATAAAAGTCAACAACTAATGTTTTGGTACCTAATTATAATTATTTACGTGACAGGAATATTACTGGGATATATTTCCAACTACGGATTTTCAAAGCTTCCATTGCACTTGGGTTGGCGACTTATGCTGGGAATCGGCGCGGTCCCGTCCATTTTCTTGGCCTTGGGAGTCTTAACCATGCCGGAATCGCCACGTTGGCTAGTGATGCAGGGTCGACTCGGCGACGCCAAGAGAGTTCTAGAAAAAACTTCCGATAGTTACGAAGAAGCCCAGTTAAGACTAGCCGATATCAAAGAAGCTGCCGGCATTCCAGAAAACTGTAACGAAGAAGTGGTGAGCGTCACTAAACAAAACAAAGGCCAAGGCGTATGGAAAGAGTTATTAATCCGCCCGACAAAACCCGTCCTTCACATTCTCATCTGCGGCGTCGGTATCCATTTTTTCCAACAAGCCAGTGGCATTGACGCAATAGTTTTGTACAGTCCTAGAATCTTCGAGAAAGCCGGAATCACTAAAGACACCGACAAGTTACTTGCTACCGTCGCAGTCGGTCTCACGAAAACAGTTTTCGTCCTCGTGGCAACTTTCTTGCTCGACAGAATCGGGCGGCGTCCTCTCTTACTATCAAGCGTCGGCGGCATGATCGGGTCGCTTCTGGTTCTCGGTATCGGGTTGACCGTCGCGGAACACTCGGATCACAAGATTGTGTGGGCCATAGCACTTTGCATTAGCATGGTAATAGCTTACGTGGCATTCTTTTCTATAGGTTTGGGGCCCATCGCTTGGGTTTATAGCTCGGAGATATTTCCGCTACAATTAAGGGCTCAGGGTTGTAGTATAGGGGTAGCTGTGAACAGAACTACTAGCGGAATACTTTCCATGACTTTTATTTCTTTGTACAAAGGAATTACCATCGCCGGAACTTTCTTCTTGTTCGCCGGAGTTGCTGGGTTGGCGTTTTTGTTTTTCTTTACTTTGTTCCCGGAAACACAAGGAAGAACGTTGGAAGATATGGAAGCCATGTTCGGAAATTTCTTTAAGTGGAGATCTACCATGAGAGAGTTGAAGAAAGCAAAGCTTGCAGAAAACAGATCCCAACTCCAGATGACTACTTCTTCTTCTTCTAATAATAATAATAATAATTAGTTACTTTTCGAGAATAATAATAATTAGTTACTATTAGGTATGTTTGAAGATGTAATGGTTTGTTTTCTATAATGTATATTCTGGAATTTACACCATTTCCCCCTGTTTCCCCTTCGTCCTTCCGGGATTCCTTCTCCCAACCATCTTTTCTCTGATTTAATAAATAATAATATTTTAGATGAGTGAATATAAATTTATATAAAGGAAAAGAATGGAGGGATTTATTCTCTCCATTGATAATATTGATAATATTTATTTAATAAAGTGATAATATTTATTATATAAGGCATTGGCCCGGTTAAAGGTTATTCTTTAACTTTGTCCATATTCTTGAAACATAGTTGAGAAAGGATTCTCCATTACTATTCCTATAACACATCATTTAATTTTTTATATAAAAAAAAAAGAGGTATATACTTCAATTCCATTTCACTAATTAGTACATTATATTCACATATAGTCACTAACGTTATTGTGTGTGTTTTTTTAAAAGGAATCCTAAATTTTTATTGTTTTTGAAATTTTAGTTTTAGTGGAATTTGTGAATCAATAAAATTAAAAAAAACACAACTTCTTTTCTTTCTTTTTTTTTCTAATGATTGATTTGATTCGATTTATTCCGTTTGTTCACAACAGGTCCAATTCACCCCCTAAATTTAAAGGACCAATTGACTCATAAATAGATAAATGTAAATGGGATTAAAACAGAAGATAATAAATCCAATTATTTGCCGTCCAAATTCGTATTTTCAAATAAGTTGAGTTGATTATGATTTGAATGAATTATTGTTGAGGCGAGTAACACTAAAGTGAATATGGTCGGTGAAAAAAGAGAATGTTGGTACAAAAACTTGTTCATATTGTGGTGAGCCAAGTGTGTGGAAACTAAGATATTTTGGCCTACCAATTCAAATTCATGCGCCACATTTTGCACCTCAAACAAAGTAATTGGTAGTAGTATCTAGAAAGAAGAAGAAGAAGAAGAGTAAGGTAAATGCAATAATAATGTGGTCTTATATAAAAGAGAGAAAAAATAATTGGTCCAGCATCTGTACATCTGGTGCAGGCGCACTGCAATTTTTATCTTTATTTGTCGCCTAAATTTTGATGCCACAAATAAAGTAGGATTCTTTCTTTCTTCCCTATACAATGGCTCACTTCTCTTTGCCTACTACTAAATCATGTGCAAACTTATTATTATATCAAGCTTCTATCTTTATCACTAACATGGATAGAGGATAGGCATGATTTCTTTTTATAAATTTGGTGGGAAAAGAAAAGAAAAGGAGAAAGAGGGACTGAAAATTTATGTGGGTATGAGTAGTAGTAGGAAAGATGAGGAAAACAAAGGAACCAAATGACATTATTGCATAATCTTAGAAATGATTACACATCATAATCAGTTATTTCTCTGTTTCCACTTTTCTTCTTCTTTGGCAGACAAATTCACAGCCAAACAATGCACCAACGCATGGTTTTCCCCTTCCAAAGAGATGGATACGTATATCTCTTAGATGTAAATAGTCAGCCAACTTTTAGTTGTCTCATGATTTATGACTACTCCTACGCCCACCCAAATCCCCTCCCCCTCTGTCTATTTTGTTTTTTTTAGGTATTTTGAGTTGTCACTACTTTGACTAATTCAAATTCGATTCTAGTTATATTTGATAGAAATATATATATGATATATAATAGACCTAGTTCTTGATCATCAGTATGTTAGATTATTAAGAATTATGATAAAACTTAAAAGCAGAAGCGTAGCTAATTCCATCCCGTCACCAACCGGTTTTTAATTTCTTTAAGAATCTTGTATCGTAACCTGTATGAAAGATCACAGTTTTGCAAGAAATTTATTAGAGTTTTTTGTTTGTTTTATTAAAAGGATATAGAATAGTGACTCACAGTACTCTCTCAAGGATTATAACAAATAAATATATATTAACCCTAGCTAACCCATCACATACGAGGAATCACGTTTGTACATATATGGGCTCATACTTTTATTTGATGCATATTAACCCGTTAAAATATTATTAAATCATTTTAATTAGATTGAATAAATTATAATAGTATTAAATACACAAATGATACATATGCCCACAGAATTTATTAAAATAAATCCAACAGTATCAACACCCTCACTCACTTAAAATGTACTTTCTCATTATACCAAACAAATAATTTATCTATTTTATTTTTACTATTTATTAAATTATTAGAATCTAATGACTTAATTTATATATAAAATTGAGAAACATCATTAAACCATATATTCTATCATCATATTGGGCTGAAATCTTATCAAAATAGGCAATGAAGTAACGAATTGGAAGTCTGAAATTGAAATGCATAGAAACACAAGTTGAGGGTTCAAATTTTGTTTCTTAGCTCTTTTGCAGAGTTTATCTATCGGGTGGGTAAAGATGCCGCCGCAAAAATGTTTTTTTTTGCTTTCAAATCAAAGTCATGAATGTGTGATTGATATATATATATGGGAATATAGATAAAAACCACTTTAAGTGGATTGATATTTATATATGGGAATATAGATAAAAACCATTTTAAGTGGATTGATATCTATATATGGGAATATAGATAAAAACCACTTTAAGTGGATTAATATCTATATATGGGAATATAGATAAAAACCACTTTAAGTGGATTGATATATATTATATACATATATATATATATATAAATTAATGACATAACACAACCATTTTTCTCTCAATGAAGTTTACTTTGGATTTTTAACTTTACAAAAATCATGCCATACCTTCTTCTATTGATGAATCAATTTCTTAAACTCTTTTTTATATGAATATAATTTATATATTTATATATAAATCTTAAAAGTTAATCTTTTTTGCCAATAAGAAAAATTATAAGTGTTATATAAGAAGATTGATTTTTTCTTGAATTAAACAATTCTGTCATAATAAAAAATTATTATTCAAAGATCATGTCATGTAATCTTTCATCAAAATGTTCAAGTAGAAAAGGAAAGATAGACGTATATTCATCCCCTTATTCATAAATTATATATATATACATACATATATTTCTCCTCATGTGATCTGTAAACATGACATGATCTTAATAATCATCAAATTTTTGTTCTCTTATAATCTCATTAATTAGTAGACTAAAACCGAATGTTATTATGTGTCACTTTTGGAAACATAAAGGGTTCCAACCAAATGCAATGTCACTTCCAAATTGGAGTCTGAAAGTGCATCGCATAAGCAAAAGCTGAGCTGAGATACTACGCTAAGGGACTGCAAATGGGCTTGTGGTCACAACTCTCTTTGAATAATAATTTAATTTCTAACTTCCTTAAAGGAGGGGGTTTATATTAAATATAACAAGATCTGATTGACAAAAACTATATAAACAAAAACCTAAAAGCATGACCAGAAGAATATAATTCTGAATTTTCACTGACGGGCACAATAAATACAAGACTACTAGTAGAAGACACCAAAATAATTGTAAGTCCTAAAGGAAAGCCATATTTAAATTACAATTTAACTAATGCCCATCATCACAAGAAGAATAAGATTTCATCGCACCGGAAGTAAACTCTATGAATTGAAAATTTTCAATGTGGTTAAAAGATTTACATTCATCATAGCCACCGGAGCAATGGGGTCCTCATTTCTCTATGCCTTGTTGAAAATACTGTATCAAATCATAACCAGCAGTAGACCACTTGTTATATGCATCTGTACATGTCTTGATCATAAAATTGGCAGCCTCACGTTCACTCATCTCGGGGTGAAATCTCTTCCGGAGATTACCAATAGGATCTCCCCTACTGAAGCAAGGTAGCCCACTGTCTAGCATCAGTAGAACTGTGTTTACAATCCCATCCATATAACGACGGGCAGCAAGGTAACCTTTTACACACAAGCTGATAAAATAAAATAAAATAAAAAGGTTCGGTGTGAGAATAAATGCACAAGAGAGCCAAAACTTAGAAGAGAGACTCATAAAATAATTAAGAAAAACTTTTTTTCACCTTACAAACTGGTACCAGGTGTCACTTTTCATTGAACCGGAAGGATCAATTAACTGTGTCATCTCATGACTGAGTTTGAAATGGGCACTTTCAAATCGCATATTTCCACCAGGTGAAGTTTCCAAAATAAAACCAAAATCAATGTGAACAAGTCTACCAAAACTGCAAACAAAATATTTTCTGTCAAACTTTCATCAATGTTCAAGAATAGGAAGACATGAAAAACAAATATTAGAAGTTTCCAAATATAATAATTGACATTTTTATTTTTCCTTTTCTCTTAAATGTAGATGGCTACACTTAAAAGACATCCCATCCCCGGCACCCAGAGCTGGGTGGACCCTAATGCTAATGGAAGTTAAATATCGCCTAAGACCTAATGTCTTGAAGACCCTAAATACTATATATATATATATTACATACTTTATACATAATCTTGATTTATTTTTGAAAAAAGTCTCGACATTGATATATTCAATTTTATTCAAATTTTGTTTCTTTCCAAATACACGTACAGCTTAAATTTAGAATGAATTAAAATTTTAATTTAAGATCAATCATAACAAGATAAATACATTAAATATTTTATCTATTGAAAAATAAGGGTTAAGAATTCTTTAACTACAATAATAATATAATAAGTTATGTTATAGCTCAAAAGACTAAGAAGAAAATAAATCAAATATTTGATGAAGTTTTGTATTATTAAAAAATTCATAAAAAAAATTCACCCAGAAGTCTCCAAAATCCTCTACATGTTCTAGTGGCACCTGAGTACGGACCCTCAGCTAAAGGAAATAAAGTTGCACCCTAGAAATCAGCTATAAATTTTGGAATAGAGAGCACTTAATCCTTGAGAATAATTATCAAGTTAATGCATGTGTGTCAAAAATGAAATATTTGGCAATGTTACGAGAAAAGAAAACTAAACGTTATGGTACTTACTTGTCAAACAAAAGATTCCCATTATGTCTATCCTTGGGTTGAAGCAACAAGCTGGCAACTGCATAACCAGCACTGCTAATAATGAAGTTCTCACGAGCAGCTTCAAAATTGGGAGAGCCAACAGGTCCATAATCTTGTTGGAAAATCTCATATAAACCACCATCAGTAGTCTCACCCATCTGACTTCTACTCCGTGTATTTGGTACCACCTGGATTATGGAAAAGAATATCTTCTGATAAGAATGGGTAAAAATGCAAATCAGACTTAAAACAGTTCAAACAACCTGCAAGGAAAATGAATATGTATTGACCACTATACAATTAACATATTCTGCTATGCCTTCTCTTAGACTCACGTGAAACAGATTGGTGCCATTGCATCCCCTCCTTTCAGTTTCACTAAAGAAACTAACAGCTCTTTCAGAGCTATGGGACAGAACAGTAACTATTTTAGGCATGTGATAACTTAGGCAGACCACCAATGCTAATACAGGACAAAGGCCTGCATGGCTATTCCACCACTATCCAAAACAAATAGATTCCATAAAAAGAATAAATTTGAATAGTATGCTGGAACTGTTTGAAAATAGTACTTGAACTGTATGAGGAACTTTTACAGTCATACTAAGAATAGCATAAAACCTAATCATCACACCAAAGACCTTGTGGAATTGCACCACAAGTTGATTGCATCATTTACCATTTGAAGCCTCTCAATTAATTTCTTCTTCAAAGTTACTGTTGCAAAAGATAGAACTTGATGGTGCCACTCTTAAGTATATGGGTTTTGAATTGGTTTAAATCATTTTCACACAAAAGTTAGTCCAAATAAAAACCTTTACTTTCAAAAACTTCTAAAAGAATTACAATAGAAAATATTTTTCAATTTTTAAAAATTTGGATCATTGTCCAAATGGAGCCAATTTAACTAGAAAGCTGAGACCATATTTAGTTAATACCATAAATACTAAGATCCTAATTCTACTCTAAAATCCCTAAATGAAACCCTAATACTAATATGAAGTTGGTCTGTAACCAAAAATTCTGAACTGCATCATATCTTTTCCCCAATAGATGCATTCATGGTAATGGTAGTTGATAAGAACTCACCTCGATTATTCCTCTCCCAGGACCAGTAGGTAGTACACCATAGGGAAATAAATAAAGATTAATTCCAACCGCCGCAAAAATGTCTTTCAGAAGAGAAATAACTTGCAAAGCCAGCACATCTTGCCGACAGTCATCCCCAACCTACATCAAAGAAAGATTACTTCTAGTATGGAAAATAGCCAAAAGGAGAATCTACAGGTAATTACAAAATGTTATACCAAATGAAAATCAAATATACATACATTTTAAACAAATGAAAGAGGGGGAGAAAGAAAAAAAAAAAAAGTGGCAGTTTAATTTTAAATCAGACTTTAGTGGCAGTTTAATCTACATCAAAGTGGCAGTTTGTTTTAAAATATACATACATTTTAAATCAGGCTTTAGTAGGATTTAGAATTAACGCCCTATTTATATGGATTATCTTGAGAATGAAAATCAAATATTGTATTTGGATAAATATTCTTAATTCCATATTTAAATATTTGATGTGAAATTATTACGTTCCACAATAGATAATATTGTAAAAAAGTTAAAATATAGTTAATGTATAAAAGTGGAAGTTTAATTTTAAGAACGTTTAATATAGCATGAATTTAATGAGATTAGAAAATTGAATTTGTAGGAAGGATGCAGGTAAATGATGTTTCAGAAAATTTGGATTAAAGAATGAATGAGGATAAATTCTCAAATTAACTGTCTATGAATGCATTTGATAAAGATATTAGGCCAATTGAAAAATATTTAGGGCAGTAAATGATCAAAATGCATCCCGACTAATTTTATATTATTTCACAGTCAGCATATCAATTTCATTGCAAGTATCATGTTGGCAATATAATAGCAGTGTTACCTTGAAGATGCAAGCCTGGGGTTTTATGTCCTCAGGATCCCCATCTCGATCCGCCACATTAAAAGTAATCATAATAGGAACTTTTGCAGCTGACTGTAATGGAATACCACTATCAACCTGGATGCCCCTCACCAGTTTATTGGTGGCAGTAGGAAGATAGAGGTCATCTCCTTCCTTCTCAATTTTCTCCAATTCTCTGTATCAAATTTAAATGGTTAACTTTCAGTTAATGATTTAGAGATAAGACTCTGGACCATTACGAGTGATGATTTCAACATCACACTGATCCATCTATCCGGTAATTACCTCCGGATGCCAGCTCTCCTCTCTTCCTTTGGAAGTGGAAATAGAACACCGGATATAGATGTGACTTTGTCAAAGAAATCAAACTCTCTGTTGAACAAGTCAAGGGCCTTGGGAGTGAAACCAGCAATGATTCTCTCCCTCACAACAGGCAGCATTGCCTGAAATGAGCTATTCTGAAGATAATGCAGAACAAGAAAATCAAACAATCAATGCACAAATATTTTAAAATTGAAATTAACATCAGTAACAAATCTCTAGCTAGTACTCAGAATATAGCACAAGAGCATGAAAGGTAAGATTTTAATTTACTGGTACAAGTCTTTTGCTCCCTGCCATGTTACTTTAAAGTCATGACATACATAGTGAAATCACATGAAAAGTATTCAGCTATGGTGGTTAGAAAGAGTATAAGGATATTATCACAAAGAAAAGAAAGACCATGCACCAGGCAGAGTAGTACGGCAAACGGCCACTATATAAAAACGACATCCCTAACACGTACAAGTACAGTCAAAGGTCATTAGATCATATACAAAAAAGTCCAGTTAATGGGCTACATAGATGCACTCAATTTCAAACAACTGAGGATAAAAAGGAATTTTATAAAAACCACATGAATTCAGAAATAAGTTGCCCCATGCATGTCTCAAGAATTACTGGACCAGATTATTAACAGAAAAATTGCAAGGACATTCCAAGTTCCTCTCCAAAAAAAGGTGTCCCATTTCTCCAATATGGTAAAGTGGGGAAACACGTACTTTTGCAGCAGCAATATCTTTTCCTTCTTTTCCTTCTTTTCCTTCTTTTCCTTCTTTGCCTTCTTTGCCTTCCTTGCCTTCCTTCCCAGACTCTTGCCCGCAAGTCTCTCCCTACATAATTTGAAAAAAACACGATAACAGAAAACATGTTTATAATGGCTCATCAAAACTATTAAAAAAAAAATGAAAACCATGATCTCCCTATTACCTGTAAATGCCATATAAGAATATGGGCAAATATGTCACTCCGTTGAGCAGCTCGAAGTAAATATCCTTCAACCAACCTCTGCAACATCAGGTATTATAAGCAACCAACCAGCTTTTACATTGCAATATCATTAGATTTGGTAGGGACAGCCAAGACAAAAATAAAATAAATTAAAACAATTGACACGTGAAAAACACATACAAGAAACAATTGTCATTTTTTACCAATTTTTTTAATTGATAATCTCAAATGCATTATCAGCATGCTTAATGCAGAACAAAGGAACCAACAGATGCAGCATAATAGGAATTAACAAGCTTATGTCAATGCCCAAAACAGTGATAAACCATACTTCATCTTCAACAAGATCTATGGAACAACAAAATAGAGAGGACCTACCCCTTCATCATATCTTAAAGCCTGCACCAACTGAGGCATAAAGAAGGTAACTCTCTCTGGTGGATAAGATTCCAAGACTCTCAGAACATAAGCCATAACACGTAGATGTCCCTTATAAGCTGGAGTGAGGAATTCCAAAGCCTGTGTGATTGAACAAGCCGCCCAATGTGGTAGTTGTTGCAGAAGGGGTGAATTTTCATCAATTGCTTTTGGAGTAACAAAATAAGGAAGAGCCTGAGGTATACTACGTATCTCCAATATATTTGTCTGCAAATGCAGTCAGTAAGAATAACTAAATTACATCTATCCTTCAACAACATATACATACTCACATAGAGAGTAGGGTAAAGATGATTTAATTTACTTGAACAAGTTGTGCCAATTCTGCCTTTAAAACTGTATTAGCTGGAAACCTTACACCCAAGCAGAAAGCAATTTGAGGATCAACAGAAAAGGCCGTCCTTACATATTCAATCCATTTTTCAGAACTAATTTTTGGACGAGATGCGCTTTCCCTGCATATAAGAAACAAATCAAATTTGAGTGTGAATTAAAATTCACCTAGCACAAATCAAGGAACAGAAACATATAAATCAGAAAGGGGATAAGAAAGAAGGAATTTTGAGATTTAAGGATAAATACTTTGGTCCAATAGGTTGAGCCCAAACATCAAGCCTATCTCCTTCATGTTGGCATAGCATCAGAAGTAATTGCTTTCGTTTTTCTCTACCAAGGGTGTAGTTCTCCATCCGTCCCCAAACTGGATGATCCTGTTCCGTCTGTATAAATATCACAACCAGCATTATTCAGCTAAATGTCAAAAGAGGACATGAAAGGGTGTAAAAGTCATTGTAGACGTAGAATAATCTTACAGCATCACTCAAAGAGTTCCCATTTTCAGGAATCTGTCCTTTGGAATCAAATTGCGATGAATCATCCAATCGATCATTTAAAAGATGGTGAATAAATACAGAAACAGATTGAGCCTCGCTTTGGGCAAAATTATTGCTATTCATGTCATACCACTCAGGTTCATGAGCAAACCACCCCAAAGAAGCCCTGCATACTTATGATAGGTGAGATAATTTCCGAAACCTTTAAAGGAAGGATTTTAGATCAAGGAAATGAAGAAACAAAGAGATTAAAAGGAAAGAGAGCTATTGTATTTGGAAGTTTGAAGAAGGATGTCTCATCAGAAACAATAAGACACAGACCATTTAAATTGACAAGATTTAATAATCATTTTCCTTGAATTGTTCAAGTAGAACTAACATGAACAGAAGCTACTTTCCTGACTATCATTTTTCTAGGAAAACTATTAGCAACATTTTACTTCTCTTTGTTCTTTATTCCCCTCCCATTTTTTCTTTTCACGAGAAGATTGAGAAATAAAACAGAACATTTAAACTTATTGAGACACAAAGATGTGATGCATATATTGGCTGATGCATGCAAATAACCACAGTTTCCTCCAGAGTAATTTTACATGAATTTTCACCCTACTATTTTTTTTAACTTCTATTTCGTAGGTAACTGCAGTCTTTTAGATAATTTGACTAAAGAAATACATTTATTCTCAAATTCTTATCGGGTAAAAGTGTCGAAAACAGACTTATATCTCGTAGAGAATCATGAAAACATTTGACACTTGGTTCCAATAACATGAACTGCAGAAATAAGAACAAAAAGACCAAGGAAACTGAGTACTCATTACCGATAAATTCTGTCTTCCATCAACTGAAGCCCTATCTGGTACTTTTGAATATTCCGCTGCATATGGCATCTGCAAAACTTGAGTCCGAGAAGCATGACAGTAAAGAAAGTTCCAGTGGCAGCTGGATGGTGGGAGAAGTTCCAAAAATATTTTGTAGATCCTTGTAACAATCGACCAAATAATAATAGCTGGTCTGCACTATTATATCGGACTACCTACATGAATGAAGCACTTTCAAGAAAGAATCACTAACTTTACCCGTGAACTAAATTAAATAAGTACAAATTGAAATAACCCTGATAGGGTTCAAAAACAAACTACAATGAAATACATGGTATTAAATATCAAAGATGTAACCTTTCACCTCAAAACGATCAATAAAATACCCAAGCCATATTCTATGGGCCACTATTTGCTCAACCGGGTCCTTTTCAGGCGGCAAGTCTGGCTCCCCAGGAGCAAGGTGAGGCCTTAGTTTCGCAGAAGGCCCAGAGTATCTTGTTTCAGAAGCAAAGAGACCTCGCTTGGTATCAATGGTCCACAACCATGCATCAACAAGTTCAGCAAGTATAAGAGAACCCAACTGAGGAGCAGCTGCGACCAACCAAGTCCAAACAAAGACACCAGTTTCCATGGCATCAGATGTGCATATGTAAGCAGGGCACCAACAAAGAAGACGGAGAAGCTGTGAAAAGCTCTCTCTATTTGATTTTGAATCTGAACCCTGGAAATATATAGTTCTGTTATATATAACACCAACAGAAAAAAAGAATTTTCTATCACAGGTAAAAGTAATAAAAAGACCATGAGTAGTAGTGAAATAAGAAGATGCCTAACCAGATCTGAAAGAAGTAAAGCAGCAGCCTGAGAACAAGTTTCTCGAAATGAAGATTTGTCCACTTCCCCTCCCTTTTCAGCAAGAGTAACAAACTGCTGGAGAAGATGCACAAACCTGGAAAGTAATACTTCATTGAAGTTATCACTTCTGGGATGTGAATTTTGGGGTACCACTCCAAATTCTGGGTACTGAGGATCAATACCTAGCCCAGAACCAGTTGGTCCAGGCTTAAAGTGATGGCCACCAATGCTCTCATATAACCTTTTCATGCCTGCAATTTCCCCTGCATGATTAGACTTCACTGCTGCACTGGCTACTCCAGTACTGAGCACCTCAAAATTGAATGCCTCGGTCAATTTTAAGTTCCCTCCAGAAGCTGCAGCAGCAGCAGCCATGACTGCAGGAACATTTGCGGGTTTTGTCCCACTCCAACAGTCATTTTTACCAGAAGTAATTCTTATTTCAGTTAAGAGAGAAACCACATCAGCAATTGACTGTGTTCTTGGCCTACAGAGCATCTCCTGCAGTCCACATTTAATACAGTTAAGTTTCAATAAGAGCAAAAGACTTGAGCTATATGGATGGTACAAGTCGTTGCTTACATGGTCAGTGCTTTACATACTAAGGAAACCCTTCTTGTACAAGGTACTTCCATACCAAGATTAACAAATGGTGCTTACAGAAAAACAAGTGAGGATGCTACTTAAAAATGCATACATAGGCAGGAAACCAGGCATCTCTTCTCATCAAAATATAAAGATTGAAAGTACAAATGCAACTGCGCTTTTGATATTGAATGGTCAGTGATGGTTATAGGCATATTAAGAAGAAATATGCACTCTTACAAAAGAAACAATACTTCATTATTACTACAGAAATCAGAAGAAGGGCAGTCAAGATCTTTAATTTCTTTTTTTCTTTTAAAATATATATTCAAAAGAGTAACCTCTCTATGTAGAAGTTGAAGGAAAAAAACCTGAAGTAGCCCCTGAGTGGTGCAAGGAGCATGTGAAAGTGAAATGATTATCCAGTCCCGTACAGTTTTTTGGTACAAGGAATTAACTGTAGCAAGCCAAGCAGGGTCATGGACAACAGCAGAAGATAGATCACTGTGAAATGAAAAGAGTAGGGAATCCAGACAAGAGGAATTCCACAAAATCTGCAGCATTACAATGCATTCAAGTCACCTTCACATATGACAAAGGTGAATAAAAAATAAAACGCAGCGTGTAGTTACCCACTCTTATACCTGAGGAAACCTCTCTCTTAGTCGATTTAATAAATTTACTGAAATATCACGCACATGCTCGTCCCTCTGAGACAAATTTTTTATGAGAAAACAGGCATGGACACATAGAGTAGACTCCCTGGTTTCAGATTCACATCCAGTTTCAGATGCCCGGTTATTCTGCATTCAAAAAGCAAGTACCATTTTAGTTGTTGCCTGTAATTATACTTATGAATATGCTGTAAGGTAACATAAAATGGATTTATTTCCCTTTCCTAAATATTAAATAATCAACCATTTGAAAAAATATACATTATTTAACTTATCAAGATCCTTATCTATTCAAAAAAAATAACTGAACAACAGCTTATCAAAACCCTTTTGAATTTGAAAGAACTTCTTTTGAACTTTTCTCATCAACCGTCCCAGAAATTATAATATTTCACAGCTTTAGTTAAAGAGCATAAGATAACTCCACAAACATTAACCTTTCCTATACAAGAGTGTTTTTATCTTTCAGTTATCAGTAAGATTCTTTTTTAATTTCTCAAATGGTGTTACACACTAGGAACCTTTTTTTTAGGCCCAAAAGAAAAATCATCAAATTATACCAGCAAAGAAGTTCATTCTATCTGCAATATTAACTTTACACCAATAGGAGAGCATTCCAGGAAAAGTACACTAAATGATCAGTTAGCAGATTGCTCTCTTATGTATCCAAAGAGTGAACCAGCTCCCAACCACTTTGAGCTCTATATTCTAACAAATCAAATATCCTTTATTTCATCATGTAATTAGCAGAATTACTAATTAATTAGCATAAATGAAATTTCTAAATTATTATAAGTTAATCATACTAACAGGTCAACCTATTAATTTCCAATCTTAACTGACAAAACAAGTTAGGCAAAGAAGCCAAGAAGTAAAGACAGCTTCAGTAAACAAAAGGTTAAATTGAATCAAACCAGCCAGTCTAAAGCTGTTTCATAAGCACGATGAACAATTGCTGTCAAGCATTGAGAGACAGCTGGCATCAGACTTGGGCTTTTCAAATACTCAAAGACACAGCTGAAGGCACTTCTAGAAGTAGTTGAACTGGGGCTACCATTGAGGATACCACCATTGCTGCTAAATCTGATGATCTCTAAAAATGCCACTGCTAAGAGATAGGTTGCCTTGACACCTGAGGAATTTCAAGTAAAGAATGAGCAAAGCCTCCAGATAAGGGTCAGCTTGCCAACTAGTGTACATTAGAATTTACTCTTTCATACAAATAAAGGTGAGGCAAGATGGTTTCTGACAACTTCCAAATTCATATAGACCAGCACAGTTGAAATGAGCTAACCTGATATTGTGCTCATTCCCGAAACCTCTACACGGCCTCCTAGTGCAGCAGAAAGGGCAGATCTTTGGCTGGCGGCAGCTTTCTCATTGCCACTTCCATGTCGACTACCAGGATTATGAAGAGCATTCAGTTCCAACTCATCTTCAAGCCATTTCACAGAACTGACAACCTGGATAAGATAAATAGAAAGGGGATCTTTTAACGTTGCTTTAGCTTTACAGAAATATCTTCATAACATGTTATAAGTTCGACTTGAGATAGAATTAATAGTTACCATTGTCGTTGATGACCTTTTATTCATGAATACTAAGTATTTTGCTATTCTTCTCCACTAAGAATCAAAAATAAATCTGGTACCTTATCAAAATTAATGTCCACTGCTTGAAATACTAGTTGTTGAATGGTAACAGGTTATGTTTGATTAAATGCAAAATTTCATCAAGTAGACTTTCAGAAAACTCATCTCATAACACATATGTGATCAAATCATAGACATGGGTCAATTTGTGAAAAACTTGAAAAACTTTCTGTCATTATGATGAACAAGGATTGTAGATTGGCAATTTGTTACTTTCCTATGAGGTTAGAGAACCCTTTTTTAACCTGTTTAACACGATTCCTATTGTGTTTCTTAACCTCTCCCTAATTGAAAACAGAGATTGCTCCTTTCAATCAATTGAAAGCTTTTCAAATCCTTTAAATATATTAAACTTACAATTCCTCACCTCTTAGGTCATTATAAATTCTAACTACCCTCACATTCTTCCTTCTTCTATGTTGAATTATCAGACATAGTTGCTACTCAGGTTTAGTGGCATTACAGGGAAAATGGTCATAATTCTAGACTCAATCCGGACGTATAACCATTATCTCACTATAAAGTAGAACATTTAAAAGTTCAAGCAACTGGAAGCATGCTATGTGCATGTTATTCATGATGCACAACCTCATCTGAGAAACACAAAAAGTACAAAATTCTCCATTCTCATTTAGCATAGGTATGCAAGAGACATTGAGATCCTACAAAAAGGAAACTGGAAAAATCAGTCTTCTTCCTGCCCTGATCCAAAATGTCAAGCAAATACCATCGACATGGCTACTCTATTATATTGAGATTTTGATAAACTGGGGAGCAAGGGGTCACATAGAAATGGAGCTTGATTAGTTTATGTTTAAAGACAACGAAGGAACTTTATTTTTAAGCATTATAGACTTTTTTTTTCTTTTTGATGAATTAAGCATTATAGACAATATGTGATATACATGTAACCTTATATGTATATATCTAGTACATATATCTAGACATAATGTGTGTAAATATGTGGAAGGATGCACAAACTACAGCAATGAAAGAGAGTGTGACAGACAAAATCTACTCTTATTTCATTACGAACATCCTATATTTGACCAAATATACCAATACCTACAGCAAAAAACAGCAGTATGAATTCATAGGAAAGCAGCACAAAAGAAATATTAATGTAAGGAGCTCCAAGCACAGAAACCCATATTTTATGGCATATGTAGACAAGAAAATCAAGAAGTTAGAAGCTTACAAGAGGTGGAGTGCCTTGAGATATACGCTGGATAGCAGAAGACCACTGAACATTCCACATGTATGGTCCACCCACAGCTTGGAGCGCCATTACACCAATGCTACCAACACTATTAAGTGTAGTTGATACTGACTTTGTTATACCCTGAGTTTTCATTATGGGTGGTGCCAAGCCAAAGAGAGCAATATAGAACCACAAGTTCCGGAATAATTTCAAAAGAGAAGGCTCCACATTTGCAGTAGGATCAAAATCTGAACATATTTCAGCTACAGCCGGAAGTAGAGGTCCAAGAAAATCTGCTCCACTCCTGGAAATACCAAAGTCATTGTCAGTCAGTAATCATCATATGCATTTTGACTGCTTCCAGAAAAGAATATTTACCTTCCACTTTTGGGCTCAGCAGCTAAGCCAACATCTGAACACAATGACAACAAGCGATGGCGATAATCTGAACGCAACTTGTTATTACTAAGGCCACTAGCAATGAGAAGGAATCCTGCAGGAAGAGTCTAGAATGTAATTGAACCAGTGAGCATAGCATTTAAGACAAGAAAATCTGGTGTCATATTCAAACTATAGTAGGGAGTAGAGGAGCATACTTCAACACGTTCTGTTGTGGCCTCAGGAGCCAGGGTTCTACTCTCAGCAGAACCAACACCGGAGAGTTTACTCAAGTAGCTACGAACCATTAAGACAACACCTTCACGATAAGATTTCTCAAACCCCAAACTAGCAAGGTGAGAAACAGCATCAAGAAGCTGCAATAGCCCAAAGAAATCAGGTTTTGAGTTAATGCAAAAATCTACTTTTAAACTAATAAAGCAAAGAAGAAAATCAGATCTAAGTGAGCTAGTATGCTGATAAATAATTATCAGAAGAGCAAGAAAAGTTAGTATATACCCTTAGCCGCAATAAGCCTGGTGTTGAAGCATCACCCTCTTCTAAGCTTTCAATAAACAGTGGCAGAATCATGTCAACTACTTCAGGCTTGTTGACATAGACATTCAAATGCGCAAGCAATTGAATAATGTTAAGCTGCACAGGGGGAACTTCCAACTTTTCCCCAGGCTACAGAAACAAAAAGAATTAGCCAAATGATAATTATAAGAAAAAAAAAAAAAACAACAACAGGGGACACATAAACCAGTTGTTACAAGAAAAAATCATAACTTTAATCATCAAACAATGACTAGTTTTACAGCTTTAAAGATCCTATCCCACCCTGAAGAAGAATACATTGAGCTTATTCTAAAACCATAGGCACGGCCATTCTTGCAATTCTTAGTTATTGAAAGCTCAAAAGGCCCAGTTCCAGTTTCAATAGTTCCTTCAAACACCTCCAATTGGGTAGTAAGATCATAAAAACTGCTTGATTAAGTTTTGAATTATAAGCATGTATATGAACATGTCCAATAGTATAACACAAAACTTCATGCAACTTAAAAATCTCAACCGCACTTACCTTTTCATCACTATCATTTCTTTCACGAATACATGCAGCTAATCCCATGATAAAAGTGTCCACAGGTGATCGGTCTTTGGTCCATCCAAATTCAATGATTTCACAACTTGTTTTCAGTACACCTTGAAACATGGCTCCCTGGCTGCTGCCCAAAGTCTCCGCCTGCAATAATAGACAATGATTGCAATAATAAAAACAATACAGATTTAGGCATAACTCAGTAACCAAACTGATTACAAACCATACCTTCTCACATGTGACCAATACAAGGCGTTTGAAACGAATAAGCAGAACTCGCAAAAGTTGACCTCCACGGGTAACGGCAGCTTGTGAAATCCCAGCAAGTAAAGAGCTGAATAATTCCTCACAAACTCTCAATTTTCGCCACATGGATTGCAAGCATGCCTCAGCAGCCTCAATCAACAAGAAAAGGGTAAAATGCAACAATCTCTTCGTTGATTTTCCATCAAGATCAAGAGATGCAAGGGCCTTAATCTGCAATCTTGCCACGGATTGGTATACAGACAGTTTGGTATTAATTTTCACTCTCAATAACTGCCCATGTTCTGACCAGTCCCTCTTTCTTATCTGTCCAGATAAGAGACAGAGAACCACTTTTTAGCTATTTTGTTTACAGTTCTGTGAAGATAAGAACTAGAAATGGGATTCAAAAGAGGAACAGACAGGCAGAATTGACAATTTCACAAAGTTTACCTTAAGAAAAGCCAGCATTGATTGAAGTTGTTCCTTTGCAACAAGCCTCACTTGTTCCAAGAGCTTGGAATCAACTGTGGCTTTGTCCAATATATGCGTTATTAATTTAAAGGCAATTTCTTGCTTCTCAAGACACTCCACAGACTCAGCCTCAAAAGATGCAACAGCTCCCTTAATTGCCTCATTTCCTCCTCCGTCATTGAATCCCAAATTCCCACCCAAAGAATCAACGTGGCTTTTCCAAACCGCATTACTTCCGTTGATGACAACAGACCTTGCCGATGACGCACTGGTGGCATCATCAGCAGTCTTTGAGGTTCCACTGGCAGATGACTCAGAGGCATTGCTAGTATCATTAGACCGATACTGATAATGGTTGGCGTTCAGAGGGGAACTCTGGCATGAAGTTGCCTCAGAAGTTGTGGAGAAGAGCTCCCTAGGTGAGCTAGGAACCAAGATTTCAAACCGATCAAGAAGATACGAAACTAAGTTGTTCGCATCAGATGAAAGAATTGGAGGAAAATTGGAACATAGAGCATTCAAGAAAACTCTGGCAATCCCGAAGTCTCCACTCACATTGTTTATAGCAGCGGTCACAATCTCTCCTGTGTATACTGCAACGTCCCTTGAGAAATCAGATGCTAATTCAGTGGCCTTGCACATGTAAGCCAAATAATCATTGAAGAAGGAGGAGATCGCGTCATTTCCAAAGGATTGCGGCCAGAAGGAAGGAGTGAAGGAGAATGGAACTGCTCGGTAGAAGGCAAGGATGAGCGATTTTGGACGTTGGTCCTCGTAATTGGGACATTTAGAGAGGAAACGAGAGATGGCAAGGACGGCATTTAGCTGAGACCTCGAAACCCTAGGAGATCCAGAAAGTAGCGACTGAGCCGAAGGACATCGGCCGCAAATCCATACCACCTTATCGGTGTATTGAGAGGGACATATAGATATTAAATCGCACAACTCGATCAGTGAATCCATCGTCGATTTCATATTAACAGCATTAACAAAATCAACGTAAATAGTCCCTCATTAGCACTCCCGGAAATGCAAATCCCACAGTTTGATCAATGCCCCCCAATCCCTCCAGAAACCTGAAGAAAATCACCCGTCAACGTCCGTTAAAAATGCAGAATAAATACTTCCAAAAAGAAAAATAAAAAAATAAAAATAAAAATACCCCTCAATTGGGAAAGAATAGTTACACAAAATAAAGACGATCGGAACATGCGGATTCTAAGGAGTCAAAAGAGAGACAAAGGATTAAGAATACGTGGTACAACAGAGATAATGCAGTCTACAAGAGTTAGCTGTCTGTTAAAGTAATAATGATTGATAAGGGGAGAAAATGGTGTGTGAAATTAGGGTTTTCAGAGGGAGGACAGAAATGGAGGAAGAGAGGCGATAGTGATGGTGGTGGCTATGGCGGTGATATTGGTGGTTCGCGACCTCCGATGCGGACTCGTAACGTAGTTGTTGATACCGTAATTAAGGAAGGGAAAATGGGAATGTGTTTTGATGTAATGTCCCGCGCCTCTCTCAGATTTTTTCTCCTTTCCTTTTTCTTTTTTTTTTTTTTTTTTTCTCCGGAACGTTTGTGGGTATTTCCTTTTTGGTAATTTCCTTATTACTTATCTCAAATTTAGAAAGTAGGCCCCACTGACTGTTTTTCTAATTAGTCCCTTCATTTAATCTCTTTTACCTCTCATTCACAACTTATTAATTACTCGCCCATTATTTAATGCATTTTGCTTATAAAAAAAACATTTTGAATGAAATTTTAAATTTTTAAATTTTTGTTATTTTTAAAATAAAAAATAATAATGAATATATTTATTATTTCTTTCGTACGATGCATAATTATCTCCCAATGTTTAGGAATAAGTAGAAATTATTTTTGTTCATTGTTTTTCAAAAGACTTTTGAGTCGTTAAAAATATTGTCGTTTCAAAAATATATATAAATTCTATATATATTATATATATATATATATATATATAGTTTTATGATAAATTATCCAATATATTTGTACGCGCTGTATTTCGAGATACGGGGGACGATGTCTGTGTTTGGTTCCAACGCGCCGACTGAGGTATTCTTCTGTCGTCTAATTATTGACGTATCTGTTTCTTCTCCTCTGAGGAATTAGGGTTGTTCTCTCGTTGATCGTATTCGTAATCAATGTGAAAATTTTGGGAATAGATCAATATAGAACGAATTGAATTTTTTTTTGTTAAACCTAATCTGTCCTACTTCGTGTAGTTAATTCCGAATTTTTGATGCGCGAAGCTGGAAAAAGTTTTAGATTTTTGTGTGTGAAGAAAATTTGTTTCGGATGAATTGTGTATTTAATTGAATTTTAGATTTCAGTGTTTACCTTTGCGTGGAATGTATTTGGTATCGAGAGTTGAGGGAGTCTGCTTTGATCGTTTTGTTTTTAGTTTAGTGATTTTCTTGGGTAGCTTCTTATTATGAACTAACATCTAGCCCATGTTTAGTTACCCATGAAAAGAAAAGGATAAAACTAATTTTGTTGAGGTGGAACTTGATAAAATTTATCTATGTTAGCAGAGAAAGACAATGATTTTTAATCCCTTCTTTGATTTTATTTCTGTTAGTATGATGCAGGATGACATGGATGGGTTCATCACTATTATTTTTTATAATTACTAGCAGTAGTATTTTAGGGTTATAATCCAGTTTTTGAGTTTTATTAATGACCATGTTTCCTACATGCCTTAGAACTCTACAAGGCTTACTAGTTTTAACTCGTTTTAGGATTTTAAAAGTAACTATTTTGTCTGGTGCAGGTTGGCTTGAAAGTGCTCCTTTGTCCGCTTAGTTCCAATGTTCTTACCCGGGCAGCATGGTGCGATTTTCTAAGGAGTTAAATGTTTCATTTGTCCTCTTGAACTTTAGATCATCTATTTTTCAAAAGACTTTTGAGTCATTAAAATGATTTCTCGGAATCCAAGTTGGATCCACTGATGCCATTGATTTTTCTGTTTCTGCAGTTTTTCTGTGGGAACAGCTTTGCCTGTCTATTCTACATTTAAAGCAATTGAATCAAAAGATCAAAATGACCAGCAGAAGTGGCTAATGTATTGGGCAGGTTTGTTTGTAGCTGTGAAACTTAAGCAAACGATTTTTATGATCGAAAATATATTTCAAATATAGGGTATGAACATTGTTGTTTATGCACTTTCCCAAAGACAATATCTTTCTTATAGGACATGTCTACATAGTAGAAGATAATCTTAGTGTGAAATCTTTTGAAAAAACAAATGCTTGACTTTGTATATATATGCCTTGTGTGCTCTTTCTCTATATAATATTTTAACTCCTGTTGTCTGCAGCTTATGGATCTTTCAGTTTTGCTGAGATATTCACAGATAAATTACTCTATTGGTATAGCTTATACTACTTTCTGGACAATGTTTGCTGTAGAATATGCTTTTTCAATATTTTCTTTCTAAGTGATAGTAACTTGTGCATTTACTTTTGCCTTATTTTTTCAGGATCCCCTTATACTATCAATTGAAGTTTGCATTTCTTGTTTGGCTTCAACTTCCTTCTGCTAATGTAAGCTTTTTCAATTGCAATTTATGTCTGGCATATTTTCTTGTTTGTCTCTCTTTGTGTGTGTGTGGGTGGGGGAATAAAATCGTTTGAAAAGATTATTATTCAGGTTAATACGGTGAACAATGCTAATAGGCACTTGTAGAAATTCTGCTATACTTTCATCTAGGCCTTTTAATTTTCTCTCTTCGAAAACCCCTACCCAAAATAACAAATTTAAAGGAATTGGAAGAATGTGCCGATTTTTGTAACATTCTAAATTTGATTTTCCTTCATTGTCTGATATTTGAAATCTGAGTAAGAAATGATATAAGTTATCTTCAGAAGTAGTGATTTATTTCCTTTTCTGTTTGGAAGGGGGCAAGGCAATTCTACACACACCATCTGCGTCCTTTTTGTATAAAGCATCAAGCTAGGTTGGATCAAGTTGTGGGATTCGTACATGGTGAAATGGTAAAACATGAAATTCTCTTTACTTCATTTGCATCTTGCTATTTAGTACTTGGATGAATACCTTTTTAAGTTCTATATAAATTTTAATATTGGCTCTCTATAAGCCATATTTATGGAATAT
The DNA here is from genome assembly GCA_027405835.1 of Asclepias syriaca. Taxonomy (NCBI): domain Eukaryota; kingdom Viridiplantae; phylum Streptophyta; class Magnoliopsida; order Gentianales; family Apocynaceae; genus Asclepias; species Asclepias syriaca. Next base: position 484,032 of record JAPHNG010000664.1, read on the forward strand.
ATGTCTCAGTTTATTCAGAGACTAGCTGAAGTTTTCATTTTTATGTGAAAATTAGGATCAAAGGTTGATATTTTATGGGGGTCCTTTTACCATTTTTTTTTGGATTGGCAGGCTAAAATTCTCAGTTCTCATCAAGAAGAATTTGGAATTGCAAAGACAGTTGTTATGAGAGCTATATTAGCAGGTAGCTTGCCCTCCTTGATAAAGATACTCATGAGTTGATGTCATGGATAGTACTATTTTTCTTGTCTGGTTTATCTTTTGTAAATGATATGAAATGTTAAAAGTATTTCCAATTGTTTATTTTATTATACATATGGTAAGATTAACTTATCTGCTTGAATCAGTTCGTGATGTGCTTAACCCTGGGCAACGACAAGATGGTCATGAAGTTGAAAATTCAGTCAGAGGAGAAGATATTTCAGAATCAGAAGATGACGAATGAAGTTTGTAATCTAGGGTAGTAGCATTTTACAATTCTTTTTCACTTTATGAATAGTTTAGATAGATTTTGTACTCTATAGCCTAAAGATTTAGTGGAGGCTAAGCTATATATAAATTCATTTTCCACATGAAATAAGTATTCTTGTATATTTAAGTGACATTTTCCTTGACGATTGTACATTCTTTTCTTTCTGTGATATAGTTTTGGGGTTCTAAGAACTGAGTGTTGCCAACTAATTCTGCCAATTGAGCGTGTATGGAGTACACTTTTTCAGATGTTTCAGTATTAATGCTGAAGTAAGATATGGCCACAAATCAGAAAAAAAAAAAGTTTTAAATAAAAGAAAAAGGGAAACTGAGTTGGAACTTGAGAGTGGATGTTCTCTCAAGAATAGACTAAAGAAAGGAAATTTCACTCGAATTTGTTGTCTGCATCTGATTTGCAAACACTCATTTGACATAATTTCTACATTATGCTGCTTGAAACTCTACTAGAGACTACTTCCAATTCCCCTCTGTGGGATGCAATAAAATAATAGTTGGTTTGGAAAAGTAAAAAAAGCACACAACTTATTTGTCTGTACACATTGAGCTACCATTTTATATTTTTGCTTCGAAGCAAACTAACACTAAAATACTATAAAGATGGGTTCCAATCAGCTTTGTTTTAAAATCCAACATCTGCACCGAAGCTTGGTTTACTTACATTGTGTTCTGATGTGTTTCACTGGAGGTGGTATCGATGTGTTAGTCCGTCCACCTGACTCTACATCACAAAACTTGGATGCCTTAATCTACATTATATTCAGACTTCAGAAGTTTCCAGGCTCTCCACTTCTCTTTTCTGGATTTTGCGCTTCAAGATAAGCTATAGTATCTGGTGTGCAAATCTTCTTTAGCTGCTTCTGTTTCATCAGTAAATCAGACAAATAAATAAGCGCTGCAAAATGAATTTTATCAAAAGAGTTTGGCAATATGTAACAATCATGAACATATGCATACATGGCGAGCACATGGACCTTTTACTTTTAACTAGTCATAGAGTTATCAGCAATGACTTTGTAGATAGTATTGTTTGCACAATATAAAGATCCATGTAATAGGGGGATTTGGGTCACTAATCATGAAAATTTGAATAAAAAAGAGAACTCTTTATTTCCCAACCATCAACCTCTAACTCTGGAGAAGAACAAGAAAACCATTTGTTCTGATTCCATATTTGTTTTTGGAATAAAAATGGATCCATGCTTGGGGAAGAAATTCGAGGACAGCCTTTGAGAGTTTACATTAGTGTAGTGAATCTGACGACTATGCTGAACTACATTATAAAAAGTTCTTAAACAATTCGAGTAAAAAGGAGTAGGGTGTAGAGAGTGAACCAGTAGGCGGCGATTCTCTTTGCTTAGCTGTACACTGGACTCCGACATTTCTACAATCTTACTACAGGTCATAGAGTTCTCTACCTGCAATTTCTTTATGCTAGCCTTCAGCTGAGCATATTTCTGTAAAGAAGAAACCTATATGTTAAAATAATATTACTATGCTAAAAAGAAGAGTCCACTCAGTATAAAATCCTTCCCAAAATTTTTATTATTTTTGACTTCTAAGTGAAGTGGGAGTATAAGTACAATTGTCTAGTCTATGAAAATGTTAACTTCTTAAAAGTTTATTATGATATGGCTCTAGTAATCATATTATCCAACCCAATTAGAAATGCAATGCAATTGCAAATATATGACAATATTAACTTTAAGTTCAATAAGAATATTACTATAAACTAATCAAATTGTCCAAACCCAATTACGAGTTAATGCCAAATACCTTAGCACCTAAAAGTATGATCTTCTTTGATATAAATTACCTCAAACATTGGTTTAGGAATATCCTCTTCTTCTGCAACTAATGCATTTGGATCCATGTGAAGAGGCAGATGCTTTTCAATGAAGGTTTCTTCGACTTTACAAGAATCAACAATGTCCTCAGCCTCACGGTAATCAATACAAGAAGCAGTGGCATTCACCATTTGTTCTGAACAAACACAACAGTGCGTTGAAATCAAGTGAGGCTAGACAAATGTTCAAGCTGAGTAAATTTTAGTATCTGATGATATATACTAACCAATGTATTCCTCAAATATAAGAAAGTTAAATAGCAAAAGGAGTAAACAAGTAACAGTTCAATCATTTCCACTCAGTTACTTTGGAATGGCTCTGATCACTAAAATGGTTTGACCACACATTAGTAGCTGAAATTTCCAATAAACTAAGTAGATTTCCTCAACGGCTCAATAGGATTCTTGAATCAAATTTGAAACACATACTATATATATGAATGGCTAAACAACAGCAAACCAAACACACGCATTGCACAAAAAAGAAAAAGAGAAAATGCAAGAAAAAGGTAATGAATTTGGCTAAAAATATCATAGAGAAAAAGGAAATTAACACACGCAAAACTATACAACAACCAGTGATGGCATAGATATTTCTAACAAAAATTTCTGAGTGCATTGGAAATTCCTGGGTAATACAAATTACCAAAACTGAGCAAATCGTCATTTCTTAGGAAACATTATTTGTCTCACCTAGTTCTTCAGAAGTAACTTCAGACATGTCTTTGGAATTTCTTATGCATTCTTCCTCTGTATCCATGCGGTTGTCAAACAATTTTTGAGGCATGGGATCTGCTTCCACCGGCAGCTGCCAACGCAGAGTAAAAAGTTATAAATTGAGCTACTATGTTAGTGTATTAAATTTGTGAACGCTTTTGCACTAAAAGAGAATAACTAAACCTAAATGATTAGAGGGGAAAAAAAAAGTTTACTCATTTTGCCTTTGACCATTAAAATAAAATGTGCCTGAAAACTAATAGAATTAGAATATATGTAACCAAAACATTCATCCTTGTATTAAAAATGCCTGCAAATATCAAATGCTAGTTTTTGCCTATAAATAAAAACAAACCTTTTCACCTATAGGAGAACAAATAAACCACTAACCTGAAGTTTGTTCAGAGAACTCACTGGAGTTAATTTCTTACTTTTCTTTGGACCGGATGAGATTCTTTTAGACCTTTTGGTTCCTTTGGTATCGCCGAGCACCATTATGTTCGGAGAAGAGAAACCTAAGTCTAGCAAATTACGGTAAGACATCAAGAAAAACAGATGTTAGCATAAAAAGACATTCTGAAACATTAATTAGTTTTATGAAACAAAAAATTTGCTAATAATTTTCAAAGATCGAGATTTTGCCATCTCAAATGGGGAATCATTGTCCCGGGGACCAACGCTCAAAGAAGCAAGATTTTGTTAAATAGTTATACACCTTTCCTGCCATTAGCCATTCTCACACAACAAATAATGACTTAACTTCATCCTTCACATATTTTTGTCTTTTAAAATACTATAGTAAATACAACTTAAAATACAAAGTAGCTTTTGAAATTTTATTTCATCATTACAGTGTGATCGACGCACAATTATCTACATCTCATGGAAGAAAAATATGATCGATCAGAGGAAAAAAGACAGAAATTTACATGGCGACAAATTTCATTGCCAATGATGAGATTTAAATGTCTATTTATCTTGCGAATCACAGAAGAACAAAAATTAATAAAAATGAAAAGCACTTACTTTACCGCCCTTCGATGAACTATGGAAATTAAGAATTGCAGATTGTATGCAGACGGCGATGGAGAATCTCGGGAAGGGTTTTGAGGAGGAGGCGATAGCTGAGGATGGCGCGCAAAAGGAAAAGTTTTTGAACTTTTTCCTTTGTATATTATTAAATTTAAAATATTTATAATATTTTTTTATTTATTACTTCCATACTTATAAGAGTTTGGAAGGTTTTGACGATTTGGTAATTGACTGTAATTTCATCGTACATATTCTTAAATCGGAATCAAATAAAAAACAATTAGGAAAGTTTTTTTTTGGTGTCAGAAAAAAAAAATGAAAAAGAAAAAACCCATTATTGCAGATTTCAGAAAGCTTTGTGAACAGTAGTTTGTTTTTCTTTTTTCTTTTTTTTTTTTTGCTTCTCGGGAGAAGAATCTTTTCCGGGGTGCTGATAAGGAGTGGGACTTGATGACTTTACAATCTTGGAAGATTCCAAACATTGTCTCCTTCTCGGACTTCAATCTGAAAATTTATAATAATGTACTGAAAAAAATTGGGACTGATAATTTATGCATATATATACAGTATCTGGTTTGTCAGTTTGCAGATTTCCCTCCATAGTTTGAACCTTGAATCGTAAAACAGAGGTGGGTTTTGCTTTATCTCTTTCACTGTTCTTGCTTTTAACAGTCTCATATATTAAAAAAAAAGAAAAGGGGGTTAGTCAATTCACTGTTCCCGTGTGTATGTGTGTATTCTCTGAGTCTGGTCTGGCAGCTTTGCCCGTATTTGCCATCTCAACAAATGTATTTGTTCGTTTCAGGCACGTTTATTCCATCTTCGAGTGCTTTTTTTGGGCTTTGAAAAATGGATACTTTTCTTGCATGCTGGGGAGAACTGCGAAGGAGACAGACAGTCATTTCGTGATCTGATGAGTGTTCTCTTGAAATAAGGTAAAGGGCTTTCGCGCTATTTTCTAGATTTCTTTCTGTGGGTTTGTTTTTTTTTTTTTTTGGATCTTTCTTTTGAATGCTCTACGCACACTGCATTATCCATATCTTGGGTAGCTAATGACAGCTATTGTTTTTTTCTAGTTTCCGAATTTCTGTTCAGATTTTCAGATCCATACCGTAACATTGTGAGCTACTGTAAATTATTTCTTGCTTTATTTTCCTCCATTTCTTTAGGATTCAACTATTTTCGTTTGATTTCGTAAAGAAAGGAAAACATCCAGGCGAGGCCGAACAGCAGCTATGCCCCTCTGCCGTAAAATTTACTCCATAGAGAAATATGGTAACTGATAATCTTTTGGGTTTCTCACGCCTTGCTTCTTCCATAAGCAGACAAGAATCTTTCCCCTCTCTATGTTTTTTCCCGAATCCTCTGGATAGTTCGGATAGCTTTATTTGATAAAACTTTCTTATCTTAGCTTTGGTTGCCGATTCAAGATTCAAGTACAATACTGTCTGGACGAATTGGTTTTGGGTTTTAAATGGAAATTTTTATAGTAATGCTAAACTAGTTTCTGTTTCTTTTAGGATCTACTCTCTGGTAGGCGTTGACTGAGGATCATAATGTTGTTGCTGGTGCCTTCTAAAGGCCTATTTTCTGATCATTCTGTATTGATTTCAATATATATACTGTTCCCCACTTCTAATGTTTATAGTCTCGCTATTCTGCTGGCTTTGAAATATGTTGATGATTCTACCAGTACTACCGTTTGGTACTAGCGACATGATTAACTGTTTCTAGCAAGTAGTCAGGATCTATGCTGTTCCTTTTACCTGAATCTATACCTGAGACTATTGGTCAAAGAGAACTGAGTCATCTCTGAACATAGGTTTTGCTGGCTATATGTACTTATCATGGAATTTGAGCTAAATACAGATAGTTTGGGTGAGCTCTGCAGCTGGGAAGGGGCAATATATCATTTAACATTTTAAACCCTTTATATGCTACTTGGATGCTGGACCTTTTTTATTCATTTGACTTAACATCTAGAAAATATATGGTGAATTTACCTTAAAGTTTGCTTACAAAAATGATGTCCTTTTTAAATGTTCCATTCCTCCCTTCATGAATTGATAATAGTGACTTGGTACTTTTAGGTTGGAACTAGATGCTCGCCCTCATAACATGAAGAAAAAGTTGAAGAATTGCTTACGCTCAATCATGCCCATCCATATGCAAAGGAAATCAGCAGCACATTTATGCATCTTCCCTACTGTTGAGTCGGCATGCAATAGTCCAAGCAATATGCCTGTTTATCTTAACGTATACGACTTGACTTCTGTTAATGGTTATTTCTATTGGGCAGGCATTGGAGTCTTCCACACTGGAGTGCAAGGTTAGTGCATTTCTTTGTTCTGATGCAGTGTTTGTATTCAAGTTAAAAGATTTTAGATAACTCCCATGGAAGAACAATTTCTTGTCTTAGTTTCATTGTAATGAAAATAGTTTTGTTTGTAAATGAAATTATCCACAGACTTGACTACCACAAACATTCTTGTGGTCATCTTTTGCTTTATCAGCTCACATATGGTCTTAGTTATACTTTATGCTTTGTCAGTTCTAGGATGGGATGAACTGTGAAATATTTGAAGTCCTGGAAAAGAATTCTGTTGGTTTTGATTTCTTATTGCATCACACAAGATTGAATAATTGAAAAACATCATCTAATACTGAATTGAATTTTCCCAGTGCATGGTGTTGAATATTCTTTTGGAGCCCATGACTACCCATCAAGCGGTGTCTTTGAGGTTGAACCCCGGGAATGTCCTGGCTTTAGATTTAGAAGGTCCATTTTCATAGGAACAACAGATATGGACCCTATTCAGGTTAGAGAATTTATGGAGCGGCAATCTGCATATTACCGTGGTGACACTTATCACTTGGTGATGAAGAACTGTAATCATTTCTCTGAGGATATGTGTTACAGATTGACAGGAAACCGGATTCCAAAATGGGTGAATCGGCTTGCAAGAATAGGTTCTCTTATCTTTTATTATTACTTGTTTTGTATATTACCAAATGATCTTTTGTGTTGACTGAATAGCTTGTGATAATTGGTATACCACCTTTCACAATTCTGAAAATTGGTATCACATCCACAAAGAGCTGTAGTTTCATTTCTTTTGACCCCTGAAACAGGGGTTCAGAGAAATTCAATTCAAAAGCTAGCTGAGATTTGAGACATTATATCTTGATTTTGATATATCAAAAGAAAGGTCTGTGTGTGTGTGTGTGATTGATTATTCCTTCTTTATCACAGGTTCATTCTGCAAATGCATACTGCCAGATGCCCTGAAAACATCTGCCATTGGCCTTGGTGAAAATTTTGATGGCTACGAGAGCGAGAAGAGGAGACTAAAGAGCTCTTTTAACTGTCTATCATCAATTTCAATGCGTCAAAGGGAGAAGGAAGTATCAATATCCTCATTGTTCTTGCAGTCCCATTACAAAGACTGCTGCTTACCCCATGGGAGTTGAAAAACTCTACACCACTCCTCTGAGCTTCTTGATTCTGTGGGATCAAAATCTTTTGGTCTTTTCTTTGGCTTTGGCTTTGGCTTTGGTTCGTATGTCCTGGTGATTGATTATACCAGATGGTTGTTTTGGTTTTGGGTTTTTTTCTTATCCAATGGTTTTTTGTACCATTAGGTTAATAGTATATTCCAGAACCTTCTGTGCAAGACATTTTGTAACTACAATGCACAAAGATGTGCTAGTATATGTGGTAAGGGGAGTTGGCATTTTTTATCACTACAGTTTTATTCCAGTGTACAAAGACATTTGTATGAATGGTCCAATTAAAAATGGCTCTTACAATTCTTGAAATGGACATTTTCATCTGTTTTCGTGCATAAAAAACAAAATGAAAGATTTAGGATCCAAAACTAAACTGTTTATAATTTAGTTTTTATCAAAATTAAATTATTGTTTATTTATTCCTGACCAAATATACCGGAAAACTTGGCTTGACTACAACTGCCAGCAAAGCTTACTAGAAGATTCGAAATCCTAGTAATCTAAAAATTTCTCATGACAGCTCAGAAGTTTAACGTTGCTAGAAATTTATCCAATAAAGTCCACTTCCTGTCGACAATCATTCTCCGATCCCATTTCTTATAAAAAGCCAAAATCTGTTCGATTCATATTGGTAACAGAATTCTTTTGTGTAGAATAAGATTAAAAGAAAAGAAAGATTGATTCTTTGATAATTTAGTCATATGGGTAAGGGAGGAGGATGTATACCGAGCAAGAATAGATTACCTGCAGGTGCATCCGTCAATGATGCACCGAACCCAGTCCCAATTGAGGCCGGCCGAAGCTCCGGCAGCAGCGATGCAGCTCTTTCGGGAGAACAAGGAAAGACAAAGAAATTGAGAATCTTTATTGTGTTTTATTCAATGTATGGACATGTAGAAAATCTGGCTAAGAGAATAAAGAAAGGGGTTGATGGTATTGAAGGTTTCGAAGGTGCTTTGTTTAGAGTTCCAGAGACCTTGAAAACAGAGGTCTTGGAACAGATGAAAGCCGTATCATCACATAAAGATGATCATATTCCAGTCATCTCACCTGAACAATTGGTTGAAGCTGATGGTTTATTGTTTGGATTTCCGACCAGGTATGGATCCATGGCTGCACAAATGAAGGCATTCTTCGATTCAACAGGTAATTTGTGGCAAGATCAGAAACTTGCGGGAAAACCTGCCGGTTTCTTTGTCAGCACTGGCACACAAGGAGGTGGGCAGGAAACTACCGCGTGAGTCTTCTTTGGTTTCTTTTTCATTAGGGAATCCATTTTTTTCCATGTCCAAAGCGAAAATCTTGAACAACTCTTTTGAAAGTTGTAATCTTTTGTGCAGGTGGACAGCAATTACACAGTTAGCACACCATGGAATGCTATACGTACCAATAGGATACACATTTGGAGCAGAAATGTTTAAAATGGATTCCATAAGAGGAGGTTCACCATACGGGGCAGGAGTTTACTCAGGGGATGGCAGTAGGGAACCAACTGAAACAGAACTTGCACTTGCAGAACACCAGGGCAAGTATATGGCAACGATTGTCAAGCGCTGTTCCATTCACAAATGATCATCATACCATTCCATTCCTTTTTCTCTGCAAACATGTGTATCTCTTTTGTATCTAATGTTTTCAAACCTCCTTTATTTATCTTTTATTTTTATACTATGTAATATGTATTGGGTTAATAGATATTTGGTGAATTTAATATTCGATTTTTATTTTAAAATTGAATTAGATTTTTTTTTATAAAAAAAAAAAAATTGGGTACGTAACGGCTAGAAATCATTTTAAGAAATAAGAAAAATGACTGTATGACAAACTTAAAAGAAAAAAGAAAAAAGAAAAATAAATAAAAAGAAAAAGGAAGAACCAAAAGGTCTAAACTAAGTACAATTTGTTGGGGGAAATGAGAGATGAGAGAAACTCTTTAGGTTTTAAGTAGTGATGCATCCGAGAGTCAGTGTTAAAGCGTAGTGAAGTCAGTCACCGGTAAACCCTAGTTGAAAATCCGATGATGTCGTCGACCATTTTCCGGTTTTGGATTTTAGTCGGATGCACGATTCAGTTTTTGGTAATTCTATGCAATTCATTCTCTCCGGAATACCCCACAGATCGCAGAGTATTGGTTTTGTTGGATGATTTCTCCATCACATATTCTCACTCTCTGTACTTCAAGTCTCTCGAGAGCAGAGGTTTTGAACTCGACTTTAAACTCGCCGATGATCCTAAGATCGCTTTGCAAAGATACGGCCAGTACTTATATGACGCCTTGATCATTTTCTCTCCTTCCGTTGATCGTACGTTCGAGCGCGATGCCTCATCTCTCTAATTTTCGATTTCTCTACTTGTTTTGTTAGTTTTTCTGAACGTTGGATGGAAATATGACTCGATACCGATGCCTCATAGTGTTTTTTTTATTGATTTTGTTTTCTGGATATGAATATTTTGGGGTTGATTTCGATTTCGATTTTGATTTTGTTTTCTTATGGATATTTCGGGTTAAAATGGATGTTCAATGCCATGGTATATTGGAGTTGCATCAGCAGATGATTGGAGTTAAATTTCTTTATTCTCATGATTAAGTGTCTCAGTCTATTTGTGCAGTTCTCAAAGGAGATGGAATAAGAATTAGCTTTTGTTGTGTAAATTGTAACAGGGTTTGGAGGATCGCTTAATGCAGCTGCAGTAATGGAGTTTGTTGATTCTGGTCGTGATTTGATTCTTGCTGCAGACGAATCTGCGTCTGACTTGATTCATGAGATAGCCACTGAGTGTGGAGTTGATTTTGATGAGGTGAATTTTTTGTGGCATTTATATTATGCATTTCAGATATTTAATTTAGTTTCTCTTTGGAAGTCGTTACAGGACGTTTTAGATCCTTTATTAGCCAATATAGGTTGTCTCACAAATGAAAGCTTCATTGATACAATTGCTGCATTTCTTATTTTTTTGCATTATAGGATCCATCAGCAATGGTTATTGATCATACAAGCTATGCAGTTTCAGATACAAAGGGAGATCATACACTAATTGCCGCTGACAATTTCATAAAATCTGATGTCATTTTGGGAAGCAAGTCAATTGAGGTGAGGCCTGAAGTTTTTCAACTATGTTCTGTTTTTGACCTAAGTTTAAACATGTGGCTGATAATTGTTTATGGGTAACGAATGATTGTTTGTAGTAATCATTTAATATACCCTTGCTACTTTTATTGCTAACTGTAGCTCGTTCCTTGTATCCTACAGGCTCCCATCATTTTCCAGGGCATTGGTCATTCTGTCATACCCTCTAACAACTTGGTAAGCTGCCATTCCCATGGACTAAAGGGTTAAACAACATGAATCATGGTATTCTGTAATATGAAAAATCATTGAAAGTAAAAAGCTTATCCATTTTATCTCCCTCAGGTGGTGAAGGTTCTTTCAGCATCCGATTCAGCTTATTCAGCAAATCCAAAATCCAAGTTATCAAATCCTCCGTCCATCTTTGGATCTGCGATTTCTTTAGTTTCAATTTTGCAGGTTCCTTCATCTTTTGGCTTTTAGTTCTTTTTTTTTTTTTTTTTTTTTTTTTGGAACACAGTGAGAAACTGCTGGCTATATATATTTTGGTTCTTCTGGTACTGCAATTTACTAGTAAGGACTGCATCACAAGTGATATTGTATTCCAGGATGAGTTCAATTTATGCAGAAATCTGGGTCAACTACATGCAGGATATACATGATGTTGGTATAGATTGGAAATAAATTCCTTGAAAATGAAGTTATTAGCACATGAATGTAGTTTCTTTTTGCCTTTTTTCTGTGGAAGGAAATTTTTATCTTTAAAAATATTTCTGAATATGGATACAAGTGATAACATTTTGGTAACCTTTTTCTCATTTTTTAAAAGACTCCAGTAGTTCTGCTTTAATCCAAAAGTAACAAAAATTGAATTTCCAGTGCAATTATGTTTAATCCGAAGGGTACTTTACGGTTGTTACTATACGTGTTTCTTGTGCTATTTGGCTTGACCATGAATGCTGGATAATCAACCTATTACTTTTTCTTACCTGTTCTGGCTGTTTGTTTCCAAATGTACAACCAAGGATTGTCCAGTACCATATGTCATATGGTCTAAAGTTACTACTTGTGCTTAAGATATTATAATGCGTGACAGTGTGGTATCAGAGTAGTAGGTCCCATGTTCTAACCTTGGCTCTACCTATTTATTTGTATTGTCCATGTGTGGGGCCAATTTTTGAGAATTTTTGTCTGGGGATGTGTTAAGTAATTAAATTCAACCTCTTTCTACTAGTTTAAGCTTTTCGATGTGATAAGAAATGGGATATATTTGAGAGTCAATTCCAAGTCAGCACCGTGTGAAAAGCATAGAAATAAAGACTAATTTCCAAACAACCCCCAAAATGGAAATGTGCTGAAAAATGAGCTCAAGGATTGGATTTTGCATTTCGGAAGGATTCTTACCCCAATAATTAAATATATATTGTATGCTTGATCTTTGACTATTATGATTTACTTTAAGGTTCTCTGATGTTGCAGGCTAGAAATAATGCTCGAGTTCTGATCTCTGGCTCATTACGGATGTTCAGCAACCAGTAAGTAGCCATTTTGCTTGCCTGTAGTCCTTGTATATTTGCTGAATGTGGTGGATGATCTTTTTCTGTTTATCTGTTCTGTCAGATTCTTCAGATCTGGTGTGCAGAAAGCTGGAAGTCCCCTCAAGTGAGTTTTTCGTTCTTGTTCAATGTCTTTGACGTACATCTGCACTTTACCTCAACTGTTCTTTTTTCATCATCTTTGGTATAGTAATTCTGGATTTGATTCTAGAAAGACAGAATGATATTGAGCTACACATATATCTTATAGAGAAAGATATACGTATAAGATGAATCGAAAGTTACAAATACGTGCCTTCTCTCCTTCACTAGCCTGTTACCTGGGCCCTGAATGTCCAACAGCATTTGTCTGTTGCCCTTAGTTTTACAAAAAGCAGTGAGCATTAGAGATGGCTTTCTGGAAGAGGCTGATTAGTTTATCAATAGTAGTAACCATATTAAATGATTTTTACCCCATTTCTGTGAAACAAATATTGTTGTTGATTCTTTCTTGGTTATCACACTTTGGCGAAACTTATGTTGACTTTATTATTATTATTTATATTTACCCATTTAGTAACAAGAAAAGAACTTCCTGACCTTGGTTGGCATCAATGTATTGTTGAAATTCTTTCTGTTTGTTTCGGGACTGGTGTGCTAATAGTTATCTTTATATTTGTTAAAAAGGATCTTTACCAGTTTAATTACTTTCTTTTCTATTTGTTTTATGTGGGTGCTCCACCATGCTTAGTGAGTTTTTTATCTGTATTCCTTTTTTGTACCCAAAATCTTCTAAATAAAAGAGTTACAATGTGCAAGCTTCAACTATTTATACCTTTTAAACTCTTATTGATGAAACTTTTTTTTTTCTCCTTTTGATAGACATGAGAAATCAGGAAATGAGCAGCTTTTGACTGAAATTAGCAAATGGGTTTTCCATGAAAGAGGTCACCTAAAGGTGAGGCATCCCCATTAATCCTCTATTTTCGCACCTTGTGACCTTTTTTTAAACAAAAAAAAAAAAAATTCAAACTAAGTTGGTTTATTGGATTCTCTTAGAATGACCTCTTGACAACTCCTGTCTGATTATTTGTTAGATTAAAGTTTTGGAATCATCTTTTCTTGATTTGATTCTTTTAGTGATAATCTTCTTCGCTGTTCTCTTTGTGCTATATAGGCTGTCAACGTAGGACATCACAAAGTTGGAGAGGTTCATGAACCTGGCATGTATAGGATTAATGATGATCTGGTAAGTTTTATCCCAAAGTTGGGAATCCTGCTGACAGAAATGATGTCCAGCATTTTAGCATCTTTACTTATAGATTAATTATTGTTGAAGGAATATTCTGTTGAGATCTATGAGTGGTCTGGAGCAAAGTGGGAGCCATATGTAGCAGATGATGTTCAAGTGCAGTTTTACATGATGAGCCCCTATGTTTTGAAAACTTTGTCAACTGACAAGAAGGTACTATATGGGCACCTCAGAAAAAAATAAATAATGTTTTTGACTTAATTCGTACAAACTGATTGCGTTTTTAAAACCACTTCCCTATTGCAGGGTCTGTATTATACATCTTTCAAAGTACCAGATGTCTATGGTGTGTTCCAGTTTAAGATTGAGTATGAGAGGCTTGGATATACCAGCTTGTCCCTGTCGAAGCAGGTATCTAGCCCTTCTTTCTTTATCATTTGAGTTATAGTTTAAAAAAAAAACAAATGATTTTTTGGTCCTTGAAATGCTTGGTTGTTGGGTTAATACTATCCTCCCAGAAAGATATATAACTGAGGAGAAAGGCACAATACTGAAAAGATATACATTTTCTAAGTGGATTTTACTGTTCTGAGTTGGCTGAACGTTCGAGAGGGAGCCTCGATATTCTGTTTTTGCTGCAGGCTCGTGGAAGTATTGCGCCTTTGTCATTTCTCATTTCTGACTTATTTATAGTCTTGGATCACCAGATGACTTTTTAATGTATGTTTCTCTCCTGATTGATTATATGGGAATATGCATCCTGCAGATACCAGTTCGGCCATTCAGACACAATGAATATGAAAGATTCATACCAACAGCCTTCCCTTACTATGGAGCATCATTCTCTATGGTATTTTCTGGACTACTAAACCCCTTCCCTGCTTCTTCCCCCTTCAAAGCCCTTTCATCCAAAAGAAAAGTTAGATTGCTTGTATTGAAAAATAACTCCCTCTTTATTGTGTCAGAATCAGAAACTTGTTATCTGTTTTTATTGGTTCAAGATGAAAATTTCATTTGTTCTTCTTTTTCCTTGCGTTGCAGATGGCAGGTTTCTTTGTATTCACCCTTGTATACCTGTACAACAAGTAATTAGAAGAGAAGATCTTTGGAAGGTGACCAAGAAATGGATATCAGTAATGAATTGTGCTTCTTTAATTAGTATCCCTTCCCATTTAACGAACACGAAAATATTTCTCTCAATTATGAGGTTCTCAAAATTTTGCAGATGAACTGAGACTTAGATTGGGTTAAAATTTTGCATAATACTGCATTTCCAAAAGTCTTTTGCTAACCTGAGTGGGAAGATAAGCAATATTTACAGTTTTAACCTGTGGTTCTTTTGAATAGTTTTCAGATATAATTTTTTAAAATTTAATTTATCACTTAATATAATTAAATTATTATCTAAACAAATGAACGTAGTATTAACAAATATTTTTTATTGATTTCAAAAAACTACATTTAAATTAAAACATTTTCTTATTCTTTCCATAAATTTTAATGTTTTGGTTCTCCTGCTTGCAAAACAGTGGGTTTTTTTACAAATAATAAAAATAATAATAAGAGAACAAAATCAAAACAATTTTTTGGAACCGTGAAAATTCACTTTTAGCTTTATAAGATGGATATCCTTAATAGAAAAGAGGGGTAATTGATAATCAAAGGAGAGATAACTGTACAAAATTTGGGTAGCTTTTCCATGGATACTCTCGTTAAAGATTTTTGTTTTTCAATATCCAGTGTTGGTAATTTACTTTAGTCTCGTGTTAAAATTGAAGTTGAAATTACCAGCTTTTGCCCAAAGAGGAAAACAATATATTTTCTTCCTTTTCACCGCATTTCAAACCATTTACTAGGCCTAACTAATAGAAAAAGTAAAGACTCATCGGTGTTAAAAAAAAAAAAATGGAGGAGAAGGAGGTGAACTGGTGAGATGTATGGCGAAGCTACTAGTAAACGCCTTCCATGTAAAAAAGTAGAAAATGGCGCTATCAGCGAAACTTCCATTGATTAATTTTGGCCTCCGATGAATCAGATAAGCACAGTGTCTCAGCTTATCTGGGATTAAGAAGGCACCGAAAACAACACAAAAAGGGAAAAATGAAGCATTCACGATTCCAATCGGAAACTCGAAGAAAACATCAAACCCTAGCCGGAACAGAGCCAGAAGCTCCACGTACTCAGCCTTATTCTACCTTCAGACCTAAATCTAATGAGCATTCTAATTGGTATTCTGTGAAGGCTGCTTCTTCGCGTGGAAACTTTTTATAATGGGAGGTTCATTGCAACAAAACCCTACTGAAGATTATTGGGCTTTTCACACTGAAACCCCTCTAAATTGCGGTAAGCCCAATCTTTGCCCACACACTACTCGTGTATATATATATATATTTTTTTTTTTTTTTTTTTTTTTTATGAATAATTGGTGAGTTTGATCTCAAATAAATTTATTTTTGGCAAGTTGAGTCCCAAAATATTTTTTTAACTTTTAAGGTCCCAAACTTTTTTTTGTAGAGAATAATAAAGTCCTTCTTTACGGATTGTGTTAAAATATCTAAAATTTTAACGGTTGTTTGTCTTTAATTAATTAAAGGTAAGGATAAAAAAGTCATTACATGTGAAAATAAAGAAAGAAAATAATAATAAAAAAAATATTTAAACGTAGAGATAAAAATGTCTTCATATATATTTTTTTTAAATATCATCATATTTAAAATTTTAAAAATAAAAAATTTATCAAAAATAGTGAGAATATCAAAAGTCGTCGTCGATCTTCTTCTTCTTCTCTCTGGCACAAGATTTTTATCTTTTTCTAACATCTTTGAGAGGAAAAAAAATAATTGAAGAAGATGTCTTTATAAAAAGAAAAAAAAAACGAGAAAGAGAGATTTAAAAAATTTAAATTTTAACTAATGGAAAGAAATAAAGTTACTTTGTTTCAAGAGAAAGAGGACAGTGATGATATTGAAATACTCAGTGAATCTTTAATCATTAAAACTCATTTGACAAATCAAAGTTGTTCTAAACGACAAAAAACGAATTCAAGTGTGAGAAAAAATGAAATGTTTAATTCAAAGACATTTGAATCGATGTTTGAGTAAGTATTCACATTCCTTATTATGAATATATTTGAGTAAGTATTTAAAGATCTATGGATAAGAAGAGGATGAACCAAAATTTAAACTCAGATTCATATTAGAATTTCTCTTCTTTTGTTTTTCTTTCTCTTTCTACAAAGACGCTCTTATTCTTCTCTATTTTTTTCTTTTTTTTTCCTTCAAAAATGTCAAAAACGGATAAAAAATTTGTAGGAAAGAAAAAGATTGACGAAAGATTTCGATATCCTTTGATATATTTTTTATTTTTAAAATTTTAAATATAAGGACATTTTTATTCATTGTTTAAATATTTATTTATTTATTTTCACATGTAAAGACATTTTTATTCATTGTTTAAATTTTTTTATTTTATTTTCACATGTAATGACTTTTTTATCATTGTCTTTAATTAACTAAAGACAAACAACCGTTAAAATTTTAGAAATTTTGACAGAATCCGTCAAAAAAGACCTTATTATTCTCTACAAAAAATATTTAGGGCCTTAAAAATTAAAAAAAATATTTTGAGACTCAACTTGTCAAAGCTAAATTTGTTTGGGATCAAACTCACCAATTATTCTTTTTTTTATTTTATTTTTTTTAAAGAAAAAAATGCTTAATTAATAATATCACTATTTATTTGTGAGTAATATAAATTATCAAATTTTTTTGTTCCAAATTTATGAATAATTTCCAGAATTCCTTTAATAACACATATTCTTGTTTAACGATCAAATTAATTAGTTATCTTTTTTAACATATATTTAATAAATGCGACATTAAATTATTAAAATTTTAATTTAAACCACTTATAATATATTAATATTATCCATTTTATCCCTACCTCAACGGATTAATATAAATAAAGTCTTACTATTCTACTTCCTGATCATTTTAAATATTCTTTTTATATTTCATGTAATTCTAGTTTTCCTTTTGTTACACATTCTTTGAGTATAATTATTCAAGTTTTTCTTTTCTTTTTTCTTTTTTTTTAAATAATCAAAAAATATATTATAAGAGAAAGAAAGAAATAATAATAAAACCTCAAAAAGTCTGACCGACCTTGATTCATTCATACATAATAATTCTCGAAACCATAGGAAAAACAAGAAACTAATTAGAACAACACAAAACCAAACATTGATACAATAGTTTTGCACACACATATATATATATCCTCACACTAACAAGAAAAAAACACACACACACACACACATATATATATATATATATATAGTTGAAGAAATAATTAAGTTGGGCAGTGAAAAGAGTTGGAATTGGGAAGATTGCATCTTTGTGGAAGATGAAGAGCAACATTTTTATCAATCCCAAGAGCAGGCAAATAGTTCTGGTATTGGCAAAGACAAGTGAGTGGCTTTACTTTCTGCAGAGATTTGCAACAATCTAATGGCGGAACTGAATCAGGAGATTCCAAAGCAGGTTTGCACGTCATTAAATCATCAACAGTAATCCCACATATTTCTGCCGCATTCCCAACATTCCCTATTACGGCAGCTGCAACCACCACCAAAATCACCATTCCAAACCTACCCAAGTAACCATACCCTGCCATTTCTTGATCGCCTGATTTTACTAGTACTTATGTCTTTCCTTGAATGGTATATATAGGAATTTTTGGGATACTATTTTTATATTTTTCAAGTTTGGATTCGATCACAGACTAAGATTGGGAAGGTGGTCTCGTGACTAAAAACTAAAGGTTTGCTGTCTTGTCTTGTCTTTACTCATCACGGGATTGCTTTGGATAATGCTACATAATATATATATATATTTATGTGTGTATAATTATCAGTAATAATTTGATTCAAAAAATAAAAAATAAAAAATTATTCCTATTAAAATTTGGCGGTGAAACGAACTTAGCAGATTGCGTAAAGATTTAATTAGGATTGCTTTAAATATTGGGAGGCAAGTTACAGTTCACAGCTGAAATCCACCCACAAACTTCTTTTGCCTAAATTTTGCTTTCTCAAAGGAGTCCTTATAATCCGCTCCTTTCTCAATATATATATATATATATATATAAAATTAAAAACGCATGTTAAATGTTGATTAATAAAATTCCAAGATAATAACCTTTCTTAAAAAATGTATTTAAAAATGACATGTTTTATTTCAAAATTGTTCTCAAATCAACTTCTAATTACAAATTTAAAATGATATTAACTAACTAAGTTTTTTTTTTTATGTTTAATTTATATTACATTTAGTTAATTTAAAACGGGTCATTAAATAAAATACTTCAAAAATTATTTTTATTATAAATACCTTACTAATATATAGGAATAATAAAAGAAGGAAAAAAGGGATAGTTAGTTTTTCATTTATTCATTGTGTGTATCCAAAAGAAGGAAAAAACATGTGAACTAATAATATTTGATTCATTTATCCACGTCAAGTATGTCAATTGTATTACTATTTTTATTTTTTTCGAATTCCTCACTTATCTTGCTCTCTACTTTTCCACTTATGGAAATATTTATAAATTAAAATAATATATTATTTAAGAAAAAATTATTTTCATTACCCAAATAAGTTGATTTTTTATTTAAAGTAAAAAAATTTACAAGAAAATTCACGGATGGAATTGGATATGTATAAGAGAGGAAGAGCGTTACGAAGCACGTGAGTGATAGGGAATCTGATGACGTAGCGTGGACTCATTTCAAACCTAATACTAAATGGCGGCGACCAGTATAGTGAAGACACGTATACACGCGTGACGTGCCACCCGGTAACCGGTTTCAAAGGTTTTAACCGAGGCCCAAGAAAACGCTCCTTTTTTTCCTTTTATTTTTGGTTTGCTCTTCCAATCCTCAACTTTTACCATAATTACCAAATTCCCCACCCACCGTTAATTTCTGTTTTTGGTTAATCAATTAGATTATGTTTTAAAAACAAATCTTATATGTATTTAAACCTTAATTCTGTAATTAATTAATTAATTAATCTATTTCGGCTAAAAATATTTTGTATTAGTTATACAAATGTACGTAGGATAAGGACTTTCTCCACCGACAAGCGACAACGTTGTCCTTAGTACCAATCATCAAAATACTTTTATAGTATTATTCCCTTAAAAATTCATCAAAACTATATATTTTTAATTTAATTAAATAATGAATTTAAAAGTTATTTAAAGAGGGAAAGTTTTAGATAGAAATAAACCGTAACGGAATTATTTCTCTAACAAGAAAGATTAAAAAGAAAAAGTTTTGGAAAATAAAGAAAAATAAAAATCCTCCCTTTTTCCCCGAACTTTACTGATTAATTATAGGCTTCTTTCGTCGTCCTAAGTGTAGAAGAAGGAATCGAGTAGACTTGACTTCTTCTTCTTCTTTCTCTTATCTTTGACTTTCTTCGCTCTGAAGTTTCTTCTCTGTATATTTTCTCTTTTTTTTTTTTACATTTTTACGGTTGCTTTTCCGCGTTTCAATTATTCAACTGTTTCTGCTTTAGTTAGTTCTATATACAGTAATATAGAGAGAGAAAGAAAGCCCACTTTTCCTATAAATCTGGATTTTATAGTTGTAAGAAGGATGAATTCATGGAGATGGAAAATAATGGGTAATAGAATATAGAGAGAATTAGAGATCTTGGAGAAGATAGACATTGCTTCCCGCGTTTTCCATCTGCAATACTCTCAATTAACTCATGCGTGCAAGCTATTCTTGTAAATAATCTCATCAATTTTTTCTCTTTTATTTTATTTTATTTAATTCTTGGACCTTAAACGGTTTTAATTCTCTCTAAGCTTCTTCATTCTTCATCAGCCTCTATATTGTTGTCTTTCTCCTCACCCTTGACCTTCCTCTTCCTTTTTTCGCGTTTTACTCTCTCTCTTTATAAACTCAAAAAAATAATACGAACCCATTATTAGATTTATCCATTTTCACGATTTCTGAATTCCCCTCCTCTGTTTCTTCGGTTCTTGAACAAAAAGTTTTAATCTTGGCTCGATCTTGAAGGGATTTTTGGATTGTTTGTTTGTTTGTCAGCATGGGAAGCCACTTGAGCAAGAAACCCGGTGAAACATCTGCTGCTGGAATTAACGAATTGGAATACTCCATGGAGCTTAACTCGTACGAAGCAGCCTGCAAAATGGACGAGGAATTACAGTCCTTTGACACGACTCTCCACGCCCGAACTAATCGTGTCATCAATACTATCGCTGCTGGTGTTGAAGTTCGGGCTCTTTCGTTCGATTCCTTGAAGGAAGTCACGGGTTGCCTTCTTGAAATGAATCAGGAAGTTGTTAAGGTAATCTTGGAGTGCAAGAAAGACATTTGGAAAAATCAAGAATTGTTCGAGCTGGTTGAGGATTACTTTGATAACAGCTTAAAGACTCTTGATTTTTGTGCCGCTTTAGAAAAGTGTCTTAAGCGTGCCCGTGACAGTCAATTACTTATTATGGTTGCTCTTCAGCAATTCGAAGAAGAAGATAATGTCGAAGATGATGATGATGGAAAAAACAACAGTACTAGGTTTGCTAAAACCTTGGATGAATTGAAGAATTTCAAAGCTGCAGGAGATCCTTTTACAGAGGAATTCTTCCAAAACTTTCAATCAGTTTACAGACAACAAATTCTGATGCTGGAAAAGCTTCAAATGAGAAAGAATAAACTTGACAAGAGACTAAAATATATTCACGCTTGGAGAAAGGTTTCCAGTATAATTTTCGTGGCTACATTTGCTTCTGTCCTCATATGCTCTGTTGTGGCTGCTGCCATGGCTGCCCCTCCCGTGGCTGCTGCACTTGCTGCTGCAGCTTCCATACCTTTAGGATCAATGGGGAAATGGATCGATTCCCTCCTTAAAAACTACGAAGATGCTGTCAAAGGACAAAAGGATGTGATTCATTCCATGAATGTAGGAACTTATGTTGCCATCAAAGATTTGGACAACATTCGTGTCTTGATTGATAGACTGGAACTTGATATTGAAGTGTTATTGAAAAATGTTGATTTTGCAATTAAAGAGAATGCTGTGAGACTTGGTATAGCGGAGATTAAGAAGAAACTGGATGTATTTATGAAGAATGTGGAGGATTTAGGTGTGCAAGCTGATGTTTGTAGCAGGGATATTCGCAGGGCAAGGACAGTTGTTCTGCAGAGGATTATCAAACATCCTAATCATTAAAAGAAACAGACAGGAATTCCTAGGTTTTTCCACTAACTGTTTTTTTTTCTTTCTTTCTTCAAATGTCTGAATTTTAGATGGTCCCCCTTTTAGGCTTTTCTACAATAATGACCAGTTATATGATTCATTTGTTTGTTTGTTTGTTTATGATGTTAATCTTAATATCTCCATTCTTTTTCTTTACTGTAATAACAATTTCCACAAATTAGATTGTTTTCTTTTTCTTCATTTTATTATCATTAGATAGATAGAACAAAAGACCTTTTCAAAACTGGATCGAGTCTTGCAAAAACTAAGGTACTACATAGAATACTCCAAACATCATTAAAACAAAGTGTCATATGTTAGTACTAGAATACTTCAAAGGTTCATGGATATGTTTAACATTAAAGAAATAGAAGAAAAAAAAAGCAGCTTACAATGGCAGGATGGGCTGGGGTCGAAAATTGAAGTATGTTGCAGATACAAGATATGCACAGACTGATGAAACATAAAATTTGAACCAAATGGAGGAGAAAAAGGTGAAGAATGTACAAGCAATGGTCAAGAGAATAACAAAAACAAAATTTGCTAGACACTTTATTGTGGATAAATCACCTTCTATTCCTTCATCATCATCATCATCGTGGGGCAAAAAATGACCTTCTGCATGAAATTTTGAAAGCAATTGATCTTTGTGGGAAAACCTTTCGATTAGCCATGAAGCTGCCTGAATTTCATCCAATGGGATGTCATCAATGGCGATTCGCTCAATGTGAATGTGAACTTCAGCAGGATCAACACCAAATGCATTGTCCAAGAACGATGGACAACGGTTTTTATAGCCAATTGTTATGTCATAAACTGCATAAACCATACAAGAGATACGTTTTATATATATATATATATATACACACATGAAGGATGAAGAAATCGCCAATTTGTAAAAGAACCTGCATCTAGAGAGGCTCTTAAGTAATTTAAGCAGGCATAGAAACCCTTTGTTTTCGGAAGTAGAACATTTTTCAGGATAGGAAGTCCATTTTCAGCTGCATATTTTTGACTACGCAGGCTCTTTTGTTCTCTGCAACAAAATCGAAACAAGAAATCAAACTATATATGTGTGTGTATTACAGAGTAGTTCATAATAAGATAAACAGGAAAGTATAGAGATAGAGTGAGTGGGAGTGGATTAGTACGTGAAATCAGTTCCTTCTGGGAAAAGGGCAAGCCAGAGAGGATCTCTAGCATCTGTGAAGGTCGAAAGCATTTGACGCATTGTTGATTCATCAGCTTCCCATTTTCTCTCAACAGGAATGAATTCTACAGCATGAAAAACCCAACCAAATACAGGCAACTTCATCAGACTGCTCTTCAGAATATATTTAATGTAGCCGACACACCCCTTTCGCAATGCAAGATCCCACAAATACATCCAGTCAACTTCAGTCCTATGATTTGCCATAAGAAGAACACGTTCCCTGGATGGAACAGAATCCCCGGAGAAAACCACCCTAGTTTTGTTTATTTTTTCAAACAGGAATGGCCACAAAGCAATCCAGCTTCCAAAAAAGAAGGATGTTGCTGTCCTGCTGTAATGTACACTAAAAAATCTCAACACAACAGCGGTTAAAAAACCACAATACACTAACAACATAAATGCTGTCATAAGCAACACTACTAAACACAAAATTCCCCTTAATATTCTCAATGGAGTCAAGGGACGATGCCTCTGTGCAGCTTTGACAGATGTTTGAAATTCCATCCAAATTTAAAGACTGTGTGAATTAGTTTATTGCAAATTTAGAATCTTTAATTCTAACTAAAACCTCCAAAAGAGATCTCCCTCCTAAAAAAGAAAGAGAAAGAAGTCTCAGCTGGCTAAAACAGACAACACATTGGCCAGCCACAGAAGCTAAATTGCCATACTTAAAGAAAATCAATCTGCAAAAAAGGAAAAAAAAAAAAGAAAAAGAGTTGCATTAGTGTTACAGCATTATTATCCAACAAAATAAAGGAAAAAGCATCAAATATGCATTTGATTCAGATTTACAAAATTAAAACAGCAGCACCTAACTTGCAATGCTAATGCTATGTTATATGTGCTATGCAGCTATTCACTTCCCAAACACACACACATACACCAAGCTATAGGTTAATTCAGAAGCTACATGTCAGAAAAAAACAAGATTCAAGAAAGTTTTGCAAGTGAAGACACTTTTTCACTCATTTAGGTTTCGCAGATTAAGCATTGCCCCCCAAAACAAACATCCATTTGCCTATTTTGGTTTTGTATAGTAACTTATGGTTGGTTTAGCGGTCAGTCATAACTAATCGTCACATAGCAAAAAAATATTGATTAGGAAAATGCAAATAATATTTCTTTCCTTTTGATCCACTGAGCAAAAATCCCAAGAGGGTAAAAGATATAAGGAAGTGATTAGGATGAGAAAAAATGAAAAAAGACCTGATCTTTACGTGTAATGACCAGAAGGGTCTGTCTAATTCTTCCAAATTTGAGATAAAAAATGCAACTTTTTCTACCGTTTCTGTTGAGCTGGTCAGTCTTCCAAGTTCTCCACCATATGAAAGGAGATGCTGGATGAAGAAGAAGAAGAGACGTCTTGAAAATGGCGATAAAGCACTACAAATTTACCAAAATTTACAAGCTGCCAACCACCGACCCACTGCTTCACCTGACCATCCCTTCCTTCTCACGACTTTGATTTTAGTTTTCCAAAAATAAATTTTCTTTTGACAATTTTGGTTTAGGTATCTATTTGGAAAATTTTGGAAAAAAAGAAAATTATATTTTAGTCCCTTAAATATTTTATTTGCTTTAATTCGGTCTGATATCTTAAGTTTTGCAAAATTTAGTCCTTTAATTATTTTTATTTATTTAAACCGCCCACATCTGCAATTCCATATCCTTCTTCAGTCCCCAACTTTTGAACTCTCTAAATAGAGTGCAAAAACCTCCCCAAGAAGACGCAGACTTGGAGAGAAAGCATTCCGGCAACGGCAGCGGTTAACCACTCTCAAATTCACCGCTCTTCATCCCATTGAATACCTATTCTTAATTTATCTTGCTGCGCCAATTCACTAAAACCCTGAATCAAGATCCTGCTTAAAACCCCTGAAAATTCTCTTTTATAGAAGTTCGCTTGCCGTAAATTTTCATGGATATCGATTTCAAAGAGTACCAATTAAGTTGCCAACTCCACGGTCACGAAGATGACGTACGTTCTCTACCTATTTTCCATCTTTGTTTATAGATTTGATCAGTATATACTGATCAACAATTGATTCTTTCTAGTAGATTTTGATTTTATAATATATATATATATATATATATATATATATAATATTGCGTAAGATTTCTCTGTTATTTACTGAATTTTGTATATTAGGCTCGTCGGATATGCATATGTGACAATGTTGGCATTGCGACTTCATCGAGGGATAAAACAGTTAGATTTTGGACTTTTGATCAATCAAGCAAACGTGACTATGTTATGTCAAAGATTCTATTAGGGCATACTAGTTTCGTGGGGCCATTGGCGTGGTTTCCGCCAAATGATGAGTTTCCAGAAGGTGGGATCGTGTCTGGAGGGATGGATACGCTTGTTTTGGTTTGGAATTTGGCTACTGGAGAGACAAGCCAGTCACTGAAAGGGCATTCTCTGCAAGTGACTGGTGTTGTCGTGGACGGTTTGGACATTGTATCCTCATCTGTTGACTGGTATGCTATATTGATTTTGCTGTTGCTGATATATTGAGTATTTGATTGACGTTAATGGATTTTGCTGGTGATGTTTGTTGGTTTTGTAAATTTAAGGAACTATCTGTTAGGATATGATAAATTGAAAGGGCAAGCATGCAACTGTGGTATATTACTTAGTGAAAATATAGAACTAATTCTTTTGGAGGATTTGGCAAGATTTTAGAGTTACAGTGTGATCAGATATGCTTGTTTTGTGCATTTTTACATAAATGCTATTGTTTAAAGCATTCTTTAATTAAAGACTGACCATTAATATTAAGAGAAAAATTGCATCGGTTAATGTGAATGAGGATGGTGGTCAAATCTCCACCAATGACAAAGATATAATGATACAAAATGTGATGCCCAAATGCAGCAAAATAATAAGATGGAGGAAAGGTCAAGTTGTTGAGGCTTGGGATGCACATAAAGCAGCAGTTCAAGCTGTCATTAAGCTTCCATCTGGTGAACTTGTAACAGGTCTATCTTGAAATTCTTATGTAGCTGCATTCTCTTAAGTGAATTTTCTTTTCCCAACTGCTAGTTTGCTACTTTTCCAAATCATATCTTTATTTCACCCATTGCTTAATTATGTTAACTGCACTTTTAATTATTGAACTTTTAAGGTACTTCCATTGCTTGGTTGTGAATGATATTGTTGTTTGCGGTGGTAATTAGGTTCTACTGATATGACCCTAAAGCTTTGGAAAGGAAGAACTTGCGTACATACTTTTGTTGGCCATACAGGTTTGTTTCTCATGTTCTTGTTGACATTGTTCCTTCCATTCTTTTGACTCCATGGACATTCTTGTTCATTGCATTGAATTGCTGAATTCTTATTGTCGTGATCATGTATCCAGAATTATGTTTTCTGGCCATAGTGTTTCCTTTGCAGATAGGGTATCACATGTATTCTTTTTGCTGTATGAAAGTTTACTATCTTATATGAAATTCCATTTTACGGGCTTAGATAAATTAGTAATTAAAAAGAAAAACTGAATTTTTTAGAATTTGTCACTACCTTCTGTATTTGCATTCTAATAATGTGCCAGGCAGCCACACTTGCATCACTTTGATTTGTGAGAAGATATTGCTTTTTCCTTAAGGGTCATCACATGTTCAACCACTAATGGGTCTGCTTTTGGTGATGAGAAACTTATTTATTAACTCGATTTTTTTATGGGTAATTTGCAGATACTGTTCGCGGTTTAGCGTTGATGCCAGAATTAGGAATTCTTTCAGCATCACACGATGGGTATGCTTTATTTATTTTAAAAGGTTTATTGTAAATTCTTGATTTTTTTTTTCTCCCCTATAAGATAAAATTCTTCTGAAATTTATGCACCTTTTTTTAACTGTGGGATCTTGAACTAAGTCAAGCTTTGTATGTTCTAATGCATCATGGTACAGACATTTAGTCTTATTTGTTTTCCTATAAACTTTCCCTTCATTACTTTTCTCTTCTTTATAGTCTTTTCCTTGTATTGTTTTCTCATGGCAGTTCCATCAGATTGTGGGCATCTAGTGGTGAACTTCTAATGGAGATGGTTGGCCACACTTCTATTGTTTACTCAGTGGATGCTCATGTTTCTGGGCTTATTGTCAGTGGTAGTGAGGACCGTTTTGCTAAGATATGGAGAGGTAATATATATATATATATATATATATATATATATATTTTTTTTTTTTCTTTAATGTAAACTTTAACTGACTTGTTTTGCACCTAATTCTCATCCTGGATGATTACTTGATTTTGTATCTTCCATATTAGTTTTTTTGTGACCCTTCATTAATATTTATGTTTTGAAGTCATTAGACTAGGGGAATTCACTCTTTAGGTTCTTTGCTTATTCTGTTTAATTTTCAGATTCAGAAGCAGTAGCAAATCTGGTGCCCTATCTGCTCTAAGTTTGCTATTCAACTTGAATTTGATATCTACGACTGTAATTATATGGAACTTTCTAAATTAGGAAATTCTTAGGTACCTGGTGCACCAGAGTGCCAACAATGATTTACCTTGGATTTGTTGAGTAAGAAAAGTTAAATTTAAGAAATTTGCTGAAAAATTTTTAAGGTGAAAATTGGATACTTGGCCTGGATTGGCAAATCTGGTACAAGAGTGGAGTTATGTGCTGAGTGCACCTAAAAGCTTCCATTGGAATGGTTGGGGAAATTTGGAAGAGTTTTTTTTTTTTTTTTCCCACAATTTCTATTTTAGTGAGTAATTGAAAATCCAATTAATGATTATGATTAGCCTTTTCAATTGTGATTTTTCAACTCGTATATTTCAGTTATTGTCTCTTAAAACTGTATAATTTTTTATTCTAACCCTACTATTTGTAGTATGATTTTTTCATCCATTATTATTATAATTTTATAAAATTTATTAATTTTATAGTTATTTTCAAGTGTGAATAGGATTTTAATAGGTTTGGTGTATTTAATGTAATACTAGTGTAATCATATTATAGTTATGTGTGTTTCTTAGAAGTCCATTAATTATAAATTTACTTTTAAGAAATGAATAAAGATTAATTTGAGTTGTATATTAAAATATTGAAAGATATTGATAAAATTAGGAATATTTTGGACAGTTATAACATGACATGACAATCAAATTCATTAAACATTTGAATAAGTTTATTATCTAATGGACTATCAAATGCTAAATTTATTGTGTTTTTTTATTTTTTTATTTTTAAATTATTTTATAATCATGCTTGTTAACGTCTGATTGATAAATAGAATGATCTGCCCCTCTCCATATCTATATATATATATATATATATATTCTTTAGTATTAAAATTGAAGGAAAAATACTCTGAATTTTTAGGTATGTAAAACTTATCTTAGGGAATGGTTTCCGTATGTACACATGTGGCTGTTCTTGAACTTCTCCTTATGTTTGACTGAACTTCTAAGTTGTTCCTCTATAACATGCAATTTCGTGTTGATTCATAGATGGTGTATGTGTCCAGAGCATAGAGCATCCTGGTTGTGTGTGGGATGCCAAATTCTTGGAAAATGGGGACATTGTGACAGCATGCTCTGATGGTATTGTTAGGATTTGGACAGTACATGCTGATAAGATTGCTGACTCGCTGGAACTAGAATCTTATGCTTCTGAACTTCTCAGTACAAAGTTAGTCGGTATAAATTCTTTCCTACATCTTTCATTACTAGACCTTAAAGTACATATTATGTTATGAGCCCTCACTGAGTTAACTCAAGAATCATAGTGTCACTTGCCTATTGGTGATTACAAGATTAGCCATGATTTTCCCTTCAGTACATCTTGCATCTAGGTGGTCTTTTTAATGGCCGAAAGAAAAGTATTGATGTCTTGACAGGAAAGAAAAATGCATTGTCTTATATGTCCCAGGTTCTCCAGTTTGGAGATAATGGTTTTTGTTGGGCTATGAGTTGAAGTTTGTAATTCCTTGGGCTTCTTAAATCTTCATTTTCTATATCTTTTTCTTCTTTCCTTTTATTCTAGGAAGAGAGTTGGGGGACTTAAATTGGAAGAGCTACCGGGCCTTGAAGTTTTACGGACTCCAGGTTTGGTTTAATTTTAGTTTTCTTAGTTGTTTTCTTCATGGATATAATGATGTTGACACATTTGTAAAAAATAACTACGAGTGTCTTCAATTCAAGAATAGGTATTGTTCCGGTATGTATCCGTTTTAATACCATTAAGTATAACTTTGCTGACATTACATTGATACTAGGAAATACATACAACAGGATATATTTAGTGAAAGGGCATTTTTAGCAACTTAGGATATGGATTTAGTTGATGTTGGGAGGAAGGTATCTTCTCAGAAAATATACCTGTCTGAATATATTTCTTTAATGTGATATCAGGAACAGCTGATGGGCAGACAAAAGTCATTCGTGAAGGGGACAATGGTGTGGCATACTCATGGAATATGAGGGAACAACAATGGGATAAAGTAATTCTTAGTCGTATGCAAACCCATCTATTTTTACATGTCTATCAAAAAGATGAGAATAAATTTGACCAGAAAGAAGTTATTTGTTTTCTACTTGACTTTTCCTCTTCAATGTTCCTAATTTAGATTGGTGAAGTTGTTGATGGGCCTGATAATAGCATGAATCGACCCATCTTTGATGGTATACAATATGATTATGGTAAGATTTTCTTCAAATTTTTTTGTCCTTTTCTTGTAATGTTCCTTTTCCTTTCTTTTTTATTGACAATATACCATGATGCTACTCAGTGTTTGATGTTGATATTGGAGACGGAGAGCCTATCCGTAAGTTGCCCTATAATCGGACTGGTAAGCATGGTTTTTGAATCTCTAGTTTTGGCAGTGCAATCCAGTTTTGCAATTTTGGAAATAATTGCTATATCACAATAATGTATCCATTTCTGACTCCCAATCATTCAGGATTGTTTTTGGATTCATGCAGTTCCTTGACCTGTTATTCTGTGTAGAATTGTAAAAATTGCATTAAACTTGCTAATTTTCTCTTCATGCTGGGAGGGAGTGGTGTGAGCGAGTATTGATGATGTAAAACATGCCATGCTCTTTATGTAGGAAAATTTTGTCTCTGGCCAAGTCTATAATCTCATGATCATAAATCAACCAAAATAACAATAATGGTGGGCCTAGAGTTATTTATACAATTGTGGTTGATTTAGACCCTGAAGTCCACAATAACCTTGTTCATATGAGATATATTTATTTATTTTAATATATGCTGAGTAGTATGGGTTGTGAATATATATATATCTCTGTGTGCTTGTATGTTTGCATGCATATATATATGTGTGTGTATGTATGTTTGCTCCTGTGCCTTGCTTGTGAAAGTTTTCTCTAGGAAAAGTTTCTGCAGAAAATTCTTCAAAAGATTTTGCTTCTAGAAAATTGATTTCACTTGATCAGTTCTTTCGTTGGCATTGCCTTTTACCAAGTTACTTTTGTACCTGTTTTATTTGATCTGCTTTACTCTTCTTTTCTGGATTGTGAGCAAGACTTGGCTAGGGAAATGCCGATGCTTGGTAAAAGTTTTGGTGCTAGAGCATTTGCAAACTCAGGAATATTGACTTGAATTATGTTTTTCCCTAATATCTCTTTACTGACTCTATGGTGGATCTTAATTCTTAAGATCGAAAGCATTTTGCGTTAGAAGTGTCATTTGTTATCTAGATTAATCTGAATCTTCTTAAATGATAAAACTGCATTTTCTATCTCATTGAACCATTTGTAGATAATCCATATGATGCTGCGGATAAGTGGCTGCTGAAGGAAAATCTTCCTGTTGCCTACCGTCAACAAATTGTGGAGTTCATACTGCAAAATACTGGCCAGAAGGACATCTCTCTGGATCAATCCTTTCGTGATCCATACACTGGTTGTGAGTATCAGAAAAATTTTATTCTAATTTGCTCTTAGTTGATTTGGGGTCTTGTTAATCCCAGATGTAATTTTTTTTCCCTTTTTCGTTTGGAAAATATTACGCATTTTTATGTTGCTTCTTTATCCTTTCTGTTCTAATGTTGCAGCCAGTGCTTACATTCCTGGACAGCCTTCAAAACCTGGTATATTTTTTTTTTGTTTGTAACACTATCATTTGCCTTTGGTTTTCAAGTTCCAACTCTCATTCTGTTCCTGAAAGCTTGAGTCAATTGTTTTTGCTTAACAGGTCCAGTTTCAACCCATACTTTTAAGCATATTCCTAAGGTGAGATCTTTGACTTGTAAACGTTGCATTTACCATTGCACTTGATTGTTAGTTTAGATAAATAAGTACTTTTTATTATTACATCTCCATCTATGCTTTAACTATTTAAGCTTGATGAATGCTTATCAAGCTGTCTGGGTACTGCCATGCATGGCTTTATTTTCAATAGTGTGGGTCAAATGGCTTTTCTATTTTTTGTATTCTTGCTATTTAGTTGAATAATCTCAGGAAAAAGATTCGGTTATTTATTTTCAAAGTCTTTGATGCACTGAAGTAGAGTATTCACTGCATTCAATCCATGATATGAAGTAGAATATAAATGATTTTTTGTAAAGCAATATTTTCACTTTATTTGCTTGGTAAAAAAAATCAGTTATTTACTGTTTTAAGTGTATTTGATGCACTGATGTTGCTGAGACAGTTTAGTTAAAGGTTGTCTAGCATTTGCTTACAGTTTTTGAATAGATAATGATAGTTTGGCTCTACATTGTAGCTATATTCACTGTATTAAATCCATGATATGAACTAGTCGGGTGAAGTAATATTTTTGCTTCTTAGTGCTGAACCATATGACTTTTTTCTTGTCTTTATGATTCCAAGACATGGAATAGGTAGAGGCAATTCTTTGTATTGCTGATTAGAAGTAATCTAAGCTTTATTTATTTTATTAATAATCATAATGATCTTGTCTTGTCCAGAGAGGAATGCTTGTCTTTGATACAGCTCAGTTTGATGGGATCCTGAAGAAGATTTCAGAATTCAACAACACACTATTATCCAGTCCAGTAAAATTTCTGCTTAAATAGTGTTAATATACTCCTGTACTTTTCACCAACTATTCAGTAGTTTGTAACTCTCGTTGATCATTCATTTTCCTCTTATATGAAGGAGAATCAATGTCTATCGATGAGTGAGGCTGAGGTGTCAAGAATTGGAGCTATTATTAAAGTTTTGAAGGATACATCACATTATCACAGCAGTAAATTTTCAGATGATGATGTTGCTTTGGTGGCAAAGTTATTAACAGCTTGGGAAGTTGGAATCCTATTTCCTGGTAAAAATGTTGTCCTGGGCCAAATTGTTTTGTATGTCTTCCTGGTATTTATTCTTCATCTGCTCTGAAGTTATAAGTTAGTAGGTGCTTTGTTGTTTGAGATCATTGCACTTTATATAGAATAGCCATGGGACTGTTGTAGTACTGTGATCACATTCACTGACCTAATAGTATTGTGGTGCAATATGCTTAGGGACTTAGATCTCAGGGTTAGTACACTGATTCATGTGGCTGATTATTTACTTTTGAATTGTGAGATTGCAAATTTCTTAAATATGTTTGCAGATAGTAATGCTTTATTACGTAGTAGTTTTAGTGGGGAATAAATTCTAGAAGGCAAGTCTGTTGAATTAGCCATCCTTTTCTAAGAGTAAGTTTGTTAAGTCAACTCTTTATTATACTGTTTTAACTTGTTTGGATCTGATCGTCACTGAACTTTGAGGACTACATGAACATAAGCTACAGAAGTTTTAAGGCACATATGTATTTCTTGAGGCAATGTGATGGGAAAAAGGGGTGTCCAGTTATGTTTTTGTATAGACTGGATCCTATTTTGTAGTAGCATAAACTAGATTGGTTTGTCCTGATCCATGATTTCTCACATTACCCTAATTCACCTTTTGTTCTACAAACCAAAAGATTAGTTATCTATCTTTGTAAAGCCATTTGGATCAGAGTGGTGCATGTACTCACTTTTCCTTGCCTAAGTGCTATATTTATTACATTAAAATAAATTGTCAACTTTTATTGTCCGTAGTAGATTATTTTTGTATTTGTTTTTATTTTATGGATGTCTATTGTCTTTTATTTCGCTCAGGACTTGTTGCTAATCTGTTGTTGAAAAGTATCATTGTTTAATCAACTAAACTTGCTTCCATAACTTCTGGTCTAAACTTTGGAGGAAACGTGTAAAGACCCTAGTTTTGGTCAGATGTAAACATAAATAAATTTGTTACCTATATGCTAGTCCTAATTACATTAGATTTGAATTGGGTATTCTTTTATGTGATTAAAATGAAGTTAACAAATCTTCACTAGTTTTTGTTTCACATTTCAGTTATTGATCTTTTGAGGATGGTTATACTACATCCCACGGGAGCGAGCATACTTTTCAAATATGTCAGCAGTGGAAATGGTAACATACCCTGCCTTTCGTTACATTATGCATCTTTATGTTTGGGAATAATGGTAAGATATTGAGTGCACTTGCTTTCTGTCTTAACATGAATTTAAGCGAAAAGTGGACCTAATAATGAGCACAAATGCAATGCCTTTCTGGAGAATATTTGGTGTGGTGTTAGTTTAATATTATATCTTATTATTGATTTACATTAAACTTAGCTAAAAGGCTGTTTTACTTTTCTGTCACTGATTTTGCCTTTCATCTGTGCTTATCTTTTGAGGCTAGGGTAATAACTACACTCTTTTGGTGTCTACTCTTAGATTCTTCTTTTACGTGTAGATGTACAAAATTTAGTGTCCAATATCTCACAAAGAGAGGCTTGTTCACAAATCTTTCATTTGTTCTTACCAGATGTGCTGTTGACATTGATCAAGAAGGTTACAGCAGGGTCTTCCCTTCCTGCAAATCTTCTGACCAGCATCCGTGCTGTGTCTAACCTTTTCAAGAATTCTATTTTCCATGACTGGTTACAGAATCATCGTGCTGAGGTTAATACATGGAAACTATCTTGGAGATAATGTGCCCATTCTGTGCTAGTTTACTTGCACATATATTGACGTTCCTGACTTGTCTAGACTTTTCTCAGCATTCTTCTATTTATATTGCTTGATTCTTTTGGTTTTGTAGGAGTCTGTCCATTTCTTTTATTCTTTTAATATTATACATCCTTGAAGTCCTTGAACATATAACATTTTATTTTATTAATGAATATCAGCATCTTGCATCTTCTTATGGTTGTGTATTGTTTTCTTTATGATACATTTAAGGTCTTTATTCCTCATTTTATCTTTCAGTAAAAAATGAATAAGGGGAGAAGAAACAAATAATTAATTTTTAGTCTAGTAAAGAGGTACTAGGGTTGTTTTTTAAAATTATGACAATTTCTTAATTGATGTACCAAATCCAAAATTGACAACATTTTTAGATCTTAGAGGTAGAATTGGCTTGCTTGCTGGTTCCATAATCTGCCTGTCAAGCTTTTGCCATTCTTAGGCAGGTCCGTGCTACTATATACTGTAGATGGGAGAAGTTTTAGCTTTTTGCTTGAGCACATGCATTTTAATTTTTATACTATTTTGTTTATTTCTAGATAATTGTATCTGATTCATGTGTTTGGTGATCTTTAAAGTACTTGAATTTGGCGATTTCTTTCATATGTAGATTGAACTGTTCTGAGTTGGTAATCTGTTCATGCTTTATTAAATTATTTTGCATTTCCAGGCATATATTGCTGAGCTGCTTTTTTCTGATTGACATTTAATAATCTTGTAGATTTTAGACACCTTGTCAAGTAGTTACTCATCTTCGAATAAAAATGTGCAATTGGCTTATTCGACAATGTTGCTCAAGTAAGTACTTTGGTAGATGTTCTAATCATGTATGGCTATCTTGCTTGCTTGATCGCTTACTTTATTCTGATAAATTATTATTCTGTTGTTGCTCAGTTATGCTGTTTTATTGATTGGGAAAAAAGATGAAGAAGGTCAAGCTCAAGTTCTTTCTGCTGCACTTGAGGTATATTGATGAAATTATTATTATTTTTAAAAAAAGAAAAAGAAATAAAGAGAAATAGGAAATGAATCGTACTTCTCACTTGTTTTTGCAATAATATTTAATTTCCTTTTGAAGATTGCTGAAGAGGAAAATCTTGAAGTAGATGCAAAATTCCGGGCTCTGGTTGCCATTGGATCATTGGTATGGATCCCTGAACTTTTCATTTTCTCATTGGTTTTTGCTCACTGACTCCCCCCATCTGTGGCCGGTTACTGTACTTCACAGAAACGTAATAAATAAACTAAATTATATAGTGGTGATAATTCTAACCATACTGATAGTATATTTATTGATAATGTTTTGGGTTCTATAAAATCCAGATGCTTGAAGGTGGTGTTAAACGAATAGCTTTGGACTTTGATGTTGTAAATATTGCAAAAGCTGCAAAAGCATCTAATGTAGCCAAGATTGCTGAAGTGGGGGTCGACATTGAACAGATGACCAAGTAGTAGTAAAGCTGACTACGTTATTCCTGGTAAAATCCTTCCATTATTATTTGTGTATAAAGAGGAATCTGAAGCTAACTTACCCCCTCCAAATACAGGAAGCTCTTTGAAATTTTCCTTCCAAGTCAAATTCCTTTATTATAACAATTAATTTGTTTTATTTTCTTTTGGTATAATTATTATTATTTTATATTGTGTTAGACTATCTTTAATCTTGGATCCTGTACATTATGATTTTATTAATGAATCATAGATACCTCGTTGTTTTCACAAAAAAAAAAAAAAAAAAAGAGTCAAAGGAGTCTACCAAATTAATTAATTTTTCAATATAATATATATATATTATGTGTGTATATATATATATATATATACGGTGGACTCAACTCAAATGCTCCTTTCTTTTTTCCGAGTAGAATTGGATATTGGGTACTATATATAATAATAATGATAATAAAAATCAACTCAAAAACATAAATTTTATCTGTCAGAATTAATTTTTTTTAGTGAAATGATTATTTTTATAAAAAAAATAAAATAAAATATTCATTTGTTGTATACGGTTTTTTTTTCATGTGAAATTTACACGAATTTTATAATGTAGAAAAATAATTTTGCTGATGTAGGTAGATTTTATCGGGAAACATACGATCACCTACCGACAATACATCCTATGAATTTACACATTTAAGTGTACTACGGGCTTCGGATCGATTTTTTTTTCCTTTATCCCCTTAAAACAATGATTCTGATTCTGATTCCAATTCCTACGACGATAAAGAATAAAGTTCTAAATTTTCTACTTTAATTCCACTAGAAATTATCTACTTTTCCTGGATTGAGGTAAGTTTGCTCTGTCATTCTCTCAGACATTTTCTGCATTTGCTTTGGGTTTTGTTTTGTTTCTTTTATCCGTCTGGATTTTATTTATTTATTTATTTATTTACAATCTAGACTCACCGGTATTGTTCGTCTTCCTTTGGAAGATTGTTGTATGGGTTTCTGGGAATTGTATGAAATGGTGGGTTATGTGAAATCAGCTGTTATTGATACGTTATGACAACGCTTATAAATTCTTGTTCATTCAGTGGACTTAAAATAATGTACTCTTTTAACTTTTTTTTCCTTACTTATTTCAATTTATTTGAATTTCGTCATCTTTATATGCAGTGTGGTGGAATTCTATCTGATTTTTGGACAGATATAGTCGTCATATTTTAATACACTTTTAGGTTTCTTCAGTTGTCATCTTATTTCTTTCACTACCATTTTTACTTTTTTTACCGGTTGTGAGAAAACACTTGGGGTTTTACCTAAGAAAGTTCCGATTCAGGTGCTATTCTTGACCTCAATGGATTGAGCTGCTTTAAGGTCTGTCCTCCTTTGTGTTGTGTTACCTCTGTTTGAAAGTTTAGCAACTACTTTGTGATGAAAAAATTGAAGCATCTGAAGAATTTTACAATACAACTATTTTTGAGAATTTTTGGTATTGTATTATGTAGAGAAGGGTCATATATATATATATAAAAGTTTAAAGTGTGTGCGTATAGTGTTGCCTGGTGGGTGGAGAAAAAAAGTTGACTAATGTGCTTGAGCTTTCCCTAAGTGGTGTCCATTTTAAGGACTTGATCAATCAATTTTCTCAAAAGGTTAATTTTGTAGTGACTGGATATATAGATGTGCATTTCTGTTATTTGTTTCACTTCCAACAGATTTCGTATAATCCTTTTTGTGATTTGAGTAGCGTTTGTTGCATTGGTGTTGCTATTTCGCTTGTTTTGCTGTGTTTTCTCTCTCTCTTTGAGGCCTCCACATGATTTTTTTAAAAAAAATTTTCCTGATTGGCAGCATATTCAGGTCTTTGCATGTCATGGCCGATGACAGCAGTGGTGAAATGGCAATATCCTCTTATGATGAAAATCGTGATCCTGTTAACTTTGAATGCAACATCTGTTTTGAATTAGCTCAAGATCCTATTGTGACACTTTGTGGCCACCTTTACTGTTGGCCTTGTCTTTACCAATGGCTGCAAGTTCATTCATATTCTCATGAATGTCCTGTATGTAAGGCTCTCGTACAAGAGGATAAATTAGTTCCAATATATGGAAGGGGAAAAGCAAGTTCTTATGAAAGAAACCACTATGCTCCTGGATTTCGTGTTCCAAATCGACCTGTTGGACATAGACCCCAAGCAGCTCCACCCGTTGATATAAACTATTTTCAACAAGATGAGTTGGATCCTATGTCATCTGCACGGTTTGGGAACTTAACTCTGTCTACTATTTTTAGTATTCTGCCAACCATTTTTAGTTTTCAGATGCATGGAATCCATGATGCAACAGTGTATGGGACAACAACCGGATTTCCCCTCTTCTTCTCTAGTTCTTTCCATGGGGGTTATGCTCATGCCTTTCATCAGCATTCATCTTATATACATGGAAAACAGTTCTTCATTGCTATCTTTTTCTTATTCCTTTGTATGTGCATTGTGGGATCCCTTCTACTGTGGTAGGATGCCCCTCTCCTGAAGTTAAACTCTTTATCCCCTTTATTTCCTGTTATTGTACATCTGAAAACTACTAATGGACTCGAATCCATCCCTGTAGTCCAGCCACATGTAGTTTGCTGCAAAAAATTACATATATTGCTGTCAAGGGATACTGACCTACAGTTTTCTTTGCTTTACCTGTTTTATATCAAGGCATACCATGTTCTTGGGCCTTGAATCTTCTTCTTTCACACTTCCCTACCTTTGACATGCTCATTAGGCTGTAAAGAGACTATCCTTTTTTCTGATTCCATGGATGGCTTGCCAATAGTTATGACTTTTGTTTTGATGAGATTGTAAGAAAGGGGTAGCTTTGTATATGTTAGTACTAATGTCCAGTTTCCAACCTGCCTTGTGTTTGATGTAAAATTTGTGGAAACTTGTATTTTCACAGTTATTTTTATCATACTATATATATTTCTTGTGTTCTTCTCCATGTAAGTGTACCATATTCTTGAAATATTCATCCAGTTTAAAGAATAATAAACAGGAATATGTATGTAGAAATTTTTAGTAAAAACTATGGTTCCATGAGACGCAGAGCAAGCAAATGTGATTTTTTTTTTTAAACCCTTTTTATCAAGTAAATAATATTTATAGATATAATTAATAAAAAGAAAATAGTAATATTCTTTAAACATTTATTAGAAATAAAATAAAATAAAGAGAAAGATATTTTCTTTATTATATTATTTTATTGGACACGTCACACGAGAAAAGAAAACCCCGGAATCTCGCTGTGGATAAACTAATCACTGACTACTAACGAGCACTGTCGTCAGGTCGTTACATTTCCCTCCCCCAATCGTCAACAGATTATGGCGATGCAGAGCTTCACCTGCAGGCCTCTTCCCATGGCATCATCCCGACTTCAACTTCAGAAATACCCATCTTGTTTTAAAACAGGCTTCTGTCCCTCCACTTCTTCAACTTACAGTTTCTGCAGTACCAACGGCGTCAGATTTCGCTTTACAGTGTCTAGTAACCTCGAAACCTCTAAGGATGAAAAACAGGGTAAGAAGAAGCAGAAGAAGAAAGCTGGTGTTATCAGCCCCAAGCCAAATATCCTTGTGCCGAAGTCAAATGGCGCTCCCCCTGTTTCCGAGGGGGTAAACAATGAAGCCAGTAGGAAGGTGCTGCAGCAGCCTCAGAAGAAAAAGAGTGTTCAGTTTGGGATTATGACGAGGTTTTCGAAAAGGGTTTTGTCAATGCTTTCTAATTTGCCCTTGGCTATAGCCGAGATGTTTGCTGTTGCTGGCTTTATGGCTTTGGGTATGCACCTCCTCTTATTATTCTCTGATGTCTCCTTTGCCTCTTTACATTTGTCTGAATGAAATTGAGGGGTCTATCTATGACAATGTTGAATCATAAAGACACTTATTTGCAATTTCAATCTTTATCCTTGTAACCAACAAATATGTTCCTTCCATGCCCTACATTCCTTAATAGATTATCCATTTGAGTGAACAGAAATCAAGATCTTCGGAGTCCACTTATGAGTATCATTGTTTGGATTAAGGATCATTTTATGGGCAGATGAATATTAACAATTGTCTTACCTGATTGTTAATGTTAGGAGCCTGCAACTAAATGTCGTTTTCATTTTGAATCTTAATATTTTTGTTTCAATTTGTAACCTGGTATACTGAAACTAATGATGACAGTATATCTTGCCAATGCAGGAACCATCATTGATCAAGGCGAGGCTCCAGAATTTTACTTTCAGAAGTATCCAGAAGATAATCCCCTGTTAGGATTTTTCACATGGAGATGGGTTCTCACGCTTGGTTTTGACCACATGTACTCATCTCCGGTTTTCCTAGGAACCTTGGCTCTCTTGGGAACTTCCCTCATGGCATGCACATATACAAGACAGATCCCCTTAGTGAAGGTAGCAAGAAGGTTCGGTTTCATTCAAAGAACTTCCATCCTCTCTTTGAATTATGGAGTTCTTCTAGGAAACAGCTTCTAACTAATTCAGCTCAAGAAAACAGAAAATACGTCCAAACTCTTTATGTTATTCAACTCATATAACTCTCCTAAAATTCTCAATTCATTGGACACAGAAGGGAAAACTGAGTTCAAAAGTCAGTCTCAATTCTAATGCTTCTTTTTGTTATGTTTTCAGTTCAACCTGAGAGATAGAAAGTTTCACATGCATTTTCTTAGTTCTTCCTATTTATTAAGATGCATGAATGCTGAAATTTAACTGTTATGACTTTGACAGATGGTCTTTTCTATACTCAGCTGAGGCAATCCGCAAGCAAGAGTACACTGACACTCTACCTCAAGCATCAATTAAAGATTTGGGAGTCGTTCTAATGGGGGCTGGGTATGAGGTTTGATGTCTTTGACCCCCTTCCTCTAAATTTTTTTTTCTACTGTTCTGTTCTCCTCATTGTAGTTGGAATGGATGAACGTATACTAACTGAATCTGGATAGGTAGTGAAGGGCCTCAGGTGACCTTGAAAGATAAGAGAGATTTTTCTGTCACCTTACTTTTTTAATGAAAGAAGATGAAAGGCTGAAAAAATAGACTTTGAACAAGTTCAGGAAAATACGAGAGCCATATATCACCTTGTTTTGTTTTTCCTTTGGCATTTCATGTATGACAATGAAGACCCCCAGACCCACAACCTTCCTTCCCAACTGCAAATGCTAATTTGATAGTATTTTAAGAAATTAGCGCTCACATTTTGCTCCTCCAGGTATTCATGAAAGGATCATCTTTATATGCCTTTAAGGGACTAGCTGGTCGTTTTGCTCCAATAGGAGTTCATTTAGCTCTGTTGCTGATAATGGGTGGAGCAACTATCAGTGCTGTTGGAAGTTTTCATGGGGCAGTAACAGTTCCACAGGGTCTAAATTTTGTTGTGGGAGATGTTCTAGGACCAAGTGGATTCTTATCTACTCCTTCAGAAGCTTTCAATACCGAGGTTCATGTCAACAGATTCTACATGGACTACTATGATAGTGGGGAGGTATATCTATTAATCAATTAAATACCTATAATAGCTTATCGTTATTGATATCCCTTGTGAACTTTTTTCCAGGCTTGAGTTGTCTAATGTTATATTCTTCTGTTTGTCTTGAAGGTTTCCCAGTTTCACACTGATCTTTCATTACTTGATCTCAATGGGAAAGAAGTAATGCAGAAAACAATTAGCGTGAATGATCCATTAAGGTATGGAGGGATCACCATATACCAGACAGACTGGAGTTTTTCAGCTCTGCAGATATTGAAGGATGGTGAAGGACCTTTTAACTTGGCAATGGCACCTCTTAAGATAAATGGGGACAAGAAGCTTTATGGAACCTTCCTGCCGGTGGGGGATACCGATTCTCCTGATGTCAAGGGAATGTATGTTTCTTTCCTCAGAAGCTTAAAAAGAACTAGCGTTAATCTATCTAAATTGCAAGAAAAAATAGATATAATGGATGGTGATTTATCTTCGAGCATGTTCTACTCCATGTTGCTAAAGTCATTTAAATGTCCTCTCTAGCAAAGCCTTTAATGTTTTAGTTCTCTTCTCTTTGGTTATGCTAGTTGCTATCTTTAGCTCTTTGTGGTAGCATTAAGGTTTTGAAATAATTTTCCTGTCTAGTGAATGTATTTTTATCTTCGTTTTTAAATGAACTTGATGTTCAGATCGATGCTAGCTCGTGATCTACAGTCAATTGTCCTCTATGATAAAGAAGGAAAATTTGCTGGAGTTAGACGCCCCAACTCGAAGCTCCCTATTGAGATTGATGGCACTAAAATCATTATTGTTGATGCAATTGGTAGTACTGGGCTTGACTTAAAGGTGATAAATAGATTTAGTGTTTTCCATATTACTCACTGAAGAGATTGATCATAAACTATGCTTTGATTAGATTGACCCAGGTGTACCAATTGTTTATGCTGGGTTTGGTGCTTTGATGATCACAACATGTGTCAGTTTTCTATCCCATGCCCAGGTAAAAATTGAAAATATGATCTGATTTGGAGTTCCATGGTTTGATGTTCTAATAATATGTCCACCTTTTAAAGATATGGGCCTTACAAGATGGATCACAAGTGGTTCTTGGGGGCAAGACAAATCGTGCAAAAGGTGAATTTCCAGATGAGATGAATATCCTACTTGATAGGGTGCCAGAGATTATCGAGAAATTCTCAACAAAGCAATCTGATGCCTCCAGTGGAAGTGGCTGATTTTTAAGGTCTTTCATTACAATCGAAATTGGTTTTTAAAAGACACGAGTCTCTCTACTTGTGAGATTCTGATTGCACCAAGCTTGAACTCATTGAACCTAAACTGATGAAATCCAGGTATTCTTCCACACCAAATTGGTTGTCTGATTGTCCCATAAGGCACTGAGAGAACACACACATTCTAAGCACTGCTTAAATGAGTTGACATTTATTGTTATAGCCATGGCTACATCTCTGGCACACACACACACACATATATATATATATAGTTTCAAGCTGGGTTGCTGAAGCCTCCATCCATGTATATGGTATAGAGTATTGTATAGGTAACAATACCATTCTATATGACATACACATATATGTAATATTCTTTACCTACTGTTATGTATTTTAAAAAATATTTTTTATTATTACAAAAAAAGCACTAATTAATTATATATATATATGTAACACACTAAGCCTGAAAAGCATGTTCAACCAATAATAATGAATTATGTGCAAGGATGTTCGTTCATGCAAAGGCTATTTTACTATCAATTCCATTATCATATAAAAAGATTTTATTTAATAAAAGTCAATCGGAATATGGCAGCTGTCTTTTATATTTATAGAGCAGTTATTGAGAGTGAAGGAGTAGGTGTAGTAAGAAGAAGCAATTTTTTTCCTTAAAAAGGTCCCATATCTCTTTACTCGTATTTCTATTTGTCCTTCCCAACTTCCACCGGTACTAATGGGCCATTTATATCCAATTTTGATTTCTATCTTTGTGTAAAAAAAATATTATTATAATCGAAACGTTTTTATAATAATTTATTATGAAAAATTTAGGTAATGACATATGTGAAAAATGTAAAAAAAAAGTGTTGATCCAGATATTACAGATTAACTAATTACAAATATTTTTAAATTAATTTAGACAGATTAGAAGATTGCTTCAATCCTAAGCAAATTAGGAATCACTGTTTTAATCATTTTAGAAGATAATATTTTAATTAAAA
Organism: Asclepias syriaca; assembly: GCA_027405835.1. Classification (NCBI taxonomy): domain Eukaryota; kingdom Viridiplantae; phylum Streptophyta; class Magnoliopsida; order Gentianales; family Apocynaceae; genus Asclepias; species Asclepias syriaca. Next base: position 527,168 of record JAPHNG010000664.1, read on the forward strand.
TAGGAGATGATATTCTTAAAAAATATGAGATAATTATATAAAATTTCAAGAAAGTATAAAATATTATCCATATATATATATATATATATATATAAAGTAAGAGGCAAATGCACGAAGAGCTAGTAATGACCAATCCTTGTAGGAGAGAAAGTTGGTTATCTATTAATACTCCTTACCTGTTAACAACTTTGCAACCCCCTTTTTTGTGTGTATATATAAATACAAAGGCGAAGTTTTCATTCAGCTATTAATCAATTTAGTTTAGATAATGGAGCGAAGCACCCTTGAAGTTGAAACAGAAAAGAAGAAGGAAAATGAAATGGTTGGAATTTGCAGTAGAAGCTGGAAAGAATCCAAGAAGTTGTGGGAGATAACTGCCCCGGCAATGCTCTCTTTAGTTGCTCAATTCTCTTTCGAGTTCGTCTCTACTGCTTTTATCGGTCATGTTGGGGAACTCGAACTTGCAGCTGTCTCCTTTGTTCATAATGTCATCGAAGGCTTCGTGTACGGAATAATGGTCTGCCAAAAAAAATAATATATATATATATATTCTTCTTCTTCTTCTCTCTCTCTATACTAATGTAAGTGTTTATTTCTTCTGTTTGTTGATGGATTGGAAATGTTAGATAGGAATGGCAAGTGCTCTTGAGACGCTCTGCGGTCAAGCTGTCGGCGCTGAGCAATTTGAAATGCTGGGCATCTATATGCAAAGATCTTGGGTAATTACTTCCGTCACAGCCTTGGTGGTTACACCCATTTTTGTGTTCACAGCGCCATTGCTGAAGCTTCTGCATCAAAGTTCAGAAATATCAGAGTTAGCAGGGAAGTATGCTATATGGGTTATTCCTCAATTGTATGCTTATGCAGTGAACTTCCCAACACAGAAATTTCTCCAAGCACAGAGTAAAATGTGGGTAATGACAACAATTTGTGTAGTAATGTTGGGTTTCCATATTTTATTCAATTGGATTCTTGTCTCAAAACTGGGGCACGGCTTACTTGGTGCTGCTATTGCTGGCAATATCTCTTGGTGGATTATGGTATTGGCTCAATTAGTTTATGTTGTCTCTGGTTTTTTCCCTGATGCATGGACTGGATTTTCTTTGCTAGCCTTCAAATCCCTTTCTTCTTTTGTCAAGTTATCTCTTGCATCAGCATTTATGGTGTGGTAGGTTCTTTAATAAATTCATTTCTAATTACCAATGAGCTTCAATTACTACTACTGACTGAGTCTGACTGCTACAAGGGTTTTTTAACTATCAGCTTGGAGCTATGGTATGCAACCATCCTCATTCTCATGGTAGGCTGGTTGAGTAATCCAAAAATCTCCATAGATGCTGTATCCATTTGGTTAGTGACCTCTAATTTTTCATCTCATTAATTGTTTATTACTTATTGCTAATCTTTCCCTTTACCAAATCTAAACACATTCTCTCTCTAATCTCTATAGCATAAACTTCCAATTCTGGACAATGATGGTCTTTTTGGGTTTTGGTACAGCAATAAGGTAATTTTTGTGGTCGTTGTTTAATATTGTTTGATACTTTAAAATGATAAAAGAGTTTCATAAAATTAACTTACCTTGCAGTGTACGTGTTTCCAATGAACTAGGAGCTGGCCGTCCAAGGGCTGCCAAATTCTCGGTTGCTGTCGCGGTAGTTACCTCAACCTCAATCGGAATTGTATTCGCGATTTTGATCCTTGTATTCAAGGGCGATTTCCCCAAATTGTTCTCCGGTAAAACAGAGGTCATAAGAGAGGCCTCCAAATTAGGTTATTTCTTGACGGGAACAGTTTTCCTCAACAGTATCCAACCAGTTCTTTACGGTATCTGAAAAACACTTACTAAAAACCCTAGCTAGATTATTTATTAGATAAGGAAAAAAAAAACGCTGAAAAAAAAAATTTGGAACTACAGGAGTGGCTGTTGGTGCAGGATGGCAACTATCAGTAGCTCTGGTAAATGCAGCGTGTTATTATTTGTTCGGACTTCCTTTAGGAGCTTTGCTGGGCTACAAATTCAAACTCCGCGCGCAAGGAATCTGGACAGGTATTTTAGCTGGTTGCCTTCTCCAGACAGTCGTTTTAATGGTGATTGTGCTTCGAACAAACTGGCAAAAAGAGGTATGGATTTAAATATTAAATATAAACTCAAAACTTCATTAGATCGGTAGATCACCAAATACATTATTACCAGAATTTTTGTGATCGTAGTTTTTTTCTTACTTTCTCTGCGTGCGTCCAGGTAGTGCAGGCGGAGGAGCGAGTAAGATCACACGCTATCACGGCCTCGCCGGAAAATGAAAACGGAGCAACTGAGGTGATTGCGGCTCAGCGTTTAACTTGTTAAACGATGATGAAGTACTAAAATCGAGTTCAATTTCCAACCTGTAAACATCGCCGACGTGATTCTGGAGCAGAGCGCGGACATTTTTTCTTCTTCTGGTCTCGCAGGGCAGTACCAGTACATGATTCCTTTCCTTTTTCTTTTCTTTCTTAATTTTTTTAGGGAACAAATCCAGAATGCACTAGTAAATTGTAGACATAGGTAAATTGAGAAGAAACAAAACGAAGCAGGCAAAAAATAGTTTGAAGAAATTTGATGCACTTCTTCCTTCTTCTGGAATTTGAAGAAATTCATGCTTTTATTTAGGCCTTACTTCCTGGAATTATTATGTAGATTTTTATTTTTATTTTTAGATTAGTATGATAAATTTGCAGAAAACAAAACTATGCTAAGTAAAAGAAAAGCAATTTTACAGAAACGAGGAAGACGAATGATTGATTCTCTGTAGCCCAAATCCAATAAAATATAAAAGGGTGAGATTTGGATTATGTATATATAATATATAATATTTAATTGTTATAATGAAAAGCAATTATTGATTAAAACATAAAAAGATAAATTTTTTTTTATATAAAAATTATTGATTACAAATTAAGCTCATAATAAATTATTAGTGATTGGATAAGAAGGCATTATATTGCTCAACTAATAGAATTAGTGATTATTAAAGTTCATAGAATTAGTCATGTTAGGGGTGAAAATATTTGTAATTCATATAATATATAATATGTATTATTGATTAGTGATAAAAAGATATATGAAAAACAGATTAACTCCAAGAAGTCTAAAAGAATTGATATTATAATAAAACCAATACTGAAAAAATTGCACTAAATTGACCAATGGAATGGAAGATTGTCAACGAAAGGTTACTCTCTCTACCAAACCTCAGCTTCTTCACCCCACACACACACAGATATACACATATATACATATATTTGTTAATATTTGCTCACGTTTCAATCAAATTGATCACCAAGATACCATAGGAGACGTTTAGAACTTTTTCTTTTCCTCTTTCTTTCTTTCTTTTTTCGTTGTTGTATTTAAATTATTTTCAGAACATTTTTCTTGATTTCACACGAATGAATCCTTTGACCTTTAAACAAATGGTTGGTGGACAAGAAGAAACAATAGTAGGTAGGGAAAAACAAGGTGTTTTTCTTAAAAAAGTTTCTCCACAAACAGGGAATGAAAATTAGTCTAATTCATTATAAAATCACAGAATATTTTCTTTTCTTTAAGATAATACACTTACAGGCTAGATGTGATCGTTATCTGGGCAGGCTGCATTATTCCTCCATTTCTGACTCAGTACAGTAGCTTTGGAAAATCATCATCCCTAATTATAATAGTAATAATAGTTATGGGGGAAAAGCTTTATTCTGCTGGGCTGGGAAAACAGGTTGGAAAGAAGTTATGGGAGGAATCAAAGAAGACATGGCACATTGCCTTACCAGCAATCCTAACTGCAGTTACTCAGTTCTCAATCGACTTTGTAACCGCTGCCTATGTCGGGCATCTGGGAGATGTTGAGCTCGCTGCTGTCTCCGAGGTTCAGAATGTCGTCGAAGGCTTCGTCTATGGAGTCATGGTAATTAATCAATTGACTGTTGTGATTTTTCAGCCATTTTCTGTTCTGTAACTGACTAGCTATATATATATATATATGTATGTATGTATAGTTGGGTATGGGAAGCGCTCTTGAAACGCTATGTGGGCAAGCAGTGGGAGCAGGACAGTTTGACATGCTCGGGATTTATATGCAGAGATCATGGATAATTTCTGGAGTTACAGCTATATCTTTAACGCCCATTTACGTCTTCACCTCCCCGATGTTGAAGGCTCTGCGCCAAGATAAAGAAATTTCTAATCTTGCCGGTAAATTTGCTGTTTGGGTGATTCCTCAACTGTATGCCTATGCTTTGAACTTCCCTATCCAGAAGTTTCTTCAGTCCCAGAGCAAAGTTTGGGTCATGACCTTTATTTCCATCTTCACGCTGGGACTTCATGTGTTACTGAATTGGGTTCTTGTGATCAAGCTCAACCAGGGCCTGCTTGGTGCTGCAATTGCCGGAAACATTTCCTGGTGGGTTCTGATTGTAGCCCAACTTGGTTATGTAGTTACCGGTTATTTTCCAGATTCGTGGAAGGGGTTTTCTTGGTCGGCTTTCAAGTCATTGTCTAGCTTTGTCAAGCTTTCCCTCGCTTCTGCAATAATGCTGTGGTAATTAATTGTTATGTGAGAATACTACTGATTTAATTCAATTATAAACACTGCATTACCAGTTTCTCAAGAAGGGTGTTCTTTGACAAAAAATCCCTGCTTCTTGATTTTGATGCAGTTTGGAAGTTTGGTACTTCACAGCAATTATTCTCATGGTTGGAGGCTTGAAAGATGCTGCAATTGCTGTTGATGCTGTTTCCATTTGGTACATCCAGCAGCCAATTCCATCAACTGTTTAAACATTTTTTCCTTTGGTTTTCAATTTCATCCTGTGCCCTCAAAATCTTGATCTTTAGTTCGCCTTTTTCTGATTCGACAGTATGAATTTGCAACTATGGACGCTGATGATTGCCCTTGGTTTCAATGCAGCGGTCAGGTTAGTTACTTTTCCCTTTCGACAGCTTCACAACTACTGATGATGAATAGAATCAGGGAGCATGGGATGAATCAAATTTGATCTTTTTGCAGTGTAAGAGTATCAAACGAACTGGGAGGTGGAAAACCAAATACAGCAAAACTCTCAGTTCTTGTAAACGTGTTGACTTCTGGGGTGCTGGGAATAATATTTGCTGTAATTATAATCGCTACGAGAGACTATTTCCCCTTAATGTTTACAGATAAGCCACGAGTAACGCAAAAGACATCCAAGTTGGGCTATCTTCTAGCAGCCACTATCTTTCTTAATAGCATTCAACCGGTTTTGCACGGTAAGTTTCCAAATTTATTTGTGAAAGTTTCAGAAATTTATAGCTACCTGAACAAGGAGAACGACTCTGGAGGATGTTGTTGACTTTTTGTAGGTGTGGCTGTTGGAGCTGGATGGCAGTTCTCAGTTGCCTTGCTGAATGTCGTTTGCTATTATGTAATTGGCCTTCCAATGGGAGCTGTCCTTGGTTATAAGCTGAACCTAGGCATCCAGGGCATCTGGTGGGCAATGCTCGGTGGAAGCTTGCTTCAGACAATTGTCTTGTTGATCATCATCATTCGAACAAATTGGCTCAAAGAGGTAAGATTCTTTCCATGGAATTCAACTCTATGTCAGATAATGCCTTTGAACCGTTTTCTTCAAATCAAAATAATGTACTGATACCATCCTACCTTCTTGCAGTCTCTTCAAGCTGAGGACCGTGTGAGGGAATGGGGAGGCCCGACTGAACCTCAACCCAGTTCCTGATGCTTCATAGCGTCTGTTATCTTGACGAAAAGAAGCTGAAAGAGATCGTCAAGAAAAGAATAACATGAAGCAGTTCAAACCAAGGAAAGAGAAATGTCGATCTCACAAAAAACTATATTATATTTTCATTGTTTCAAATATGACTGTTTATACATTGGAAGCATTTCCAATTTTTGGTTACACATGAAATTTTGTGTGCAGAACCTATTCTGCATCTGATTGTTCAGCTGAATTCATCCTCTGAACAATCGTTGTGTATACTACATTTAGACTGCCCTAGTCTATGCAAGTTGCAGGACTTCTTCGCGTTTGATGTCGAACACCTTCACAAGGACATCTTCAACAACCTGAGCAAGTTTATTGTGCCAAAAGAATATAAATTCAGAACTATAGGCCATGCAGATCTTAACTTTACTTGCAAGTAAAATGTTTCACGAGAAAAATAATGGTCTAAACTACTTGACAAGAAAAAAGTGGTGTTTAAGTTGCTTCCCACAAGAATATATTTTGTTTCTCTGGAACTTCATCAGCCACACCCCTTTTAATAGGAAACATGATGGAGAAAAGAAGGGAAGAAAAACACTTTTCGGATGTCAATAGTGGCAAGAAGATCAAAAGTTAAAAAGAGACAAGGAAGTCATTAGGTTCAATTCAGTTACATAAACTCAAAACCTGGAACAACTATTCTACTGGTCATTTTCCTAATTCTGGAAACAAAAATCATCAGGTTCCATTGAAGATGATGCTCTGGGTGCCTGATTTCTGATTTTGGACCAATAATACAATGCAAGAAACAAAGCCTAGAGTGTCATGGATATTACCTTATCAGGGGTTGATGCACCAGATGTTATTCCAATCGTGATGGGGCCTTCAGGGAGAAAATTCTCCTTCTCAACCAACTCACCGTGCTGTCCAATGAGGAATTATAATAAGTATCTACTAAACTATTAGCATATAGTGTACCATAATGAATTGTTTATGCTAACTTACCAGTAACTTGTAACTTATTCTGTGTCCAGGACCTATTCTCTGATCACTATCAATCCAATATGATGGAATTCCGCGTTCTTCAGCTATCTCCAGTAGATGTGAAGTGTTGCTTGAGTTCCAGCCTCCAACAACTAGCATAAGATCTAGAGGTTCATCAATCAGCTTGTACATGGCATCTTGCCGCTCCTGAGATAAAGGTTCATATATTGGAAGAAGATAATTAGGTTTAGCTTCACATAGGACTCATTTCTTGCTCAATCTTTACACTGGTCAAATTCAATAGGTTCAATACCATGGGGTACTTCTTGTAGAAACAAAGTTCAGAACATCAAAGATGAGATGTGAACTCAGGTGGTCATGCTTTTTAAAGGAAGGAGATGAACAACAGAATAGCAATTCATAAATGGGTTGATGTTTGAAATTTAGAAGGCTTTCAATAGGATTACATTGAGCAGTAACCTTTTAGCAGTGAACCTAATTACATAACTTGGCTCAAAGACACTGAAGGTGCAAAGTGGTTGATTAAAACATAAGAAAATATTGCATCCATATTTTGATAAGACTCAAAAGAAAAAATATGTCATGCACAAGAGAGAGTGAAAGAAAATTTACTTGAGTTGCATCACAGATGGTGTTGAAACTTAGAAAGTGGTCATTGACATTTGTCACTCCATACTTACGCATCATTGTCCTCTCAACCAGTTTTCCTGCAAATCCAAACTCGTGTTAAAATGTCAAATACAACATGCAGAGAAGAACGGAACAGTGTGAAAGAAAATCCAACCAATTTCCTCTGTTTCCCCTTTCAACATTGTTGTTTGGTTTGCAATACCAACTTTTATGAGATCTATATCTGGATCGAAACCCTTAGAAACAGCAAATTTGAATTTCTGCAAGAAAAACAGGATAACTTGTCATGGAGCAGGTGAAAAACATTTTCAATCAGTGCAAATAGTTGAAGACAGAAGTCATATAAACTGCACCTCCATAAATGCCTCCCTAGTTGAACTGGAACCATCAAGCTGACCACCAAGAATATAATCACAAACATATGTAGCCTACATGGTATTAAAAACCTCAATGGTTAAAACTCAAGAATCACAAATATTACTTTCCTGGAACTAGGATTGAATATGGACATGTAAAAAGTTGAATCCTAAAGAGCCAAAAATCAATCATACCTCTTTCATGTTCTTCACAATAATATATTTTCCTGCAAAGGATGCAGTAGCAATAGTCTCCTCATGGTTATATTTGCCATGAATAATTGATGTATATTCTCCCTTCTTATGCTTTTCAACAATATTCCAAACCTTCACAATGAATTGAACAAATTTAACAATTGTCTAAATTTATAAACATAGGGGAAAATGTAAACAACACAAGACAATGAGTAGTTAACTATAAATGCAGGGAACCTCTTGCCAACTTTATGGGCTGCAAGATTTAAAAGTACCTTTGATACCCATGGACAAGTGGTGTCAACTATTTGTACATTCTTGTTGCTCAAAGTTAACATTTCATCCACTCCAGCTCCAAAAGCAGGCAAAACAACAACATCTCCCTTCTCCACAAGATCAAATTGCTTCTCCCCATTCTCAAGAGGAAGCGGTTTTACTTCCATTTCCTCCAGGCGCTGATCAAGAACAATCATTTGAACAATACAGTTAGGTTAAAAGAAAAGTAAAAATGATGCTCAGAAAATAACATGATTGATCACTGAAAGAGCATTCATTACAAAGAATACTATTAAATTAAATAGTTAATGATCTTGGATATAACATCTTTTATAGGCTAAGGAATTTTGATTGGCTGCTAAGACTTTAGTTTAAGGCAGAGGCAGAAATTAATAATCACATATATTCTCATTCTAAAAATATGGATGAAAAAAGATCTGCAGAAAGTAAACCAATTACATCACATGTTTCATTTAAACAGTAATCACTTAAAGGACCCACTGGTCTATTTGACCTCAATAAAGGTTTGGCTCTTCAGTCTCAAATGGTTACGTATAAACACAAAACCAAATCAGAGCAATAGCAAACTTATATACAGGGATTGACTTCTCAGGAAATGAAAATTAAAAATGTGATCAGAAGTATTGCAAGGTATAGACAAGAAGGAAAATGAAACTACTGACAAACACCGCAAAACATCCCCTTTCATAACATGAATTACGAGAACACTTCTCAAGGTATTTGTGAGAATTAAAAACCTTATTAACAGTTGGGTTATGAATAATTTCATTCGTTAACCATATCTTCTCTGTTGGAAACTGTTGTCTGGCCTCATAAGCAATCTGAACAGCTCGTTCAACTCCCCAGCAAAACCCATATGCTTCTGCAAGTTTGACAGTAACGTTTCCCCATGTGTATTCATATCCATTCTCCTTCAATTTTTTTATGATGTCACCTAAAAATAATCGAATAAAATAACATAAAAAATTTAGCTTTTAATATTCGAACTAAAAACCATACAGCGAAAGAGCAAATTGCATCCAAGAATAGAGGAAGATTTAGATGAAAAAATCATCCTTTCTAAAATCTAATCACCAACAAAGTGGATATCATAATTTGAACTCGTAACACATTTCTCCGATTCACTTACTTCTTTTTCATTCTTAAACAATTCAACGGGAAAAGGTCTACCTAGTTTTTATAAGCAAGACTTCCCAGGAAATTTTCACAAGGGAAGGGAAAATGAGAGAAAAAAGTGAAATTAAAGTTACTTGTGTATTCGCGGTTCATTAATTCAACAGTCGCTTCTTTGTGTCCGAATCCTTTCCGATTATAATTCTTGCTTCTAGACAAATTGTGCCTGAACTTCTTAGCATCGAATTCCGACTCGTCGGAGGTAGCCGTGACGGAGGACACAGAAATGGAAGCATCTTCCCCGGCAGCAGAGCATCGCACAGACACAGGTTTCCGGCACCAGAAAATTCTTGGCTCCCTCAAGCCGAGGTCTGCCGTCCGAGGGGATAGTCGGGAGAATTGCAAGGAGATAGCCATCTGTCAGTCGGTTAATGGAAGTGGCGCACGTTAGCACGGATACGGGCGAATGGAGATGGAATTATGGGCATACCGTTTTTAAAGAATATAATATAATATATATATATACTCAGCAATGGTAGATTCTGGTTGTTGCGCTTTCCATTTTTCTTGCTTTTTTTCCATTTTTTTTTAATTTTAATATATAAATTTTATTGGATAAGATTTATTATTAAAATTTTGGCATTTTCCCACATAGCATCAGTAAATATTTTGATGCTCTTTGAACTTATCTCCTATTTTATATATTGAAATACAAAATTTAAACATATTTTTACATAATTAAAAAAAAATTAATATTTTACAAATATATATTATACAACCTCTCAAACCTAATGCATACACATGTATTTTTATTTTATTTATTTTCAAAAGAAAAAGAAAAACTTACATTTTATTTAAAGTTATTACTTTTATTTTATTAGGAGAAAAAAAAACACTAAAATTATTAATATCCATTTTAAACTTGCCATATCTGTGTTATTTCCTTTCCAAAATGTGGTGTTAACCTATGCTGACGTGGCATTTTATGTTTGTGCTTAGCTGTAGAAAAAATCTAATTTTAATTTTGAATAAATCTGATAACTAATTTCTCAAAAATTATCTTAACATAATTTGATATTATTTATATATTAAATGGAAATTAGGGGTTCGAAAATATCTACCCCACAACCTTCTAGAAATCGTGACAGGTGACACAAACCTAAGCCGCTAGTTAACATGTGGTTAACAATTTAAAGTTTAGGAAGGTGTCAATTATATTGCATTTGGTGCCAAAAAATTTATCGTAAAATAATTAAATTTGAATACAAAATATATATATATATATATATAAACTTGTTATGATACATACAATAAAATGGGTCGAATTTTGGGTTTAGGGAATAAAATTGCTTTATCAGAAAATGGAAGGAGAAAGGGAAAAGAGATAATTATCAGATATGCAATATGTGGCCGTGGTGTTGCATCATGTGCATTAAACGGCCATGCCTAAATTCTTAGCCGGAAAAAATTCTCAGAAATTGAAATAACAGTTCTACTTGCTAGTTGCTGCAGTTTTCTTCTTTCCCCCCACGATGAAGATGCAGGTCTTGAATTCTCTAGATTCGTTCAGTATAACCCATGATATACCTCAATGTGGGTTGCTAAAGAGGCCATTGATCTTTGGTGGAGTTGTTAAGTTGAGAAGCATGGACGAGAGGAATGCGGGTGGTTTCAGAAAATTTAAAGCTATTAATTGTAGAGCTTCTGCTGCTTCAGGTGACACTTTATTTTTCAATTTATTAGAAGTTTACTTCTATTTTCTTTAATCTTCTTGCGCCTTATTCACATACATTGATGCTATTGGAACTTGGAAGTGGGTTTGGGAAGCTGTAACTAAAAGGGGGAAGAATTTGTTGTGATTATGTTTTTTTTTTTCCTTGTAACTACAAAATCAGTGAAATGTGGGAACATTTTGGGGCGAAACTCCTGGCTTTTGATTGATTTGATCTTGTGTTGCTGAATCCGGATCATCAGAAAACCTTGTGAAGAAAAACATGCACTGTTTATGTTCTTTTGTTCTTGCATGAATGCAGCAGAAGATAACTGGGTCATTGATAGAGGAATGTGTATCTATTTTTGTGCATACGTTAGTTTAAAAGTCTTACTGAAGCATGTAGATAATGTAGCTTTCTGAAAGAGAAAGGTTTCAACTACCTGTTTTCTTTAACTTAAAAATGAGTAGGGTAATGATGAAAATTTTTGTCTGGTGTTAAAATTTCACTGACACAATAAAAGAAGAATGAAATGGAGAATGGTTCAGACAAGTTAAATATCCAGGGACTATCTTCAAATCAAATAAACTTCACTTTTTTTTCATTTGTCCCTGAAAGGAAGTTTATAAGAAAACATACTGGAAAGTTCTTGAATGAAATAAAAGTTTTGCCTTACTGGTAATGAAAACAAACTAGTTTCCTTCATTATTTCCATTGAGATGCTTCTCCTTTCCTTTGATCTGATTGAATAATATTTCCAATGATGTTCCACCTTTTCCTTTTATTCATAAGTGGCTTTGGTTTTTTTCAAGGTGCCATCAATTCTACTTCCAGTGCAGTGGAAGCAACTTCATCAGATGTTGGCATGAAGGACGGGAATCTTGTTTTTGTTGCTGGTGCTACTGGCCGAGTGGGTTCTCGGACTGTGAGGTCAGATTTTACCGATGCCTTTGTGCAATCTGAAGTCAAGCAGATAGAATCTTCATTACTGATATGGGCAGCTATATTTCCTGCAGGGAGCTTCTAAAATTAGGATTCAGAGTTCGAGCTGGTGTTAGAAGTGCTCAAAGAGCTGAATCTCTTGTTCGGGTATGAGTTACTTACTACCTGGTCAACATTTATTCACTCTTAACCTAAATATAGAACTAATTTGGTTAAATTTCCTGCAGAGTGTGCAACAGATGAAGCTTGATGGTGCTGCTAGCTCATTAACTCCACGTAAGATGAGAGCACTTTTAGTATCATCTTATATGCATCTCCATATTTTTTACCTGTGCGGAATTGATTTGTGGGGTATTCTTATGCTAAAATCAAATGTTTCCTTGGTCTTTAGCCAGCAATAGAGAGGCTTGAGATTGTGGAATGTGACTTAGAAAAGAATGAAGGGATTCGTGGGGGCCTGGGGAATGCCTCTATTGTTATATGCTCTATTGGAGCAAGTGAGAAAGAAGTGTTTGACGTGACTGGTCCATGCAGAATTGACTATCGGGCCACAAAAAACCTTATTGACACAGGTAACCTTTTGCATGTGGCCATATGGTTCCTATCAGGAAAAACTAAATGCACAATATTTAGTTCATGTGTTTTATTTATCTCATACATTGGAGGGAGTAAATTTGATGTATAATGCATGAATTTCTGTGCAGCATCTGTTGCAAAAGTTGACCACTTTATTTTAGTCACCTCTCTTGGAACAAATAAGTTTGGATTTCCTGCAGCTATTTTGAAGTGAGTGTGTATATTCTTCTTCTGCAGTATGATGAATGTTTTTTATTAGGGTAAAATACTTTGGCTTTCAGAAAAGAGTTAACTTCAATGTTTAATCAACAAGATTTTTTTTTTTTTTTCTTTTTCCGTTTGTTGTGCAAAAGCTTGTTTTGGGGTGTCTTGATATGGAAAAGGAAAGCTGAAGAAGCTCTGCTTGCTAGTGGACTTCCTTACACAGTAAGATCTTTCAGTGCGTCTGTCCTAGAAGGAAAACAATCAAATGCTTTGTTGTTTTTATACCAACTTAGGCTTCTTTTTTCCTTTCTGTTCAGATAGTAAGACCAGGAGGAATGGAGCGGCCAACTGATGCTTACAAGGAAACTCATAACATAACTCTTTCAGTGGAAGACACTTTATTTGGTGGCCAAGTGTCAAACCTTCAGGTATTTTCCTGTTTACCTTATTTCCATCATGGAATATATGGGATTTAACGATAATATGTGGTGTACTACCTTTAGGGTTGTTTTAGATAAATTTTTCCCCTTTCACTCAGATAAGAATTTAAAAACCAATAGATTTTTATGTTCGAACTAGCTAAGAAGCCCTCGGGAAAGTTACCTTGGGAAAACATGCATAAATACTTTGTCAAAAATTCCATAAAAATGACTTCCATTTTGGAAAGGCTATTTCATTCCATATGTTTATATTTGAAGAATTGGTACTATAATGCCATCCTGCTGTATTGGAAATCATTAGATGACTCATTATCTTTCATGCCTGACATCAAATTGGTGGTTCTACTGAGACCGACAGAGTACATACTCCCTTGAGAGAACCCAATACTGCTTTATCTAGGGCTAAGATTTATTCTATTCTGTAAAAGATAATATCTTCTTCTATAGTGTGAAACTCAATCCTACATCAGAGATATAAATTTCAATTATGTGACTTGGAGCCAAGATAACTTCAGTTATTCAATATCAGGTGGCAGAACTCATGGCATTCATGGCAAAAAACCGCAGTCTTTCGTATTGTAAAGTGGTTGAAGTAATTGCAGAAACTACAGCTCCATTGACTCCAATGGAGGAGCTTCTTGCTAAAATTCCATCACAACGAGATGATGGCAATGTATCCAAGGTAAATTCTTTCAGTTCCCAAGGTTTTTATTGCATGTGCTTCATTACATCTTCATCCTCAAAACACTTGAAATCTTATAAAGTTTGTATCAGGATTGTAGTCTTTATTTTACCTTTATTATTGCCTTCCTTATTTTTTTGTTAAACATTCATCATAGATAAGTATGGGACTTCAGTTATTTTCTACCAAGTTCAGTGATATGGATTTCTCAATCTATCTAGCTCTGGATCAAGAATTTTTATTTAACTTTGTTCCTAGGCTTTAGGTAATGTGGACAGACCTGGGACTGGAATTCCTGAAAGATCACCTCCCGAAACTCCAAGCATTTCTGTAGAGAGCAAATCTACTCAGACTAAGGCAGCTGCACCGACACCACTCTCTCCGTATACTGCGTGAGCATAGTTGTCAATAATAGTTTTGCATGCCTCCCATGCTTGTCACAGAATTAACTAATCATATCCAACTTTAATGAAGCTATGAAGACCTAAAACCTCCTACATCGCCTAGTCCAACACCAAGTACTGGTGCCAAATTAGCAGCTAACTCTTCTCCTGTAGCAGTGAATTCAATAATAGAACTCCCAAGCATCCCCACAGAGAGTGAAGGAAAGAAAGCAAGTCCATTGTCACCTTATAATAAGTATGTTCACTTACCCCAATTTTCTTTTGTTGTATCATCTAAAAGGTATTCTTGGGTTGTCTAATGGAATCAAATCCAATGATAAAATGAAAAGAAGAGTACCACCACTGGACATGATACTTCTTTATGCATTGACTTCACTTATATATTTTTCTCTCTACTTGCCATTGTAGCTATGAAGACCTGAAGCCTCCTACGTCACCTTGTCCATCACCACCAAGCATTGGGGCCAAATTAGCAGCTAACAGTTCTCCTGTGGCAGTGAATTCCATAGAACTCCCAAGCATCACCACTAAGAGTGAAGTAAAGAAAGAAAGTCCATTATCACCTTATATAAAGTAGGTTCACTTGCCTCCATTTTCTTTTGCTATATCATCTAAAAGCTATTCTTGAGTTATCTAATGGAATCAAATCTCATGAAAATAACAGTACTTACTACCACTGATCATCATGATCCTTAAATTTCTTCTTTTCTGCAAAATATGAAGGTCAAGTTGTATTTTGTCTCTCTTCTCTCTTCTTTCCATTGTAGTTATGATGATCTGAAGCCACCCACATCTCCAACTCCAAATCCACCTAGTGGTGGTTCCACAATAGCAGCCATTAATGTTTCCACCAAGCCTGAACCAGCTGCTGCAGTGAAATTGGAAACTAAAACGCCTTTGTCTCCATACACAGCGTTAAGTCTTTTCCTTCTGCTCATTGTTAATTAATAGTTCACTTATGTCAGGTTTGTTTTAACTATATATATATATATATATATAAAGATTAACAAACTTCAGTGGGTCTGATTTATTTTCTGCAGTTATGAAGACCTAAAGCCACCCACTTCTCCAATTCCCACTCCAAGCGGACCTAGAGAGTAAAGTTTTGGAGCCTCAGCCTAAAAAGAATGCTGCTTGGGAGCAGAGTTGTGTAAAGGATTTTAAAGGCTTCAACCGAAATTTTTTATTATATTTTGTTTTATATTTAATTTTCATTAAAATATCAGAATACTTTTTATGAATTTATTTTCTTTACTTATTATATAATAGAAAGAAAATGCTACAAATTTTTTTTTAAAAATGGTGGGAATAATATAAAATAAAAGAATAAATTGTTCATGATTTAAAATGAAAAGTAAGTCCTCAAGCTTGGGGGGCAAATGAAAAGCGAAGGGTTTATATAGGGTTTTTTTGGCCTTACATTTTCGAACCTGAAAGATTACGGCCCCAAGAAAGGATGAACGATACAAACCAGAAAACGACGCAATCTCCGAAAGCTGACGTGCTCCCTTCATCCGCTTCGGCATACCTCGATCCTCAATACTGGTACTATGCAAATTACTGGTGCCAAGCCAAGAAAACCCAATGGAATTTTCATTTTTGGATTTTTTTGTTTGTTCTGGCGCTGATTTTGAAATTTTCAGGGATGAAAGATTTTCTCAAGAAGACCATTACGAGTGGTTCAAAGACTACACGCACTTTCGTCATCTACTTCTACAACACATGAATTCCCATTCTTCTGTAACATTTATTTCTTGTATTCTGATATATGCCCTTTTTGAGCATCAAATTTCAGTTTGAATTTGTAATATGCTAAATAGGTATTGGAGCTGGGATGTGGGAACTCTCAGTTGTGTGAAGAGTTGTATAAAGATGGGATTACTGAGCTAACCTGCATTGATTTGTCAGCAGTAGCAGTGGAGAAGATGCAGCAAAGATTAACATCCAAGGGATATCGAGGTTTGCCTTTTTTTTTTTTTTTTTTACTATACTTCTTTTAGATTGTGCCTCCAAAGAGAAAAGCTAGAAAGAAATTGTTGCACTCTGTGTAATTTTTTAGACCATGAAGCCTGAAATTATAAATTGTTAAACCAACAATTGATTCTCTGTGCTCATTGCTCAAGAAAAACAATGCCGGTAGATTATCATTCCCTTTTTTGGATGGTAGTAATTTATATAATTCAAAAGTCTTGCATATCGTTGGTTGTTCTTTTCTCCTTTGCTTTGATATTAAAACAATATCAGTGATCTGAGAAGTTATTTGCACATTTTGGTTGCTTATGTTTTTCCCTTCTGTTTATTTGGTCAGAAATTAGGGCACTGGTGGCTGACATGCTAGACCTACCTTTTGGAGATGAATGTTTTGATGTTGTTGTTGAAAAAGGAACCATGGTAAGTTATTAACATTGGAAAGCTAGATATTTATCCTTTTGGTGTTTATTTAGGATATAGTTTGGAATTTAATTCTTGTCCTAGATCAATCAAGAATGTATAGTCTTTCCAATTTGAAGGATGTGCTGTTCGTGGATAGTGGTGATCCATGGAATCCAAGGCCTGAAACTGTGAACAAGGTTATGTCAATGCTTCAACAAGTTCATAGGGTTTTGAAACCAGATGGAATTTTTATCTCAATCACCTTTGGCCAGGTACTAGGAATGTGAAAGCAGGAAAGTGTTTTTTTCAATTCAAACCATGCTTGGTATATGAAAAAAAAGTTGAATCTTACTTGATATCATATTCTTTATAGCCACATTTCCGACGCCCTTTCTTCAAGGCTCCGGAATTTACTTGGTCAATTGACTGGAGAACTTTTGGTGATGGATTTCACTATTTCCTCTACATCTTGAAAAAGGTCAGAGCTGGATAAGCTTTAAGAAGATATTTTTTATTGTTATGTGTGAAAGAATTTTGCAGTTTCTGAATTAGTGGGCTCTTTATTTGGTTGTCAATTCTTATAATTTCTGGTGCTGCTAACATATCTTTAAGGAGTTTGAAGGTCAAGGTAAAAGCCATAGCAAATAAAACTGATGGATTTTTGTCTGTGTGAATTCTGAAGAATGATATACATGTATATATATATATATATATATATATATATATATATATATTTCAGGGACAAAGGTCATCAGAGAAAGAGGAGTTGGTTGAGAAGATTGATATGCCAACTATCTCTCTTTACCATGAAGAATTAGATAGTGAAGACTACATTTTCCGTACCAACATTGATGACTTGTAAAACTGGGGAGATTTGCCATTTTTTTCTGCTTTATATCAAGCTATCCATCCTTGTAGACTTGTTATATGATTCCATTATATAAATAAGTGAAGTAGTCCTTGCCAGTAAATCTCTCAGCCTGCAACTCTTGGGGTTTTATATAATTCCTATTTGGTCTTTCAATTTTTCTTTACAACAATGGGAAGGAAAATATAATTGTCCATTGATATGAAGTCTCATATTCTTTGCAGATTAGTAAGGGCTGAAAATTTCTTACTTATTTGAATAGGTCATGTTTAATGGTAATTCACACTTTAATAAAGATATATATATAAATAGATGTCTCAAATATATATATATATATATATAAATAGATGAACAAAAATAAAATATAATGGTTGTATTTTAACAGGCCAAACTTTTGGCCCAAAATAATTAATTAGCCCAATACTTGTTATGTGACTAAACCAAACAATTACTAAAACATTGGTTAAAATGAAAAAATTCTCGCTAGAAGAAGGGGTTGAACCTTCGACCTTGTGGTTAACAGCCACACGCTCTAACCAACTGAGCTATTCCAGCAATCAATATATTTAAATCATTTTAAATATCTAATAAATTTTAAGAAAATAAAAATGGATGGAACGGTAACCAGATGGGCCAAAAATGACCATGTTTCATGGGCTTATCCTCCTCAATGTGATACTTTTTTAATTTAATAACTCATGAACGGCCCAGTAATATTTTTCAAAGTAAATATCGAAAACTAGAGGGAAATAAGAAATAAATAATAATAATAATAATAATACGGAGTATTTGACTCGAGGTAAAGGAAAATGTCTTGAGTAGGCATACGCTCCCTTGCTTCTGCTTTCCTTATTTGCGGAATTCCTCAGCAATTTATCGCTTTCTTCCGGCCGGTGAACAGTTACAGGCTGCCGGTATTTGAGCTTCGATCTCTCTCTATCAACCTAGTTGCGGCATACATGTCTTTCATTTTTTCGCAGAACCATTCAATTTAATAATCGATCAATCTAATTGCGTATACGCATATGGAGGAAGATTGGTTGAGTAGTGAAGAAGACTACTCTAGTTCTGATCGAGAATCGCCTGACGGATTTGATAATGAGGATTTGGATACTCATTGGGTGCCTCCTAAGGCACCTTCTTGCAAGGTTCATCAAACTGTTGTTGCTTGTTTTTCTGGGTTTCTTTCTTTCTTTATTTAATTTCGTTTTTAATTGTTTAGTTGTATGAAGCTATATTTCTTTTGTTTTTACTAATTACGTTCGATAAGCTTTTATATTTTGCATTTCCCCTGGCATTCTTCTGTTTTTAAAGCATTTGAAGATCAAATGTTTCTTGTGTTTTATGATTGAGTTCGCGTTCGAATTGTTTGTCAAACCTGGAAAGTTCACAAATAATTTTTTTATTATATATTTTTTTGCCCGGTCACCTCTAAAAAGAACTCCATTTCTTATTTTTGTGGAAGTCAGCAACATCTTATTTTTCTTCCTCTCATAAGGAATCTTGGGTCCATTTCCTCTAGTTTTAGTGTTTGTTACTATGTGTCAATGGAGGAACCATTTTTGTAGGAGGACTTGAGCTTGAAAAAAAAAAAACTGTTCTTCAGTCAAGAGGTTTCACCGTCAAATGATCTTATCTTTGTTCTGGTTATTCTCAGTATGAAATTAAGAAAGGAAGGTATTTAATGAAATTAGGTGAGAAGTTCTTAAGAAGGATAAGGAGTTGGGAGAAACAAAGAAATTCTCGTTCATCTTCTTAAATGTTATGATTTCAGATTGATGAGCTCTAAAATATCCAGCAACCCTAATGGTTTGAGTTACTTTTACCAGATAAAGTCATCAACACAATAAGCAGAGAATAAAAAAGAGTGGTGGATTCTTCTGATGGATCAAGAGAATGATTATTTTTGTGAAAATGTTTCTATTTTTTCTATTACAGTCTTCAGATGTATGACCTTTTGTTTCTTTTTCCAGGTGATTACAAGAGAATCTCTCTTAGCTGCACAGGTAAACATAAATAATAAATGCCTTTTCAGGTTTCTTAATTTTGTCATTTTACATTATTGAAAATACCTAGTTCGTTGAGGTAATTGATGTTGAGTTTTTCTGTTTGGCTCAGAGAGAAGATCTGCGTAGAGTAATGGAGATGCTATCTGTACGAGAACATCATGCTAGGACATTACTTATTTATTTTCAGTGGGATGTTGAGAAGCTTTTTGCAGTTCTTGTGGAGAAGGGTAAAGCTTGTTTATTTGATAGGGCTGGTGTAACTGTGAAAATTGATTCTAGCGGCCCTGGATCTTCATCCACTGTGTTCTGCAATGTATGCATTGAGGATGTTCCTGGCAGTGAGGCAACTATGATGGACTGTGGCCATTGCTTTTGCAACAACTGTGAGTGATATTTCCTTTTAATAGAGCTGGAGACATAGTTTGCTTGAAAGTGAAAAGCTGAAAGATAATAGTTTTTGTTCGGTTATCCAGAATAGTATTGGTAAACTTCCACCAGAAGACATCATATAATTCCTGACTGGGATTGATCTGATTATACTGTTAAAATGTGTACATAATGCATGCACATGTCAGCATTTGCTTTTCTAAAGAATATGAATGAAGCATTCGTTGATTGGATTTAACTATTTCTTCACACATGTTATTCCCTGTCTTCTAGCATGTAAAATAGGATAAGCAGCTTTTTATTTGATAAGTTTTCAATATATAAAAATCTCAATTTATTGTTACTCTTTCCAATGCTACCTTCGGAACCTGAATGAAATTTTCATCTCCTGTTACTTAGGTTGGACTGAGCATTTTATTGTAAAGATAAATGAGGGTCAGAGTAAACGTATCACGTGCATGGCACACAAGTGCATGGCTGTATGTGATGAAGTTGTAGTCAAAAACCTTGTTAGTATAAAGCACCCCGAGTTGGCCAAGAAATTTGACCGTTTTCTGCTTGAGTCATACATTGAGGACAATAAAATGGTGAAATGGTGCCCTAGCGTACCTCATTGTGGAAATGCAATACGTGTGGAGGATGATGAATTTTGCGAGGTCGAATGTTCATGTGGTACGCAATTTTGTTTCAGTTGTCTATCAAATGCACATTCACCTTGTTCATGTGTAATGTGGGAGCTTTGGACAAAGAAGTGTCGAGATGAATCAGAAACAGTAAATTGGATTACTGTTCACACCAAACCTTGTCCAAAGTGTCACAAACCGGTGGAGAAGAATGGCGGTTGCAACTTAGTAAGCTGTGTCTGTGGACAAGCTTTCTGGTGAATTCTCTATTTCTGCTATTCCATATTTATCATACTTGCCATAAAGATAAAAAAAATTCTTTGAAATTTAACATTCATGTGGAGGAACAAATTCTATTCTGGGCAGAGTTATGATTTCACGATTGGAGTTGTAAATTGGTTCTCATGTGGTAGTTGCATTTCCTGCCCTTGTGTTCCTTTTCTTCTCCTGTATTGGTATCTTTTATCTTACATCAGCAAAGAGGGCAGGAGGGTTGTTAAAGATTTTCGGCTTAGTTTTGAAGTTCAAATTTTGTTTATTGTTGCTGCTGTTGGTTCTTTTTTGTCCTTTCTTTCTCTTTTCATTGTGTGTTGTTTGCATGAATGTGTTCTGTCATTGCTTGCATTTTCTGAGAATGACAATATAGATCTGTAAGGTTAGTTTTCAGTTCAATGCTGTTCATTCTCTTTGTTTGAGTGTCACAATCATAGATTCTTCATCTCTATGATTTCTGTCAGATATAATACAATGTTGTTCTTCTCTCTTTTTTTTGGTGCATAAGGTCTAAGCATGAAATTAAGTATCTGAAATTTTTTGAAGACAGACCTAAAAATACATGCAACAAAACAAATTTGTTTATGTGAATTATTTGTGAGGGTTGGTTTATTCCTGGATCATCCCATGATTAGTTTTTCTGTCCAACTTTTCAACTCGGAACTGGGAAAATTAACAGATGTCCTCTATTTTAAATTGTTACTCAGGTGAGTACGTAAGTTTGTCTTTAAGTTGCCTGATGGACATACAAGTTTGTTATCTAAACATATTCTGCCATATGGGTGAAAGTCTGTAATGGTTTGCATTCAACCATTTTGGAACCCGTACTGATGCTCTTAAAGTTCTTTCTGTTATTCTTTTAATTAAAAATTAACTTGGATGCCATACCCTGAAAGAGTTTGGAAATACTTTCCAGTGCTATTCTCTATTATGCACACATTTGGTGAATATTGTTTTTCCTGTCCATCAGCATGCTTTATGGCATACTTTGGTTGAAATTTCCATTTTTTCTATGCAAATGTTTATTCAGTTGGCTTTGTGGTGGACCTACTGGCCGAGACCATACTTGGACATCTATAGCTGGTCACAGCTGTGGTCGGTATAAAGTAGGCAGGGAGCAGAAGACTGAGCGTGCAAAGAGAGAGCTTTATCGTTACATGCATTATCATAATCGGTACAAAGCTCATACTGATTCCTTTACGCAAGAATCTCGACTAAGGGAGACTATAAGGGAAAAGGTATCAAACTTGGAAGCTAAAGATTCAAGATTGAGAGACTTCAGCTGGGTTACAAATGGGCTCTATAGGCTCTTCAGATCAAGGCGTGCTCTTTCATATTCATATCCCTTTGCTTTCTATATGTTTGGTGAAGACTTGTTCAAAGATGAAATGACAAAAGAGGAGAGAGAAATAAAACAGAATTTATTTGAGGACCAGCAGCAGCAACTTGAGGCTAATGTTGAGAAGCTGTCTAAGTTTATCGAGGAGCCATTTGATGAGTATGGAGAGGGTCAAATTATGGAAATAAGGATGCAAGTTATCAACCTTTCGGTGATAACTGATACTCTCTGCAAGAAAATGTGAGTGTTAATTAAAAAAAAATTAATAATAGTTATAATCTATTGGTTGAAAGAGAAAATTAACATATGAATCTTGTGCATACTCTGTTCTGTGCCTGCAGGTACGAGTGCATTGAGAATGATTTGCTGGATTCTCTTCAGTTCTCTATACATAACATTGCTCCATACCAATCCAAAGGCATTGAGAAGGCTGCTGAACTCACTGTTGGATGGAGCAGCAAAAATTGTCCACAATCAAATGAGCTGACTAATGGTAAGGTTTTGGATTTTTCTCTGCCTTCCATAGCATCTTGTCTAGGAAATCATCAGCAACTGCACAATCTGTGTATACTGCCTGAGTTACTAGAAATGTAAAAAGCTTGGTGCTAATTTGTTTAATTCATTTAGTATTTCTTTCCATTTCCTTGCATTTACATGAGCTTCATCTGTTTGGGGTTTGGTGATTGATAACAATGCCAATTTTCACATTCTTTCTCACCGGTTTTGCAGGTAGTAGCTGGAAATTAGATCAACCATCAGACTCTGGAACATTGGATGAGAGTGGATGCCCTTCAAGGAAACGTGCTAGGAAAGGAAGTCTAGGAAGTAGTCTGATTGATCTGAACCTGCCTGCAGAGATTGTTGACAGGAACTGATACAAAAGTTGCTATTTTATCTTTGGAAGAAGCAAGTGTACAGCTCTAATTTAAATTAGCAATTTCATCCGACTGATAATATGATTCTGCAGAGTGGGTAGAGGTGTTCTACTGCTTGCTCTCCTATTTTTTGCCTATCAAATAGTTCTGAAACACATTGGATAGCTAGCTAGGATTAAGGGATTCCTTGCAAGATCTTTTTAGTGTAAATAGCCTGTTCCTTGGGCCGTTCTGTTGATGAACTATTTTGTATAGTTTCTAAGTAAGAAGCTTATAATAATAGATCTCAAGCTGGATTATTATCGGGAAATGGAATAATCTGTCGAAACCAATATTATTGGAAGCAAATGCTTTATTGGAAGAAACCAATATTATTATTATTAATTTTTTTTTTTTTTTTACATTTACAATAATAAGACACTTGAAAGAAACCAAAATAAAAAGCTTCTCAAAATATCCATTTATAAAATAAATAAATGAAAATAGTAATTCTCAATTTACTTTAATTAAATGAAGGTCATTCATTTTTAACTCACCCATGCTTATTATCTGAATCCAGTTTAATTCCCGCCATTTTGCGATTGCATATGAGAATTTTCCTATATCATTCGCCATGGATTTGGGGGTGAAGGACGCCCCCGCAAATGCCCATTTCCAATTTCCAAATAATGCAAATTCAAATGCAACTGCGAGCTTTCTTCATCCGCTTCTTCCTCTTCACCTCTGTCACCGCAGCTACCGTTACCGACATTACTACCTTCTCACCCATCCTCTTCAGTTCCCTTCTCTCAGCCACAGGATTCCAAAAACTCTCCGATGCCGTGGCAGGCGTCGACCTGATCTCCACCACCACACAGCTCACGATCTTCGCGCCTTCTGATTCCTCCCTCCTCACTTGCCCTTCCTGCAGCTCCTTTCCCTTCCTCCTGAAACAGCATTCCGTTCCAGGTCTATATCCTCTCCGCTCCCTGCGCTCCTTAGCCTTTGGTACCAAAATTGAAACCCTAGCTCCAAATTACTGCCTCACGATCACCATCAGCACTTCTTCAGCAGCTGGGGACGAGTTCTCCAAAATCGTGTTGGTCAATGGCGTTGAGATCACTCATCCTGATCTCTTCGACGACGGCGCCGTAGTCGTCCACGGTCTCCAAGGATTCGTTCCTGATCTCTCTCCGCTCTCTTGCAACGTCGAACCGATGATCTCTCTCTCCTTCCCACAGCTCCAACCGTCCAAATCGGCTCCATCCTCTATCATGCGCCTCATGCTAAAAGACGCCATCCTAAGACTACGCTTCACAGGATTCAACATATTGGCTCTAGCCCTAAGAGTGAAGTACAGAGAATTATCGGAACTCAAGGCTATGACAGTGTTTGCTCCTCACGACTTTTCCATCCTCTCTAGCGGAGGCCATATGTACCTCTCTAATTTCAGGTTTCACGTGGTGCCGAACATGCTACTGAAGGCACAAGAGCTTACGAAACTGCCAAGGGGGACATTGTTGATAACAATGGAAGCTGGGCGGAAACTGGTTGTGACCATAGCTAGCCGTGGAGATTCCACTTCATCAGCAACCGTGAAGATCAATTACGTAAAAGTTACCACTCTAGACTTAATCCAGAACAGCAGAATCGCGGTTCATGCTGTTTCAGTGCCATTTCCTCAAATAAATCACCAGATCCCTGCGGAGGATGAGGAGAAGATGACCCTCGGACAGCCGCAGGTGTTCGGCTGTGATTTCCTGATGGAGAAGGATGCCACCGGGCGTGAAGCATGGATTCCGTGACAATGAAGTAGCTCCAGCTATATATGTCAACTGCCATCAAATCAACAGTCAATAGTGGCATATATTTTTATGGTCTCTAATAACTGGTTCACGCGTATCCTTCCTTCAACCAATGATGATTATTATTTTATTTTTTTTCATGTCAATTTATAGACCATAAGTTTTTTTTTTTTTTTTTTCCTAAATTGTCGCGGTAGCAAAATTGGCGTGAAATGTATGTGCAGTATGAAATGCTCTTCTTCTGATCTCAACCTGTGTCGGGTATATATATATATATCCTAAGGGCGGGAAAGGAACAGAATTATATAGCGAATTCCGCGTGGTGTTTTTTTTTTTAAAAAAAAGAAAAAGAAAAAGCAAAACAAAATTCATTTATTTTATTTATGGCTGAAAAATTGAAAAATATTTTCAACTGATTTCTCATGGCTATATCGTAAAACTTTCATTTATTCTTTACTGATTTCTAAAATTTAAAATTTTTATTTTACTTTTTTGTATTTTATCCGTGTGAACATAAGAAGTTTGTGACGTTGAGAAGTGGGCTATGAAAAGTTAAAACTTCATGGATACGCTTTTTAAGTCGCACCATACAGTTTGTTTCAGCAGACAATTGAAGCCCAATAATTAGACCTTGATTAGGCCCAATTATAACCTAATTGTTAATTGTTTCACTTTTATATATTTTTACATATATACTTGTCAAAAAAATAAAAAAATTTCATTACCTATTGTTAAGGTAATGATATCAAATAATGATTCTAAATTACCTTTTTCCTTTAATCATCGCTATTATAAATCTTTTTTATTCCCCAGGTTCACTCTTTCTGTTTGACCACGTGGCAATTTCTAGTAACGGCGTGATAACGGAGGGCAATCTTTATAACGGTCAGTATAATAAATGCTTCACATTGTGTTTTTCCTCGATCTTTTCTGCTGTATAAAACAACTAATAAACAAATTTGTAGTACAAAACTACCTACTACTTACAAAATGTCTTTTTATTTATTTATACTAACGAGAACAGAATGCTGTCAGGTGCATCTAATGTAAAATGTAATATGAATTCTGTTTATTTTAAAATAATAATTCTGCAATTTCTTTGCAGAATCCCACAGCTCAATTTTATATTTTTCTTCGATCCATGTGTATTAATTACTCTCTTCTTGAATTTGGTAAACTTAAACATTTATTTTGCTGTGCCTTTGACCTTCCATTACTTTTCATGTTGTCTCTCCCCTCCGACACTCATTACAGTTACATTGGAGTTTGTATTACTCATTAAGTAAGCTGTGTAAAATTTCCATGGCAGTAAAGAATCCCAGAAACTTTAAAAAAAAAAAAAAATCTTTTTAATAGGGCCTGTGAAGACTGTAAGCATGTCTGTCAATATCTAAAAATATATTCTTTTTTACATCTGATTTTGTGTGGTCATTGAATGTGAAGTTTGTGAATTAAGCAAGAACAGAATTCTTGATTTTTGCATTTCATTTCACTGTAATTAACATGGAGAAAACAGATGGTGTTGTTAGATATTTAGATGAGATGAGATTCTAAATGGAGATTGAAAGGAGTTGTGTTAAAAAGAGGTTCTACTTTTGTGGGTAGGATAGAAGTTTGCCTTTTTGGTTGGTTCTGCTTTTGTGATCTTAACCTACCTCGGGCACCAAATCCAATGGAAGAGTCAAAAGCTCTTCTTCTGCAAGAAATGGAGGTGAGCTGTGAATCACAAAGT
Source organism: Asclepias syriaca (assembly GCA_027405835.1). Lineage (NCBI taxonomy): Eukaryota > Viridiplantae > Streptophyta > Magnoliopsida > Gentianales > Apocynaceae > Asclepias > Asclepias syriaca. Next base: position 553,720 of record JAPHNG010000664.1, read on the forward strand.
AAAGCCCTTGTATTCCCTCCTTTTACATTCAGTGGATGTTGGAGATTTTAGACATTAGAAAGAAAGCCCACCAAATGGAATCATCCGGGAAATTTCTTTCTTTCCAGCATTCCCCCTTTCACCTTTATTTTGACCTTCGCCTTTCAGCCCTTTTTAGGCAATTCCTAAACACCACTTTATATTTTATTCTTCCCCTTTCCTTTGTAAGTGTTGGAAAAATCTATAGTATCTTATTGATTATAAATAGTCTAACGCTCCTTCCATTAGAGTTTTAAAATAAACCCCATTTTGATTCGTTTGTAAACCCCATTAGAGTTTTTTTTTTTTTGTCTTCAAGTTTTTTTCTAATTATGGGCACCATAAATGATGAGGAGTCCCCATTTTTTGGAGTTTGGGCGAGGTTTGCTCCACTTTCACGCAGATAAAGTAACTTTTAGCATGAGCACACGAGCGTTCTCTAACGCAAGAGTTGAATTCTACAGTAAAGAAATAATAAAGGTAAAGAAAAGGGTTTTCCCCAAACCCCAATCTCCATTTTTCTTTTTTGTGTGGTGAATTAAGTAGACTGATTCTTGACGTATTAATATACGGTTATCAAGTATAAAAGGATGAAAAGATGATGTTCTAATTATAGAATGCTATGATCTCATAGATTTCTGCTGACATGTGTATACCATAGCTGCCCATCTGTTTATGATCATTAATGGCCTTTCTTGTTTCTTATAACTCGGACCAGAGCATTTGAAAACTTGGTATTTTTGAAGCATTAAATGCCCATTTCCACAGTCTTGACTTTGTTCAATTAAAAAAAGTCTCCAACTAATTTACATCTTTTAATGCAGAAAAAGAAAGAGCATTCTCTTACAAAAAGCCACAGTAAAGGTTGCTTTTTAATACAGGGACCAGTCAAAATAGTTGCCCTTTAGCACCACAGATTGTTTTGTTTTGTTTTTTTTTTTTTTTTTTTTGAATATGCATCTCCAACAAAACAAATAGCATATTTTCAGATTATGAACATGTGGGGTATATATGGCTTTTGTCAACTGGAAATATAGCAGATTTATATTCTGTTATTCAAGAACTCAGATTAGGGATTAGTCTTTATCTTCTGTTTTCTTGTGAATAGGTGCTTTGTTCTTATATTAATGGTTATTTGGAGTGTTTCTACAGCCAAGAGTTTGTCTCTGTTTAGGGCGTTGTCATTTTCTGTTGGATATACCTGCTGCATTTATTGCTGCATTTCACAAGTGGAGTACTAAGCTCAACTTCTTGAGTTCATTGAGTGGCTTTTTCTAACTTCAGAATAAGGAGATAAATGGAATTACATAATTCATTACACAAACGCTCTAAGAGGTAATATTTTTGCTATTTTATTCATATTTCTTGTTTCTCTGTTTTCACTAAACAAGCCATGCATATTCGTGACTTTTGTCTGTCCTTCTTCCTCAACTTCAGCTGTTATATACTGATTGAAGTTTCACATTCCTGCATTTTAGCTCTGTCCTCGTTATACCTGGAGTTCTACATGCATTAATCTAACTTAATTCTTTATTTCACACACCAATTATGGTCCTATTGATTCAATTGATGATGATAGCATGTTTTTATCACCTATCTTCTTCAGCTAGGAATTTCTGCATGATTCGGAAATTTAATGAATTTTTTAAGACAAAAGTATTATAAAGAAGAAAAACCCTTTGGCTTCTGAGCTTTATAACAAAGTATACCTTTTATCCTTTAGTTTTTTTTTTTTCAATCTGTAATCAACTGAAAAGCATGATTTTTTCATTTTGATAGCGATTACTCCAGCAATAATATCTTCAACTCTGCATATCATCCTCAACAGGTAAGATATTCTACTCGTTTCTAGCATGATTCAAACTTAAGTTAATTTTCTTCACAGTTTCAATCTTTGCTTTGTTTTAGGATAGGGAAAAAATGGGGGATTCGTTTGCACACAAGAGAAGGCACTTCTGTAATACCATGGTACAGGATTCTTTGAGAAAAGAGGTACATTTTGATATAAGATAAAAAGAAAAAAAAAAATTGAAAAAGACACCTTACCATCTATGGAAGTATTATTAAATTGGCTCTGCTTCTCTCAGATTTTAGAACTTCAGAAGCAACTTGAGAACCAATTTGTAGAGAGGGGGGCACTAGAGTATGCAATGTTTTCCAAGCCTGTTTCAGATGATTTCGCCAAAGAATATTCCATTTCCAAGGTTGTTCCTGTCTTTTTAAGTTTGAATAGGAAATTCATGTTCTGCTGATTCCAATGCTTTATTTTGCAAAAGTAGAATGTAGATCTTAAGAATTTTTTTGTATAGGTTTGCTCTCCTAGAAATTATGTGACATTGCCAAGGAGCAAGTTTTGAGATTCTACTTCCAAAACCTGTTGAAGTTTTCTCCCAATATTATGTCTCCCCTCATTTTGAATATATTAGGAGTGTTTTTTCATTGAATATAAACTCTCGTTATGGCTGAGCGTAAGCAATACTTACTTTCAGACAGCAAAGGATCTGATAAAAGAAGTTGGCATCTTGGAGATGGAAGTTTCATACCTGGAAAAGTATCTTCTTTCAATGTATAGAAAAACTTTTGCTACGAGGTTGACATCCCAATGTATGATGGATGAAAGTCCAAAAGCAAATTCAGCCACCGAGGAGCAGATGCCTTCAGAAATTCGGCAATTCAAAACTACAATAAACTCAGTCAATGCTGCCTGTTCCATCCCATCTGAAGATTCAGTTGGCAACTTATTCAAGGAATCTGGTGACATTTTGGGAGCTCAGATACTTGTTGATTCTAGTATTGGCAGAAGCCATTCATCACTGTCTCAGCGTTCACCTATCGCCTTGAGAACTAACTTGCTAGGAACTCTAGCTGAAGCCGTAGACTCTTATCATTCCCTACCTTTGTCAATGCTGGAGGTTAGTAAACTGATGAACATATTGTTACTTTCTGCAAATGAGATTTGATCTAACTGTATTCTAAAACCAGTTAAGCAGACGATGAACTTCTGCACTAGGAATAATACAATATTAATGCCTGCATTTTCATTCTAAATTTTGTATCTCCAGAGAGTTCAGAGCAGTGACAATGTTAGTCCAGCTGAACATCCCAGCACCAGAGTCCATGATCGTCTTTGGGAAATGCCAAACAAGATTTCCGAGGAGATGGTTAAAAGCATAGCTGCTATATATTGTCAACTTGCTCAACCACCTTTGCATGGTTTCCCTTCATCTCCAGTGTCAGTCTCAACATCAAGGAGTTCTCCAAGAGATCAGCATGATGCTTGGAATCTGCATGGCGATGAAAATTCGTGGATGAACAGCTCTTTCCACATTGAATCATCCAAAGATTTCAGTCCACCTTTCCCTACAGTGGTTGAAGTGCAAGGGATTCATAGAGATTCCCAAAGCTTATGCAAAATTGAACCCATGCTTGAGAAGTTCAGGTGAAGTTTTGCTATTGGCAATTTCCTTTAACAGTTGCCCCAGCCCCCTCCACTCCAAAAATAATAATAAAAAATATGAAGAGGGATTATCAATATTGTCAATAATCTATCTGCAATTTCTCTTCTCTAATCTCAATGCTGAGAGAAGATTAACCTTAGAAACTAAAATGTGCACTACAGGTATCTTATATCTGCTCTGGAATTAGTCGACCCTAAGAAAATGAAGCACGAAGAAAAGCTGGCCTTTTGGATAAATGTTCATAATGCTCTAGTGATGCATGTGAGAAATTTTCTTAAATACTGGATCAAAAACTTCAACTTCTAGAACTGCTGGGATTTTTTTAACATTTCTTTCATTTGCAGGCACTTCTGGTTTATGGGATACAAAAAAGCAATCTAAAGAGAATCTCTCTGCTCCTCAAGGTAGTTTGCTGACCATAACTATTCCTTTTTCATATTGTTTTTCCATATCAATCAAGAATTTATGTTCTTTTTGTGAACAAGACTTTGATTATGTTCCAGGCTGGATATAATGTTGGAGGTCATACCATAAGCGTAGACATGATACAAAGCTCCATATTGGCCTGTAGATTACCACGTCCTGGACAAGTATACATCATTTTCCCTCAATTTCTCTTCAGATATAACAATTTGATCAAATCAGTTAATGCTCTGGAAAGCTGGAAGTTGCTTCCTACTAACTAAATTCACTTGTTCTTCGAACATCAGTTGTTTTCATCCTTCTCAGACAACCTTTTTCTTCTACTTGATGACCTCAATCATTTTGTACTTGCAATTTCCTGAAAGTTCAAGTTTGCATTTCTGATGAAGTTCCACTGTGGTTTGTAGTGGTTGCAATCATTATTCTTTCCCCGCTCAAAATACAAGGGCAGAGATTCTTGGAAGGCATACACCATTGCGCACCCAGAACCACGTCTACATTTTGCACTTTGTTCCGGAAGCTATTCTGATCCAGTGGTAAGTTCCCAAGGTCCTGAATATACGTAAAAGCCTCTCTACCCATTTATCTACTGTTCAGAAACTAAAAAGTTATTTATCCAAAATCACTCAGGAATAGGCTGTTGGACTGCCATTCTTACAAGTTGTTCTTGTATTTTCTCAGGTTCGTTTATATACTCCAAAGAGAGTTTTCCAAGACCTAGAAGTAGCAAAAGAAGAGTACATTCAGTCCAATGTCAAAATACAGGAAGAACTAAAGATACTTCTGCCAAAGAAAGTGGACTCATTTGTCAAGGAATCTGGTTTATCTCCAGCTGGTTTTAAGGAATTAATTGAGCATTCTGTACCTTGTAATTCTTCTTTGAAGAAATTCCAGCAGCCTCAGAAAGTAAAAGTTTGGAAGAAGATTGTGTGGATTCCTCACAATTTCAATTTCAGGTACCTGATTTCAGATGAACTTTTCAATTAGCCACATCATTGTATCGATCATCCATCCTGGATTCTGGGGAATCCATAGTTATCATTTTTGTTTCGCATGAAAGGTTATAGAATGACAGTTGAATCAGACCAGAATCTGCTTTTAGAACATACACACACACATATATATATATATTATAGCCAAAGCTGGGATTCAATTGTCATTCTTAACTGTTGTTTCTGCAAATACTTAAGAGTGGAGAGATTATATATATATAAATATAATATATATATATATATATATATATATATATTATATTGTCAGTGTAAATGTAATTCTGAGTAAATAAAGATTGTTGAGAGCAATACTTTTTTATCCCTCTTGTATGCTCTTGATGATATCCATGTGAATATACGTTGACCAAGAAAAATGAAGTGTGCTAAAAAAAAATTGAATTTATTTATTTATTTATTATTCTAATAAAATATTATCTTAAATATATATCTCTTTATTCCTAACTTAGATTTCACTATTTTATTATTGAATACTATTTTTTAAATCTTCTCTTTAATAAATTTTTTTATTATACTAACTTAGTGGAAAGATAATTGATGCTAATTTTATTGTGGTTGATATTTTTTTACTCACTTCTTATTGGGAATAATTTAGTAACTGATTTTCCTATTATTTAGGAAACAGGATATATTTTAAATCTTCTAAACATATTTATTTAGAAAAAAAATCTTAGTTGATTTTCATAAATATCTCGGATTTATTCTTAAAATCAAATCTTATTTCACAAAATGATTTTTGTTTGTTAGGCTAGGCGGAAGAGAGAGAGAGAGAGAGAGAGAGAGAGAGAGAGAGAGAGAAAGAGGGTTTGGGTTTTTGGCATATATGTTGTTCTGAAGTGTGCAGCAATTGAAACGTAATCTCAACCACGAGCAATCAATTATACTTCACTCGTTCAAGCGCCAAAAGGGCCCTTGCTTTTTGGTTGTTTCCCTACTTTTTCCTTGAAACAAACCCATTTTTGAAGAACTCTTTGAAACTAAAATCAAGGAAAAACGAACTGTGGAAGCGGGGGATATGGAAGAAGATAGAATTGGACTGGTTTTGGTTAGGGTGTCTGAGTTGAGGTCTAAAGTTACTTATTGCATCCAAAAAGCATTTGTCATTGGAGATAATGAAGAAGCAGGGAGGAAACTTAAAGGCTCTGAAGCAGATGCTGAATATGTTGACGCCGATGAAGAAGCAGATAGTCTCTTGAACATTCGGGATGCTCTTGAAGCCCTTGAGTCTCAGCTTGCTGCTTTGCAGGTAACTCGTTTTTTTCATGTTCTCTCTGTTTTTGGGTTTTCTTGTTTTTCTTTTTCCTGATGACATTTGTGGGTAAATCAATTTTAATTTTAGATGTAGTCTGAGACTAGGGTTTAAGCACAGTGACGACTGTCGAGAAAGGGCCTCTTATGTCAGAAAGACTAGGGGTTAAGGAATTACATAATGCCGGTTAATAAAATTGCGACGTTCAGAATCATGTTTTGATGGTTCCTTGAGCTCTTGGAAATGCTTGCCTGAATCTTCGTGCAAAATGCAAGCCAAATTTGGTTGAATCTTTCTATACATTTATATCGAGGATAGTGAACCGGGACCTTAGGATGCAAATTATTTTCTAGGTTTTTTTTTCCCCTCTTTCTTGCGTGTGTTAATTTTGATACTGGAAATGAAGGAATGTGGAGGCTAAATACTGTAAATTGCAGGAGATGGTTTGACATGCTTTATCATATCTATTCAGATATCCAGAAACTTCAATCTTATCGCTTCATCGTATAATAGAAACTTCAAGTGCATGCCATTTTCTTTCACAGAATCCCTAGAGCTACTTTAGCTGGAATTGTCTCCTTATCTTTTGTGGGATTTTCCTGCTGGCAGATCTGTGATGAGATTATAAAATTCTCAATTAGAATTATGTGGAGCATAATAGTAGTAAGGATTCCTGTGCTCAACTTTTTGGACCATAGTGATGATTGATCTAAAATGTTGGTTGATGCTTTTATTCTGTATTGTGCTTCATGTTTATGACTTCGTTAATGCCAATTCTCCTTCTAGTGATATTTGAAAAGAAATTTTATTCAATTTCTTTCAAATATTGGTATAAAATCATTTCCAATGTTGCTGGTAATTTATATGAAATTCAGTGCTTATACCTAATGGCTTTTCTTGAACCTTTTTCTACTTGAAAGACAACTTAAATCTTTTTATAACGAGGATATTGGTGACTGTCCAGCCATGACTTGCATATATTGAATGGTAATGCTATGCACATTAGTTACATAGAAGAAAGAGATGGTTAACAACGAATTATCTGAGGATTTTGTATCACAATTTCTTATTTGTGTTGTTTTCTAAATATCTACGACACTTTCTTTACCTTGTCTGCCTGAAATGTAATTGTTTCAGACATTACAAGAGCAGCAAGCGTATGAGAAGGAATCAGCCTTGGCTGCAATAAGGTTTGGGCAGAAGAAGTTGCTCGAGAAGCTGAAAGAGTACAAAGGAGAGGAGTTAGAAGTGGTACAGGAAGCTATTGCTTTTGCAGGTGAGACTGTGGAGGATAACAATGACCTCCACCTTCCTCCATATCCGAGCCTGCCTTCTCGATCCGTGTTGTCTAATGAAGCTTATCTTTCATGCCTTTCCCATGGACGTAAGTTCACTCCAAATGGGGTGAAGAATGAAATTGGTGAGGAGAAGGGAGCTCACCAAATATTCCATGATCCTAAAAAGCTTGTGAGCAGGGTGAAAGCATTGATTGGTACAGTAGTAAAGACAGCCATAACTGTTGTAGGGGTTATCTCTGTTTTAACCCTGGCTGGGTATGAACCAATGCCAAGGAAAAGGGGAAATCAGTTTAATCTTTTTGGAGGAATTGAGCAGGAAGATAATGGAAATGGCGTTAGCGAATGCCCACCAGGGAAGGTAAGGGTTGTGAAGGAGAATGGCGAAATTCGATGCCTAGCGAAAAAGCGAGTGCGAATTCCTCTTGAGCATAGGAAGATTGGTGCATTCCCAGATTTTGATTACGGTCGTGGGTGAATAACAAGTAGATATATATATATATATATATTATTTTTTTTTTGTATATCCCGGATCTTTTAGTTTCTCTCTTATCACATGAGAAGTTGTGTGGACGGCAAATTCACTGCGAGTTCATAAATACTGCTCTTTTGCATTAGGCACTGGGAGATGAGATTTGAGATAAATAAGCTTTTTGGGTTGTTAGGATCTGACTGATTGCACAGTATTATTCTTCAGATGCAAAAGAAGATTTTTGATGAGATGCTTTTGATAGAATAATATATCTATGTATTCTATATATTTCTTAAATCTACATAATATTATATAATATTATCAAATTAATAAGAATAATAAAAAATTAAATTTGGCAAAATGTACTTAATTTAATTTTGTTTTATTAACATATTTTTTAAAAATTTTAGAAGACACTTTCTTTACCATATTTTTTAAGAATTTTAAAAGACACTTTCTTTGTAACGTGTCAAAAGCAAATGATGGTCTTGAGTGATAGTCTTCCAAAAGATCTATCATATACGGGATATAGATAGATACTTTCAATAAACTCTCGTGATCATAATCAATATATAATAATAATATTTCTAGTCAATTCATCATAATGTAGGAAATATGGTATCTACATAAGTCCAATAAATTTAATTAAATCAATTTAATAGAACTTAATAAAATATAATAATTTTAAATAAATAATTAATACATGAGTTCACATTATTTATTAAAATAAATTCAACAGCTTTTCCTGGAATTCTTATTCTTTTTTGCCGATGATTGTTTTTGTGTTATCTTTGTTGAGTTTTTGTAAGAACAAGTGTGTCTTTTTCTGGATCAAATTCGGATTTGTAGCTGGAGGATTGAGTTCAAACTCTACTAGCATGATCATGATCTGTGTATACTACTAATAGATTCTTGACAAAAGTAAAACTTGAATTAGATATTAAAAGAAATAAAAGAAAAGAAAAGAGTTATTTGTCCCCTTCGAACCATATATAACAGAAAATTGCATCTTGGGCCTAAATGGTTGGTTTCCTTAGAAATATCCCAGGACGTGATTGCGTCAGCCGTTACCTCAGCCCACAGGAAAATCACCAGAAGAAAAACAAATGGTATCCTTCCTTATCGCCGCGAACGAGAAAAAGAAAGAGAGAGACCCCGGTTTCCAACAATATTCAAATCCCCACTGTTCTGCTTTGAATATTTATCTGCAACTGGTCGTGTGTCTACTCGAAAAGAATTCAAATGGCTTTTCCCTCCTCTCAAAGGGTAATCTCTTCCCCCCCCCCAATTTCACACACACTCTCTCTCTCTCTCTCTATATATATATATATATATAAACCCTTCTGAATCTGAACATCTTCACACAGAGCAATTTCAATCGATCGATTAAATTAAACCAGGAGTTATTACTTACACATCTTTCGGAAGATGACAGAAATGAGTTCAACATTTACAGAAGAGCAAGAAGCACTGGTGGTCAAATCATGGGAGTCCATGAAGAAGAACGCTGGAGAATGGGGCCTCAAATTCTTCCTCAAGTAATTGTTTGTTTAATTGAATTCCCCCCCCTCTCTCTCTCTGGCATTATTTCTGCATTTTCTATTGAGATTATTATATTTTAAAAAATGTTTTGATTGTTTGTTATATCATATACAGGATATTTGAGATCGCCCCTTCCGCTAAGAAGATGTTTTCATTTCTAAGGGAGTCCAACGTTCCCGTGGAGCAGAACCCAAAGCTCAAACCCCATGCCAAAACCGTCTTTGTCATGGTGAGAACTCATTCTGTTCCGTTCCGTCTCCCCCAATTTATTTACTGTCTCATTCTTAATTTTAAAATAAATAAATAAAAATCTGGAGAGTTTGGAGGACAAGGGTGATTGATGGTTTCTTTTTTGTACTGAAATTAATTCAGACCTGTGAAGCGGCGGTTCAACTCCGGAAAGCTGGACAAATTGTGATTAGGGATTCAAGTCTCAAGAAAATGGGCGCCGTGCATTACAAATATGGTGTGGTTGATGAACATTTTGAGGTATATATATATATATATATATATATATATATATATATACATAACAAACAATTAAAACAATGACCAAATTAATCTTCTTCCTTTATTTGTTCTTTCTTCCCCCTAAATGGATCGGCGAAAATGTGAATGCATATATATAAGAGTTGTGATATTTGCAGGTAACGAAATACGCATTGCTGGATACCATTAAAGAAGCTGTTCCGGAAATGTGGAGCGGAGAAATGAAGAATGCCTGGGGAGTTGCTTATGACCAATTGGTTGCTGCTATCAAGTCCGAAATGAAGCCATCCTCTGTTTAGTTTTTAATTTTTAATTTATACCTGTTTTAAACTTTCAACCTTTCTTTACTATATAAATCTCTCTGTATAAGCATAAAAATACTTTTCCACTATAATATTCCTTTACATTTGAGATACTGTAAAATATATAATATAAAAGTCACGATATTTGTGAAAATTTTGATTTTAAAAAATCATTAATTCATTTATAAGTATTTTGAGATACAGTAAAATATATAATATAAAAGTCACGTGAATATATATCTTATATTTAGTGAGTATAACTTTATTCAAATTTAATAGCATCCCGAATATAGCCTCTGTCTTTATCAAGTTAGGCTTAACAAATTTTAAAATATTTATTAGATGAAAATGAAATGGAGGATGTAACTAATACACGGTCGACCCAACGTGTAAGGAGGTTTCCAAACAACACATAGTCCCAATAATGCCAATGTGGTTTACTTTCTTTTTCTCACGCAAATTCCACCCAGAACACTTTTTTCTCATGAATATTCAGTATTTTACATTTTTTTTTCCTCTTTCAAGTATGAAGATTCAGTTCTTAGAATACTTTTACTAGAATATGCATCCCATCGATCAATCTATAAAATAAAATGTCAAATTATATTTTTACTTTTAAGGTAATAGTTTTGGGGTACCTTTTCAGTTCCAGCTGGTGTTATCATAGAAAACAACGTTTAATTATTTGGTGGAAGCAACATGATTTGCGAAGGCAGAATTCACACCTATTGCCCCTCCCCTGCATCTGGAACTGTCTCTGTTCGGAATTCTGGAAGATCTCTCTGCTCTGCCCCAAAATTTCACTGCACATTTCTCATCAACAAATGGAAAGGAAGCCACAACCGCCCGTCGCCTTTCTGAACCATTACTATTGATTGCTGCGCTAGCCTTGATTGCCAGCGTACAGAGATCTTGCAGAGTAATCAGCGTCTGAGATTTTGAAATTGGCATGAGGAAGTATAATTGGCCGGCCTGCAACTCATCGTCCTCGGCCATTTGTACGGGGAACGAATCGACGTTCATGGTCTCGGAACAGCAGATAAAGCAACTCGGATTCTGAGAAAGGAGTTTTCCGGCTCTTATAGGTTGTTTGAATTGCTGTAAATTTCCATTTGACTGAATCACCATAACTGTATATGGAAAATTCAGGAATCTACCGTTTTGGCTAGAGATGATCTGAGAAGAAACACAGAGACCCATTTTCAGAACCCTAGCGTGAATTTTGAGTTTTCAATTTGAACTATGGAAATTTTGTGGATATGAGAAAGGATGCGCGGAAAAGAGAAATGATAGGATCAAAGTTTGGATTGTGGTAAAATTTGCAATGCAAGGAATCAAGCAAGCTTTGAAACTTTCATTCCCTTATATAACTAGGCGAGGGGAGGGGTGGGAGTGGGACAAGAGGAAATACTAAATTACCATATTTGAGTTTACTTTATACGAAAATATAATTAATAAATATAAATTGTAGTTATCACTATATATAAGGTAGAAACATGAATAATATACTTTGAAAAAATAAAATTAAACCTTTTTCTCCACATTTTTTATTAAATATATGAATATTAAAAATCTTATAAAAATTAATCAATGACATTATTTGTATTGATCAAATTAACTTTAAAACACTTAATTAAATAAAAAACATTCACTCATATTTAATAACAATTCAAGCATTTATTACACTAAACAATAAAACTTTACACCACAACAAAATATTATTAAATACAATAATATGAGTTGCCGCTTCATCTCCTTTATTGTATATACACATTTAGAATTTTTGAATAAATAATAATTTTTATCTTATATCAAAATAACAAGAAAAATATCTTGATATATATATATATATATATATATATATATAATCCAAATTAAAAACATTCTCTTCTATTATTATCATTATATATTTTTATAATATCTTAAATTTATAAAATTTTAATATTTATAAATAAAATTATTATTAATTAAATTACAACTTATTTTAATAGCTTTGATTTGTAACGTATCACTTTATTCACGGACCCACGATAATAAAGCAATACCACACTCAATCTTACAAGGAAAAAAAAAGGATTTTCCACTTATTTAAGACTGAATCTTTTTGACTCAGAAAGTGAAACATTACCACAAATATATATAGATCCATTTCAAATTTTATTCCAAAGCCAAGAAGAGAAAAAAAAAAAAAAAACAGAGGAAAATGAAGGGTGAGGTTCTGCTACCTGTATATAGGAGACAGGGAGTCGTCGTTTTGGTGAGGAATTTAAAGGGAAAGTTACCGCTGACCCAAAAAGGAAAATGTGAATATCCTCTCATTTTTAACAACCAAACATGGGCTGTTCCGGACTTGACAGAATATCAAATTGCCTTAATTGTGAAATTTTACAAAATTTTGAAAATTCTTGTCAATGTCATTTTTTAAATAAGATTTTAATTTATATATTAAATCTAAATTAGTTAAAATTATGATATTTTTTATAACAAAAATCAATACTTGTATATTTACCTTTTTGTTCCTAAAATGTTAGAATTAATTGTGCAATGGTATTAAGAGAATTTAAATAAAATTAATTTTTATATATATATATATATATGTATATATTCATCTCGTTATTTCATATAATTTATAATATTTTAAGGTGCTTTGTATCTAAATATATAGCTTATAAAATTTTATAATTAATTAGGTAAATCACAAAAATAATGTGACTGATTTTATTTTATTTTGTTGAAAAGTTAATGTTGATGGAACCGGACCGGACCGATAAATTTCCTTGAAATGAACTTGACCACAAAACTTTCAGAATATTAAAAATAATAATAATAAACGACAGATTAATTTTTAAAATAACAGATAAAAGGAAAATAAAGTAGAGGTCAATCCAAAATAGTAGGGTCAAAAGTCAAACTATTAAACTTATGTTAGGACGAGTTCAACCCGGGGCACGTATAAAATGGGACCCATTGGAGTAACCAACATTTGCTTCCAACTACAATCATAATCCTACATAAATATCAAAAATTTAAATTAAAAAAAAATAAAAAATATGACCGATAAATCTTTGGTCTAAATAAAAAAGTATGTTTAAACTTTGTAAATACAAAATCTATTCTTTCTTTTGCATGCATTTCAAATTAAGTCAGTCTCTTCAAAATAACTATTGGCTAATTATTTTTTTTTTTTTTTTTAAACTCAAGAATGTGAGGGGATTACAAGAAAAGTGACATAAGACATTTATGGCCGATTCTGATTCTCTATTTCACATAAATTTGAAAAACAAAGGTTAAAAAAAAAAAAGTCAAAATTAGCTGCAAATTAGTTCCGTCACTATTTTATACTCACAAAATTTTGAAAAAGAAACCGATTGTATCGATATTATATATATGTATATACAAATACATATGATGACTGAGTACACAACCTTTTTTAGGCAGATAAGCAAAGTAAAAAACTTGGAAAGGAGAAGGAAGAATTTACAAGAAAAATTTAGTACACACATAATAATATACTACTCATCTTCTTCGCTTATAATACTTAATTTTCCACTAAACCTACTGGAAATATACTTTCTCACCATTCCTCTTTTAGACTTCACCAATATTACAGTATCTTTCTCCTCATACTGCCTCGTTTTATTGACTTTACTGTTATCTTCTTCATAAATTGTACTCCTACTCGTATTGTAAAACACAAATCCCGATGGATCAACCCTTTTGGATTTGTAAATGGATCCGAAACAACATCCGGGGGAGTATTGGATTTCGTTCATATTATGCCTAATTTTTCTTTGTAAACCCGCGTTTGCTTTGACTGCCAAAGAAGCCATTTCCTCCGGCTGAAGTGGCTGAGTCAACCTACACAATGGTAGCTCAAAGTAAAGCTGACCCACCTGAAGTTCTTCGTCTCCGTTAATGGCTTTTACGATTCCCTCAAATTCCATGTCCTCGGAGTTGCATATGAAGGAATCTTTAGATATGTCCACCAAATTACCTACTTTTATAGGAGCAGCAAACTCTTGAAGTTCACCGTTTAATAGAATCAGCTTCACTGTGGCCATAGACCCCATCATCAACGACGTCGTCTTGCTACTCGAGCTCCCGTTTCCCATGTTTTCGGGAGAGAAAAATGAAAAGCTGAGCGTGTATATATATATATATATTGATGATGATGATGATACAAGATTCTTCTTGAGATATATATATACATATATATATATGAGGATATATGTATGGAGAAAACAGTTTCTTTTTTTCTGCTTGTGATTAGGATAGAGATTAAATAATTAATTAGGAAGAAAAAGATGTTAATTAATAATAGGGTGTGTGAATTTCATTTTCTAGTTTCGGTATTACGTAGCTTTCGCCGTCGCTGTTCTTTTTTAACTTTGCTTTCACGATTATGTCACCGTTGAACGGTTAAAAAAACACACATACCCTTAATAATTACAAAATTTATATTTTATATATTTCAAACATTTTTCTTTAAAAACGATTTGAATCAATAATATTTGTTTTAACAGTTGTGGGCATGTAAGAAAACAGACCATATCCGTGTAATACCAGTTTGAGGAAACTTTGTTTGCATCAAATTACAAAAGTGTTTGTAAAATAAAGTTAAATATTAATCTTTCTTTTTCTAATTCTAGATGCCTCTAATCTAAAAGTAGGAGAGGAGAAGAGAGAGACAAAAATACATTCGTATATTTAGTAATATATATAAAAAAGGTATTTCGTACGTACTTAACCAGCAAACTTGGGAATCTCCGGGGACGATAATATGGGTGATCCACGGCACCGCGTGAATGAAGAGTTGGGCACAGCCAGCCAATTAAGATAGGTACTTCTTCATCCCTTTCTTTATTTCTCCTTTTATTTTTCTAATTAATATAATTTAATTCCCTCATTTTTACTTATTTTAGGACCCAAAAGTACATTATTGGAGATTCATCACCATGCAACCTCACTTAATTTTACATCATATATAAATATTGTGATTTTTAATAAATTAATTAATTAATTTGTGAATACATATACTTTTGATTTCTTCTTCGATTACACACACACACACATGTGTGTGTATATATATGGATGGATCTATTTGGACATAAGTGAAGCAACGACTCCGGCAATAAGAGTTGTGGGATCTCCAAGAACGGCCGATATAACAAATTGTAAGGCTAAACCGGCAACCTCACAACATTTCTGCACTTTCCCTTTACTTTTCCGGTGATGAGTCTGTAAAGTTCCTCTCAGACTAGGAATTCTGTTCTCCAATTTCTTTCCTCCATTCCCAAAATAAATTTCATGCCAGCTCTCCACCAACATCTCCTTCACGCACGCCACGTGCAGATTATATTTCTTACACGTGGACCTATAACTCCAGCTCCTCCCTTTCCTCCCGCACCGATGACACGCCGCACTTACCTTGCGGTACAAGTAAAGTTTGACTTCACCGTCGTTCAACACCATCGGAAGCTTCGCGCAACACGGATGAAGATCGAACCCACACGAGTTGCAATGGTAAACAAAACCCGTCACGTCTTTCTCGCACGCGTTGCAGTAACGTGCCACGTTACCCGGTGGTCGGGCCATAAATTGGAATGAACATTTTGTGTAGAAAGGGTGGTAGATGGAAGCCGCCGCCGTGGCGCAGTGCATGTGAAGATCGTAGTCGCAAATGCCGGTGCCGCATTTGTATCGGGAACCGATCCCGACTTCTTTGCATCCGTCGCACTTGAAAGGTACGTCCGTGTATTCTAATTTCAACTTGTGTTGTGGGTGGCTGAAGTGACTCATCTCGTTATATTTCATGGTTTAAAATTATTACGCCGTCCGTCCGTTTTTTTTTTTTTTTTTTTGATCGGCGGGGACCGGGTGGCCACAAGTAACAAATATATAATATATATAGATATATATATATATATATATATTATAATAGAAAGTAATGTTAGAGAGAGAAAGAGAAAGTTGGTAGTTAATTATAAATTAAGGTTATGAAATGAATGTATATATTTATCTGTGGCTTGAAGTTGAAGCAAAATAGGATGGGAATTATATGCTCGTAGATGGTGGTGGTGATAGTGGTAAATGAAGATTAGAAGGGGGGGAGACATAATGCATATTGGATCAACCCCACATTAGAATAAGGAATTTTTTACTTTATATGATTTATCAATTTCAAAAGTTGTTCATGAATTCTTCAATCAACAAATTTCATATATGTATATATATATATATAATTCTTGCATCATGATCCAAATAATATAGAAGAATCACCATCCATGAGAATATTATTATTTATGTCTACTAGATTTTTATGTGATGACATGATATTGTTGAGATATATATATATATATATGACTAAATTTAGGTAATTTATAAAATTGTTATAAATGCATGATTAATGGGTAAGAAGATAGAGGAGAATTGTGGAATAATCAAGATTTTTTATTCTTGAAAAAGTGATGCTTAACCAGAATTTGAGGAACTTATATATATGTGTAAAAGGGGAGGAATAAGCATTTTGGCACCTTTGAAAGTAAATAATGGACAAGAACATCTTTAAAACAAACAAACAAACAATCTTAAAATTAATATTATAAATTAATAGGATGGATAAGAGAAAAAAAACATCAAATTTGTCGAAAAAAAAAAGAATGTTCTGGGAGAGTGTTTTCTTGGAGTGAAAGTTGACCTGCTTAGAACTGATTCCATCAAGTAATTTTCCTCAAGCAAAGCAACTCCTACCTAGTCCCTAATTACTAAATATCCATCAAAAATAAATAATTTTAACTTATAATAAGTACAACAAGAAAAATATAAAATGAACACGTAATTTGAAAAAATTAATAAGCTAACTTTTAAATATATATATATTTTAAAATCAAATGATCGAAGAATTCAAAAAGTTGATTAATTTCAATAAGACGGGATTGGGGGATGGTGGAAGGAAGGAAGAAGAAAAAAGAGAATGGATTCTTAGAAACAAAAAAAAAAAAAAAAAGGATTATTGTTTGTTTGCTTCACTTTTGTGGAAGAATTAAGATGAAGAAGAAGAAGGATCCAATGATATGATAAAACTTACACGTAATGCATTAAAGAAAAAAACAATGAATCATTTTCATTTACTTTTTTTTTGTCTGAATAATTAAAATGTATTTATTTCATAAATTTAAAAAGTGTTTTCCAATTGCTTAAGCAATCACAATTTACGTGGATTTTATCCTCTTCCAAATCATCTTTGAATATATGCTTTCTTTTCTCTCTCTCTCTCTCTTTTTCTTATAGCCCGTTTTGACCCCTGAATAATATATATATATTATATTTGCATAAAGTCATGTAATGTTATATGTATATATATATATATATATATATATATATATATATATACACACACATGGGATGAAACACCATAAATTTAAGGGAATAAAAATTATTAAAATAAATATGAGTAAAGTAGAAGAATTTTTTTTAGCAAATTTAATTTCAAGAACAAGTTTTTTTTTTTCCTCTCTTTTAATGGAAGACCAATAAAGGGAGGGAAGAATCTGGGTCAAGGAAACTAAGGTATTGGAAATAATTATTAGTAAAATAATGTTTGGATGCTTCCATTTCCTTTTTTCCTTTTCTTCTTTCCCTTCTTTTTCTTTTTGTGTTTCTTTTGGTATAGAGAAAAAGAAACCAAATATTTAAATAAATGAAACAACACCTGGAATATCTCAATAGACCAATTGTTATATATGGATAGAGAGAGATTTTATCCAAACTCATAAATATTTAATTTTTTCAGTAAAAAGATTATTAATTGATATTTAATTTTTCTCCTTAATGAATTGATAAAAAAATATGTACTTGCAAGAATAAAATGATGAGAAATGAATCCGGTTCTTTGTACTGCTGTATGTATATATATTATGTATGAAGTAATGGGTATTAGAAATGAATTTAATCGGAGCCCATGAGCCCAAAATGGCTATTGGATCAGAGTTGGGTTAAAAATTTGTAATAATGGGCCTTTCTCTAGTTTTTGGTCTAATTCTAATGCATTTAAACCTCTTGCAGGACTGGATCTATTATCAACCCACAGTTTCAGAAGCTGTTTGAGGAAATTCCCCCTCCCCATTGAACATTGATTCGGTCATGTCGATTTCTTCTATCATCTCCAAGCGCCCTTACTTCGTGAGCTCTTTCTCCTCGTTATCCGCTGAACTTCCGTCCGATCAGAATCTGGTCTCAGCTGCTGTTTCAATACTTAAGCACCAGCGCTCAAAAACACGGTGGAGCTACCTACGTTCTCTTCTCACTTCTGCGAACGAAGACAACTCCACCGGTCTCACGCCGTCTCAATTTTCCGAAATTGCACTACTAGTCAGGAATGATGCTTATCTTGCTCTACGTTTCTTCTCCTTTACCGTTCATCACTCTCTCTGCCCGCACTCCCTCTCTTCTTACGCTACCATGATTCACATTCTCTCTCGCTCACGCCTCAAGACGGAAGCTCAAAGGTTAATCCACACTGCCATGGTCAAATTCCCGGCGTCCAATTCGTCAAAATCACCCCCAATTTTTGAAACCTTGATTAAAACGTATAGGGTTTGTGACTCGGCACCATTTGTGTTTGATTTGGTAATTAATGCTTGTATAGAGTCTAAAAGAGTTGATCAGTCCATCACGATCGTTAGAATGTTAATGTCAAAAAGTATTTTCCCGAAATCCAGCACTCGAAATGCTCTGATCGAGTTGGTTTCGAAAACTCGGGGCTGCTTTGCTGGTTATGCGTTGTATAAGGACATTTTCTGGGTTGATAGGAGAAACGAAAAGGGAGTGACAAGTGCTGGTCCCCGTTCTGATACTTTTAATGCTATTATGATTGGTTTTTATAGAGAAGGCTTGGTGGAAAGGGTAGAGGAGATTTGGGGGGAAATGGTGAAAATGAATTGCGTTCCAAATGTGTATACGTATGCCATTTTGATGGCATCTTATTGTGACAATGGTAGGATTGAATATGCAACTCGGATCTGGGAGGAAATGCATGATGAAGGTGTAAAGTGTGATATTGTAGCTTATAACACTATAATCGGTGGTTTTTGCCAGATTGGAGAGGTTTCCAGGGCAGAAGAGATTTTCAGAGAGATGGTATCCAGTGGTGTAGAAAGTACAAGTATGACTTCTAAGCATCTCATTAGTGGATATTGTATGATCAGGGATGTGGATTCAGTGTTACTTTTGTACAATGACATGTGTAGGAAAGGTTTTACGGTAGAAAGTTCAACAGTTGATGATATAATAGAGGCGCTGTGTATCAAGAATAAGGCTTCTGAGGCTTTTGAGATTCTGAAAACTGCAGAGGAGAAACATAACGTATTTCCAAAAAGGAACAGCTTTGTTCTCCTGATAAAGGGACTTTGTCAAGAGGGAAAAATGAGAGAAGCTCTGGAACTCCAGGCGGAAATGGTTGGAAAAGGTTATGAACCAGATGAAGAGATCTACAATGCCTTCATTGATGGGCACATGAAACAGGGAAGTGAAGAACTGGCAGAAAGGTTGAGAACAGAAATGTCAAGAATACAAACTCCATGTGGAGACGACTAGGTGAATTCTGTGACTCAAATTTATGTTTCATTTCATATTCATTAGTCTGGATGGGTACACAGATATGCTTGCTGTTGAATCACATGTATGTCTGTTATGATTGTGAATGTTCCTCAAGTAGACTTTCCTTTACGTGTATGCTGCTTCTGGGCTTGAGAAAACAAATAATATGTACTCCTTTATGATTTTCAGGACATGTATACTTACAATTATGTTCAAGTTTGGGATACTATCTATACAAAATCCAAATTGATAAGAGGTGTGTACTAATGCAATGAGGGAAGTAGCCACAAATTTAAAAGAGATGATGCAAGAGAAAAGAACCAGCAGAAGAAGGCTAACAGGGCAGATACAAGATATCTGCTACAGTATTTGGGAGGACAGAAAGAGTCATCATCAGCCCTTAGCAAGAGATCCACAATGCTGGCCGTAGAGCTGGCTGCTGCTAGTACAAGAATGGACAAGACCTGTTAAATGTGGAATATAAATTGTCACTGCTGATTCATCATTCTATATTTATGTATATGTTTTAAGGAGCAGATCATATACCCAATCTCCCAGAATAATGACGAGCAGTATTCCCAACTGACGAATAGGACAGCGGAACAGGATGGAGTATCCATCTAGCAAAGCCAGAGTGAAACTCCATGGGATGGCCACACCCATGACTGTCACCAAGAAGCTGCGCCATGTTATTCATCAGAGGGGAAAGCAAACAGATTTAGAAAACAGGATACTAAAACAGTTGAATATATTCAGGGTTATCAATAAGTAAAATTTTGGTAAGGTTCATGCCCTATCTTTCTTCTTTATGCATGCAGATTAAGTTCTTCTGGTCCCAAGTATTCTTTTTTCAGACATTAGGATCCTTAACTACTGGAAGCTTTTACAGGAAAATTCAGAACTTGATAGCCAGGACAGTACAGGAACAGGAAACATGAATGATTCAACTGGATTCTGGAGCACACGGGGTCGCTATGAATAACAAGAATGTCCTAAGGATTGCAGAGAAATTACCAAAATGCAGTGTAGCTGTAGAACTCGACACCTAAAGACATGAAGAGAAGAGAAGCAGAAGAGAAGATGGCCTGCCCGAGTCTCAAGACTAATCCAGCACTGGTCCCCATAGAACCAGGTACGGCATTTCTGGTCATTCGTTGTTCTTGCATGGAATCTAAATCCACATCTTCAGTACCAGCTTGGCAGGATGTTATCACATACCCTACGACTTCCAACTGTCAACTTCCCCTGCTTGCTGAAATCATCATCAGAATTAACCTGTAACTAAAAAGATTCAGCCTTTATTAACCGAACATATGTCCTCATTAAGACCTCCAATGGATTGCCATTTAACTTTCTTGCCCTTTATCAGTTTGAGGTCCTCATTGGATGAGGAAGGTTGGTAGGAGAAAACGTGATTGTTAATTTCTTTTTTCCTTTCCCGATGGATTTCTTGTTCCCTTCACCTCTTCTTCCCCTGTTTTCTTGCTTGATGCAGAAACACTCCTTTTTGACGTGGTAACTGGAGATTTGTTTGCAGGTTTTGAGATGGATTTTTGGTTGATTAAGTTGGAATCAATCATTTATTGCTTGGGTTTCTTTCTATTTGGTGAGAGAAAATGCATTGTAAGCGAATCAACCATAACAGTTGCTTCAGATTTGACACTTGGATTCCCTTACCCCTTTTCTCCACCATTATTTGTCCCCTTCTGTTTACCGACGTTTTCAACTTAAATATGATAGCTTGTAGATTAGACCGATCCTCAAGTCGGTGTGCGGTAGAAACTTGTCATAATTTCTTTGATTGGTTATTTAGGGGTGGATTGGTTGGTTGAATAGATGTAGCGGAGAGGTAAAGGATTTATGATTCTAATAGGGAAATCTTAAAATTTACTTTCATTGTTTGGTTCAACGAATAATAATAAGGTTTAACATAAATTTGTGTGCAAATTTAAAGGAAAATGCTAATAGGGATGATACATAGATTACCTCCAAGATTGTGGAGAAGAAAATTAAGCATTTGGCGGTTGAAATAACGAATCTTTATAACCTACTTTAATCTTTAACTGTGATATATTGTTTTTAACTGTCTAATTAGTTTTGTCTAGCTCCCTTCTGATGATTCAACTGTAAAGGCTTAAAAGCCTCTACGTATCTCTCTTGTAAACCAATGAATCAACGGGGAAAAAGAACCCACATCGTTTAGTTTCGTTTTCTCCATGTGTGATTGCTATCTGTAGTGAGGAGGCTGACCGGAGAAACAGGAAAACTATCACTATCAAATACCCCAAACTGTCTAAAAAAATGGAGCTTATCCATCAGCGTTCGGTATTCAATTACTATCATGCAAGCAGTGCCACCAATTTAAGTCAAACTCAAAAACGAATAGCAACAATATTTATCATACCAAAGAAAAGTGGTTCGGTAGCCACGCATATAACAAGTTGAGCAGTAAGAAATACATATGAACTTCATATCAGTAGAGAACCACCAATATTTTATCCACTTTTGCGCGAAAGGAAGGACTTGTCTGCTCTTGAATCTGCCTCTTCCATATCAACTGCAAAAGAACATCCAGTAACATTCCATAATTAGCAATATACACCTTAAGCACATAACAGTGGTAGCTCCAACATCAAAACAAAAATGTCATCTCTAAGCAAATTTATGAACCCACTAATTGCACGGAATTCATAAAATGATATATTGGAAGAAACAAAATGTTAAAGATTTTATTAAAAAATCATAATGCATCCACTCCCCTTTAACGAAGGTGTTGTATACCATTACTAAATTCTCTAATAAAAATAGAGCACGTATCAGTTGTATAGATATCATAAAAAATTTGCTAGCTGTTTCCGTTTATTCTCCAGAAAACATTTCAAATAAAGTTATTCCTCCAAAACTGCAAATATGATTGTTGCTTCCTTCACCATCAAAGCAAGAGACCGTAGATAAATGCTAAAACTTCAGCATTTTGAGAAGAGCTAAAAAGACCATAGAAAGAATTTCCTCTATTTTTGAGGGGAAGGGGTTTGCCCGTGTGCATACAAGGAAATTTTTTTTTTAATCATTGACACAGTTATTGCAGTAAAAGAAATAAATAACGCCCATCAATCCTTGAGAAAAACAGAAGAATCAAGTCAACAGCTCAAGAAAACAAAAAATGCTGAATTATCATTCTAATCCTTCCTTCGGCTTTCTGTATACTTCTGCTTCCATTTTCATTGTAGAGGGGACTTCCACTAAAAATAAAACACAACTTATGGACGGTGCTTTTAGTAATTCCTCTTACTTGGGTACTGGACGGGTTTCCTCTTTTTCCCAGTTTAGACACATAAGCAAAGAAACTAGTCCAGATGAAGAAAAGGGGGCATCTCTAAGATTTAAAAGAGACATAAATTCTTGAAGAAAAATTACTTGCCACATCTAGATTTCCAAACAAGGATATTGATCAATCCCACCAATCTTGACATAAGAAATTAATAAATTCTAGGAACTCGAATGCTTTTCTATAAACAGAACAGCACACCGACCAAAACAGGCAAACAGACTTACACTCCTCTCAGTTCCAGGGATCACACTCACACGTAACCTATAAATATTTTCTGCATGTTCTACATCTTCCTGCCTAAATTTAATACCGCATAGAATACATGGGAAGGAAGAAAGGCATGACAATACTAACAAAACAAAAATTATGGAAACAAGGAGAGTAGATTAAACAAATTGAAATGAACTAGAAAAACAAATTGAAATGAACTAGAAAAACAAACAAACTATCAAATCGCCTTTTTCCCACCATACCTCCCTCAGATTGGGCATAAACTTTTCCCAAAAAAATAAAATTAAATTAAAATCAATAAATTCTCATAAAGCAGAACCATACATACCTAAAAGAAAAGAACAGCCGTTTATAATTTGAGTTCGAGCTCTTCGTGACTGTCAGATAAGTAGTGGAGAACATAAGGAGTGATTCGAATGAATACGACCCAAGCCCCGAACGTGGCAACATGGGTCTTGAGCAGCTTCAAGGCCTCCGCCTTATTTGGTTTCCTCATGAACATTCCTGGAAACATCTTCGCGACTTATCTTTGCTCAATCCAACAGACGATGATGCCGATTGCAAACCGTCTTAAACCCTAACCCCTAAAATTCAATTCCAGTGTAAGCCAAGGTATGTAGGACTCTCTCGTTACAAATAAACATAAATAAATTAATTAAAATAAAATAAAAAGCCTTTAAAGATAAATGGGTCAATAATGGGCTTTTTCCAGATATGATAGATCCAATGGGCTTGTTTAAAAAAACGAATTTTAAATAATAAAAAATAATAATAATTTGATAATGATATATCAAAAAAAAAATTTTTTGATAAACATATTAATATATCATTAGTTAAAAATATGATAATAAAATCTTAGATATTTTTTATTGATGATATTAAATTTAAGGTTATATTAGGATTTATAATATATTTATATCAGACTAAACGTGTCCAGCTGTGCGGTCAAACATCTTCTGCTTATTAGATCAGTCAAAACTCGAGATTACATAAAAATAAATGCACACTCACTCATTTTCTAATAATGGTTCCCATATTAAAAAGGGGGAAATATCAATGAAAAAAAAAGTCACTTTCATTTCAATTTTTTATTCAACTCTACTAAAAAATAAAAATAAAAAAGAATTATTTTTATTTTCATTTTCACCATTCACAAACGCAACCGAATTGAAATAATATTTTATTTCCAGCAAAGAAACAGTGACAAAGTCGTCCTTCAAAGTTCACACAATTTTCCCAGCACTGGGCAGGCAGCAAACTAATGCCCAATTCTTCCAAGATTCACATTAAATTCGTGGATGCTTACGTGACCTTTACCCACAAAATTTTAGTCAAGCTGGAAAATCGTTACTACCCAACAAATTTTGCTGCCACACAGAATCATCATCTTCCCCTTTTCTCTCTCTCTCTCTTTCCAGTCAACCCACTCAGCTACACACAGAAAACGCACTCACACACACACACTAAACTCAAAATTGTCGTCCATACCACGGCACCCATCTTCCCATTTTTGTACAACTCACCATGCGAAGCCGCCACATAGCTTTTGCTCCGTCGCCAGACCACTACAGACATGATTCTCGGTGGTTTCCATTTCCATCTCCATCTCCGACTCCGTCTCCGTCTCCGTCTCCGACGGCTGCAGCCTTTTTACAGTCAACAAGCACAGACCAGTCTACGTCAACCTCATCGTCTGCTTCATCTCCACCATCAAAATTCCCGGTGGAGTTCAGTCCTCCATTGATTGCTATGGTTGTTATAATTGCAGCTGCTTTAGTCATCATCACTTCCGCTAGACTCGTGTCCAGTCACTTTCTACACCTCTACCGTCGCTTCCTTCGTTGGAGACACCGTCGTCGCAGAGAATATGTTGCTTCGTCTTCTATCAGTAATATTGATTCTCCGCCTTATCCCTTTGACCCTACCGGTACCTTCCACGTTTTTTCCCCCGGTGGATTGGTCGAGTCCTCTATTAAGACAATTCCGCTTTCAATCTATAGTCGGAAAAGCAATAGTCACAATTGCGCAATCTGCTTGTTGGAGTTCAGAGAGAGTGATTATGTTCGAACACTTCCGGTTTGTTCACATGCTTTCCACGTGGATTGCATTGATATATGGTTAAGATCGCACGCTAATTGCCCGCTGTGTCGCGCTTGTATATTCCGACCTGAGTCTCCTTTCACTCCGGTCATGGCTACTAGAATCCGTCCCGACCTGGATGATATAATCGTCCAGAGCACGATTCTGGAACCACTGACGGAGATTCCACCAAAAGCTGATTCAATAACCGGCGGAGAAATCACCCAGGAGGAACCATCTCCAAATAGGCCCGAGCCATTTTCCGTAGACAGATACAACGGTCGTGATATTTTGTTGAAGCGATCGTATTCGTTTGGTTTCGAACGGAACTTAGGTTCGGAGAGACTGGTGGTGGAGCCGGTAACGGCGTCACCGTGGCGATACAGGAGAGGAGTAGGAAGTTTCTGGAGCAAACGTCCATCGCCGTTTAACTCACTAACAAAACCTAGAGTATTCTCATTCCGTTCCTACAGAGGCATAAATATGAAGTCACCATTCTTCCGTAGGCGCGGCGATGGAAGCAGCGGCGGCGGCCTAAACTTCTTCACCCTGTCTGAGTCGAGTGCAAGATACAGCGGCTCAGCTTCAGTTGGGGGTGGTGGAGGAGGAGGCTCTTCATCACGACGAAGGAACACGTCTTTCGCAAGTCCAATGTTCATGAGATCCTCTGGAGGAGCGTCGGCGTCATCTGGTTTCTTTTCGTCAAGCCGGCTCAGAAGTGGGGATCCGGAAGCATTACTTTCTCCGGACAGGTATAATAAACGGTAAGAAGGAAGGCCACGTGGATCATCTAAATGAGAAACGAACGGTAGGAGATGAAAAGGGAATTTATTGAGGGTCGTATATCTAAATGGATGACATAAAAATTGGGAGGGGGACGAAGAAGTCATAATGCACAAAAAGAAGAAAGGAGAAATAAATGAGCGGCTTAAAGAAAGCTGGTGGCGGTTATTAAATGTGGAGACGCTGAGATGTGAGAGTGCATTGAATGGGGAGAATTGATGACACAGAGCGGGAAAAGGCTTTTCTTTTATGGGGACATTTGTTTGATGAGTGGGGGGAGGCGATCATTAATTGCAATAGAGGAAGGACTTAAAAGCTTTTTTGGCTGTCCTCGAGTTTTTTTATTCCTTTTTCTTTTGGGGTTATGGAAAAGGGGGAGAATCTGATTATTATTATTATTGATTTGACCATTTTTTCTTTAAGATGCATTTTTCCCATTACCCAGTGTTGGATTTGATGGGCGGGATCATGGTTTTGGATTGCTACTTGTGCTTTTGTATCCCTCCCATCATCATACAGTTATCCTTCAAGTGGTTTTCTCATCAACTCTGTGTCTAACAGAGCATTTCTTAATTTAGTATTTTGATTCACTGATCTGAAAGACAGATCCATGGGGCGGTACTACTACACTTGAATTGTGATTCCTAATGTGAGAAGAATTCAAGATCTCTTGATTGATAAGTTCAAATACCTAATGAGCAAGGAGATTCGTCAATCCAACCACAACATTGTTGTTCTCTTACACAGCTAGTCAGAGATGTGGTAACTTCTGGTTCTTTTTCTCTGTTGTGCGGATGCATGTGTGTGGAGCTTTCAAACAAAATCAGTATATCGTGTGCTCTGTTTATGTACTAAGAGCTTGCAGTCTCGATGTTTTGACTTTTTGTTTGGGTAATTGTTGGTATGGAGAAAAGCCCTTGGCACAATAAGTAAGGTGGATGGGTGCTACACTTATTGTTCTGAGTCATTTCAAGAATTTTGTAGATATAATTTGAGTCGAATCCAGATTAATTGACTATGTATATCATATCAACTATATGAAAAAATTAATTGAATTTTGAAAAAAATTGAGTGTGTAACATCATTCAAAGGATGTGACAAAGTTTAGCATTGTGAAGTAAAGGCCAAATTTTGACTTCCCAAAAGGGTGTGCATCTTGCTTATTGAAACTACTGCTGATAAATAAATGATTAAAATCATCATTATCATTATATTGGTGACTGTTTGCACATCCTGACATTTGTTTTTGCTTTTAAAAATGGGCTAATTGCAGGTTCTCCCACTATTGGCGCTTATGAGTATTTGGAGCTGTACGTTTTAAAATTTATATTTTTATTAGAATAGTATTATTTTCTTATATAAAAAAAATATTTTAATATGTAAAAAAAAAAAAAAAAAGTCTTCTTTTATTTTGATCGTTTTCCCACGATGTCTTACTTATTTTTATTGTCTGCTTAATTGGATTCAAATTGTGCCTTAGGCATATTTATTGCCATTTTCTTTTAGTTGGGTATTGTATTTGTAACTAATAGTCAGTTACATGTGTATATATTAGAATATATATAGTGAAGTCAGAATTTATTTTCTATAAAAAATTTATCTTTGTTAATATGAGAATTAGTTATCTCATATCAACACTTACGTTATAGGTAAAGAAAAAGAGCCAAGAAACTTAGAATATTTTTTTCAACAAGAAGGCTCAAGCATTACAGATTAATTGAGGCTTAAACTAACTAATATATATTGAGTTAACAATTGATATATGTTTAGTCAGAAAAATCACGTTGTATGATTTATCCTTTTAAATAATTTCTATGATATATTCAATTGCCATTCTCACTCAAAGAGGAAGAAAAAAGAAAAAAAGAAACGTGAAATCTTTTTTATATAATTATTATAAACATGAACATTTTATTTTAATTGTTTTTAAAATACACTAATTAATTCTTTTTAAAAAATATAATATATATATATATATATATATATACAGAAAACATAAAAGGAGGGGAACAAACAATAATCTGAAAATGTTCAACAACCAATTTAAATGCTATCGCCACACTTTTTCTTCCCCCCATTAGTTACTGACACACTTTAAGGCCGCACTAGAAGATCAGCTACCTAGCTTTGCCATAGCTGTCTGTATGTATCTTCCATTAACATTTAATGCTCCTCCTTCTACCCCCAACTAATTATCCATTCTCCCTCTTCTCCTCTTTTTTCTTCTCTCTCTCTACCTTCCTCCACTGAATGATTTCAGCAAAAATTGGATTCCAATCCCATTCTTCATTGAGAGTAGGAGAAGATCGTTCGAAGAAGTAATCGGATTTGAAAATGTTGGAGTATTTAGTGGAAGTAGAAGAATCGAGATCGGCGACCGATGGAAAGCCATCTGCCGGACCTGTGTATAGAAGCAGTTATGCCAAAGATGGTTTACTGGAGATACCTGCTGGTTTTGAATCTCCCTGGGATTTCTTCAGGTATGATCTAATGTTAACTATTTTATAATTGTATTGCATGCATTATTATATGTTTTATTTCTTAGACATTGATATTCAAAAATTTCATTAGGAAACTTTGAAGTTCTTAAACGGAGAAATTATTAGAAATAAAAATGGCATATACAGAGGTCTCGAACCTGTGACCTTACAATTATTAGCACAATACTCTAACCAACTAAGCTAATTAACCATATATTTTAAAATCTAATATTTATTTTAATATTTAGTGTATCAATGAAGAAAAATGCCAAGAGGAACATGCTTGGGCGTCGTCAAGTCACGGACGGGAAGGTATAAATTAATTCTTCTTCTCCATCAAAACATAACAGTAAAGATGAAGGTTACAGAAATATTAAATATTTTTTAATTGCAGGCAGGTCCCTATATGTGGCTGACTTATGAAGTGGCCTACGACACCACTCTTCGAATTGGTTCTGCCATCCGAAGCAGAGGCCTTAATCCTGTTAGTAGTTTAATCCACAAAAAAAATTCTCAAATTACAGAATGCACATATTTTTCTTTTCGAATATCTAAAATTAATGAATTAATTTTTTTTTTTGTTAAAAAAAAATTATGGTTCTGCTTGATAGGGAGACAGGTGCGGGATATATGGCTCTAACTGTCCGGAGTGGATTATGGCAATGGAGGTATCCTTACTATCTCCACATTTCATCTTTAATGTTTGAACAAACTATCATGATCTTTCATGTACTATTCTTAGCTAAATTTTCATTCCGGATTTTCGCATTTTTTTTCTGTTGAAATTGCTTATTAACAACTTATTAAATCTCTCTGGTATTGGATAATATGTCTAAAGAAACCATTCCCTGGGGTCATTGCATATATTTCTTTAACAGATCAAGTGATAATTGATAATTGCTAAGCAGTTTTTGTGTTATGAGGTGCTGTTAATTTTTTTTTGTAAATCTAACCGTGTTTGGATGAGGCTATTTCCATCACTTGTGTAATTCTGTTTCAGGCCTGTAATAGTCAAGCCATCACTTATGTTCCACTGTATGACACACTAGGTATGTTTTCTCCCCTCTGTACTAGCGATCCTGCTGAAGTTCAATTCAATAATAACATTATGATAACAAAGTAGATATGCATGAAATTATTTGAAACACAAGGAAATTAAGTTGGTTGACAAATACTTGTTTTACTTCTTAAATCTTAGGTGCAAATGCTGTTGAATTCATCATCAACCATGCAGAACTTTCTATGGTTTTTGTTCAAGAAAACAAGATACCATCCGTAAGTCTTATTTGATTACCAGAATTGATTGGCATGTTTAAAGTAAAGTGTTATACAATAGTTGTGGCATTGTCCATTTGTATTTCTGGTTATGCAATTATTGATGTCCTTTCTTTTTCTGCAGATCTTGAAATGCCTGCCGAGGTGTTCTGCTTATCTAAAAAGTATGTTATGAAGATTCAATTTTGAAATTATTCTTTAGATGGCAGTGCAGAATGACTAATTTTTCCATCTTCCTTTTTCAAGCTATTGTTAGCTTCGGAAAGATTTCTGAAACGCAAAAGAGAGAAGCTGAAGAACTTGGAGTTATTTGCTTCTCTTGGGAAGAGTTTGTTCTTCTGGTATATAAGGCAGCTACAATCAATCAGTTATTCTGTGGATGTCTTTTAAGCTGGGGCACTCAAATTGTTTTTTCATCTATCTTTAAAGGTTCAGATTCAACATGATTTACCTCCCAAAGAGAAGACAAATGTATGCACAATAATGTATACTAGTGGTACAACAGGAGAACCAAAAGGTGTCATTCTGAGTAATGGTGCTCTCATGGCAGAAGTTTTATCTGTGGATCAAATGCTATTGTTAACCGATAAAGTGGTATGTTGCTTATTGCTAGATACTTCATTGTGCTTATCCTCTAATCCTGATTCAAGGGCACCATTTAGCGCCATTCAAGTTTATAGAGATAATTTCCTTTGCCACAGGTAGCTGAAGACGATTCGTATTTCTCATTCCTTCCCTTAGCTCATATATATGATCAGATCATGGAGACCTATTGTATATACAAGGGTGCTTCAATTGGATTCTGGCAAGGAGTAAGAATAAGATGATTTTGTTGTAATAACACGTGAAATATTTCATTGATGAAAGAAAGAGTATCCTGTGCTAAATTTTGTGTGTCCACTCTTCAATTTGCAGGATATCAGATACTTGATTGATGATCTTATGGAATTGAAGCCAACGATGTTTTGTGGAGTTCCTAGAGTATATGATCGTATATACACAGGTAATCAAGTTTAATACAAAACAAGAATGCATACAATTATTTCCCTTCTGAAATTCTTACCATCATCCTATATGAAATCATTGAGGTATAATGGAAAAGATAGAAGCTGGTGGTTCCATAAAGAAAGCACTATTTAACTTTGCTTACAACTAGTAAGTAACTCTTTTGACATTTCCCCACCAAAAGACCATGATTTCATTTCATGTCTATTGACAACCAACCATAAAATCTTAATAACAGCAAATTGAGGAACTTGGAAAAGGGATTTAGACATGATGAAGCTGCTCCTTTCTTCGACAAGTTAGTTTTCGATAAGGTTATTTTATTTTTTCTGTCTTCCTCATTAAGATTGTGATCAGAGGCCCTTTTCTTTTTCTAAATTATTGTTCTTAATCTAATTATTGTTCCTATTAGATCAAACAAGGGTTTGGTGGAAGAGTTCGCCTTATGTTTTCTGGTGCTGCACCTTTGCCTAAGCACGTGGAAGAATTTCTGAGGGTGACATGCTGCTGTGTAATATCTCAAGGATATGGTATAGTCTAAGAATCATATATTATTCTCAAGATTTCCCCATGTAGTGTTAAAGCTTAAACAGTTATAAATATGGCAAACTTTTCTGCTGATGGAGAGATTTCCCCCTGTAGTGATTAGTCAATTGAATTTGTAATGGTTATTATGGTTTCAGGTCTTACTGAAAGTTGTGGTGGATGTTTCACTTCCATTGCAAACGTATTCGTTATGATGGGAACTGTAGGTGTCCCAATTACTACCATTGAAGCAAGGCTTGAGTCAGTGCCTGAATTAGGATATGACGCACTTGCAGATGTGCCTCGTGGAGAAATTTGTCTAAGGGGTATTTCCCTGTTTTCTGGATACTATAAACGGCAGGATCTCACTGAAGATGTACTTATTGATGGATGGTTTCACACAGGTAACTTTTAATGGAATCACTTTTGTCTGTAACCATTCCATTTAACTGCCCACTACCGAAGCTTTCTATGGGAATACACTGGAAAGGTTCCCCTGAAGATCCATTTTAAAGTAACCATTTTATTTGATAGATTCTGTACTCAAGATTATAGCGGTACTTAGCTAATGACTTAGTTAATGACTTGTTCTTAAATTTATCACTTTTTACATTTCAATAAAAAAGTATTAAACACGAGATTTCTGCAGGAGACATTGGGGAGATTCAATCCAATGGTGTGATGAAAATAATTGATAGGAAAAAGAACATCTTTAAGTTGTCTCAAGGGGAATATGTTGCGGTCGAAAGTCTTGAAAGCATCTACTCCAGATGTCCTCTTGTAACATCGGTAAGTCCTTGGGAAAATATTGCAATTATGGGTAGTAATACAGTTCAATGAATTCTTGTAGCCTCTATTCATGGTGTTCAATTTTCTAATTTCATCTATTCTTTTGAGATGGTGATATTAGATTTGGGTCTATGGGAACAGCTTTGAGTCTTTTCTCGTAGCTGTGGTGGTTCCAGAAAGAAAGGCACTTGAGGATTGGGCTACCAATAATAATGAGTCAGGAGACTTCAAATCACTCTGCAACAACATGAAGGCTAGGAAGTACATTCTAGATGAACTTAACAGCACAGCAAAGAAGCACCAAGTATGTGAACAAACTTTCCAGTTTCTTTTAAAGATAAAAAGCTTTATCTGAATTGGTTATGCCTTCTAACACCTAAGTAAAACTCATGTAGCTTCGAGGTTTCGAAATGTTGAAGATAATCCATTTGGAACCCATTCCATTCGACATAGAAAGGGATCTGATTACACCAACATTCAAACTCAAGAGGCCACAGCTGCTCAAGCATTACAAGGTATCCAATTTCGTTTTTGTTTGTTCCCACAGCACATTTTGTTTCTCTCCTATCCTATGTATACTTTGAATGTTTTTAGTACTGCTATTCCGATCCTTCCCTACTTACATTCTTCCTCTTCGCAGGATTGCATTGAAAAATTGTATGATGAAACAAAGGCGATAAAGGTATAAAAGATCAGTCTGGAGGTATCATGCCAAACATCAAGGCAGCAGACTTCAAATGATGATACAAAATGTATACGAAAGATTTACTTTTTTTCACTATGAGGATTAATCATTATCAATAGTCAAATGGTATTTAAATATATGTGAAGATGAATAAATTTTTAGAGCAACCTCTCGTGCTCACCTTTGATATAAATGGTCTTTATTATCACTTGTATTGACTTTGAGATGAATATGACCAAGTATTGATATGCTTTTCTCCAGCACAACTATTTTGGAAAACGCATAAAGAGAATTATGCACAGAAATATAATTGGGTTCAAATTTTATTACCCGACAAAATAGGTCTCTTGGTAAAGACACAAAACATGTGCAACTAAATATGCATACATAGACACTGAACATGATGAATCACCCTTTGGAACCTGATGGAGACGGATGAGAGGAAAATACAATACAAGCCAGACGAAATGGATTCCCCTCAGGTTTGGAATAACACAATTTGACACAGATAAGTGCAATCAATAGCATCGCCTGAAGGGATGTTTCAAACACTACACAAGATGCATGTACATGAAGCAGATGTTCACAGGATAAGAATAATAAGTGCCCAAACGGGATATACCAGAAGAATGATTATTCCCACAGTGTTGGAAATTCCATTGCTTTTTGTGAAGGAGTTTCTGAACCCTCCAGATGCCCGGATGTGTTCCTGCAGCAGATAGCAGCCAATGAGGAGGCAAATCACAATGCCAATCCAGTCATTTCTTATTGTGTCTGCAAATAATCCTGGAGCCACCACAATGAGAAGAATCAAAGATGAAGGAAGTACTGCCCATTCTGCAATGAAGCACAAGCCGATTTTGAAGAGTTAGTTACACATGAAAAGTATAGCAGTGGTCAGAATTTGAAAACAAGCAACGGACCTGGAGCATGTTGGGGGAAGAACAGGCGTAATATGACAGCAATGAAGGCAATCCATTTCCCAACTTCTCCCCTGTATTACACACAAAGGTGAAGCATCTCAGAAACTTGATGCAACTTCTATTACGTGCCTAATAGTAGTTTTACAGAGAAGCTTCACCTGAGAAGATGGAACAAAAATGAAGGAAGGCTTAAGAAGATATAAGGGATTAAAAGGGCTGTGAGTATGTTGGTCCTCCAGTTGGTTCTATCCAATACCAGCAAGTAACTGCGAGATCAATACCACAAAATTCTTCATTAGCTGAAAATAACATTCCAAATTAAGTAGATTGTGAAGTCAACAAAACTCAGATCCAAGTTTGGCAAGAGTCACGCCCAAATATTAAAAGATTAAGCTCAGCACGTCTAAACAACATTACAAATCAATCTATTTTTTAGCTAAGGAAAATGAAATGTTAACTTTCTCTGAACAATCTGTGTAAATGGCTCTTAGTTTACATCAATCAGCAAGATCACAGAACGAAATAAGAGAAACACGCTAACAACAAATAATCAAATTATGCATTTTCTCCTCCAATTCACAACGAATTACTGAATCTAATCCTCTTATAAACTCCTATCATCCAAACAAACAATTAAACTAAGTCAAATCACTAACCAAATTTTGAAAACAATTAATTATTCCAAACTAAAGCAACTTATTGCCTATTAGAGAAAGAAGAAAAATAAAATCGCAAAACAGAAAAAGTGCAAGCGAGTGAAAAGAGATGGGAACTACATAAATAAATCGATAAGGCAAAACAAAACCAGATCAGTAAAAAAAAAGAAAAACTTAAAAGCGAACAAAGTGGACATACACAGCAGCAGCAAAAGCAATCCACTTAAAAATGGAAGTGCCAATTCCAAGTCCACCGAGCATGATAGCATGATTCGCTAGCTTCTTAGCGGCATAACCGATATCCTTGAAATCAGAAGTTAACAAGTCTGTAGCTGCTTCATCAGTCTTCATTGACAAATAGCTAACAAATTTCCCCATTTGATAGATCGATGGGCGGAATCAGAAGAGTTTTCAACTTGAAAAACTGCAACAATATGGAACGGAGCTTCCCAGAGCAGAAGAGAAAACACACGAAAAGTATGCGTCGGAACTCAGAAGAAAGAAATAAGATAGCGATAAGGGAATTATTAATCAGAAATCCCAATAAATTTACATGTCAAGTTGCCAACTGTCCTTTCTTCTCTCGCTATTATTGCATTGATAAAATGGAATATCAATAAGTTTTGTCACTTCCTCTACTCCTTACACGTGTGTAAGGAGTAGATATTTCGCTTTTTTTTTTCAAAAATATGTATATTATATATAGTCACGTTAAAAAATTTAAATACATTGATTAATTAATAATGTATAATTTAATTAATAATACACTTTAAAATATCATTAAATTTGAGGTATAGTTAAAAAAAAAATTAAAATAAAAAATATTTAAATCTTTAAACTAAAACAACAGATTATTTATTTATTTGTGTTTAAATTTAAGTGGTAATTGATTAATAAAATCACTTAGATTTTTTGCTTTCTACATAAATCTCGAAACCACGACTTTTTTCACTCTTTTCTAGTACACAGATGCGATTAATAAAATCACTTATTAAAAAAAAAAAGAAAAAAAAAAGATGCGATTAATAAAATCAATGACTACAAGTGAGGGAAGTGAATGTCACCGCCGGACCAAGCATGACGGTGGAAACATCGACGGAAAAAGTATCATATTTCAGAAAAAACTCCACCAACATTAGCCTGCTTAGGAGCACCACCAAATCCTTTCCGACGCATTGCTTGTTTCCGGCAGTTGGATTCTCAGTTTCCCTGTTATTCGACCAATAAACATATTTGAGCAATTGCTCGCCTCCGATAAACCTATCCGCCACAAATTCTTCTGGTTTCTCAAAAACCTTGGGATCTCTCGTTGCGAAGGGCTGATATCCAAAGATCATTTCGCCTTTTTTGATTAGGAACGTGGAATCGTGGCTGCTGACGGTGATATTCTCCTTGGCCTTCCCGTACTGGAAGGGAACCGGCGGATCTATTCGAAGTGCCTCGTAGACTACTGACTTAGTTAGGCTCATTTTGTTCAGTGCTGATACAGTGACGATTCCTCCCTCTTCTTCCTTAACTGCTGTTCGGATTTCATCGGCGAGGCGACGGTGTAAATCTGTTCCTGCTAAACCGATCCATTTCATCAAAGAGGGAAATAGAATTTTCGCGCCTCCGTAAGCGTTGAATCCTGCGAGGAAAACCAGGTTGTGGCAAGCTTCATCTCTACTGATTCCGACTCTCTCGGCTTCATCCAGGAACGAAACCCCCGACTGGTAAAAAGCATCATAGAGCATTTTGTATTCCGATTTCGCAAGTAAGGCTGGCAGGGGAAAGGCGCGCAGCACCAGATCTTCTACGAAATTGGGTACGAATTTGAGGCCGACTGTCATTAGGGGAGCCAATTGAAACAGGAGCCATTTGTCGAAGCACTTTGCTCCGCCTCCTCCACGGCCAAGGGCGGTATCGGATGGGCTTTTATTATCACAAAACAAACGGAAAAATAAATCGAAACATGCCTCGTCACAGAGGGCGTTGAAATTAGCTTTCCCTTCCTTAGCCAAACCATCTTCGAGGCCGGTGAAGAGGTTGGTTACGGTGTCGCGAAACAGGGGAATGACGACGGCGTCGTTTCGTAACTTAGCGAGTTGAGATATAAAAAGGGATTTGAGAAGCGAGTGTTTGGGCTCGGAAGGATCGAGAAAGGCACAGGGACGGTAACCGCCGAAGAAGGCGGTGGAAGGCATGAAGGTTCCGTCAAGGACGTCTTTCTTTTCAACTCTGGAGGAATCGAAAAGGATTGGGAAAGTAAGGGCATCGAGAAGGACAATGACCCTGGGATTGGGAGCCATGAATGACGGCCCTGGTGGTACGTTGCATCTGAAAACAGTGGAATTATATTTTTGGATTCGGGATTTGAAGAACTCTTCAGTGCCGCCTTGTTTGTAGAAATAGTCATAGCGATCCTTCAATGCTCCAAAGAAAGGTAAACCACAGTCACCCGGGATTTCTCGTGACGGAGGAGGAGGAGAAGAAATATTTGAGGAAGAAGAAGAAGGACCAGACATTGTTTCTTCCTCCGTTTTCTTCCTTCACTGAGTTGGGAGATGATTCAAGTTCAATTTTAGTGAAGGTAAGTGTTGTTTTGTTTTTTTGTTTTTGTCTTAGAATCTTGCTCAATTACTTGAATTTTATATAAGAGAACATATATCTTGGATCCAAATAAAGGAATTTGCATTTTCTTTTAAAAAAACAAAAAAGTTTTGGGCCTTTCTTAATAATGTTTCTAACTTATAAATTTAAGTACGTTTTGTTTTGTTTTCTTGATTGGGGAAATTGTTATTGAGAAAGGAAATTTGCATTTAAATTAAAAAAGAAAAGAAAATGGGTAAAATGGTGGGGGCTGGGGATGAGCAAATTGGATCCGGCACCTATGTATGAAAAGGGTATTATGGGAAATTGGGTATGACGTGTGTGGGAACGCAAAAACGTAACTGGCTCCCATGATTATATTACTGGGATTTTTATTATTTATTAGTTAGTGTTTTGAACCTAAACCAGAAAAGTATATTGTTAAAGAAATATTGATGTTTTAAAACAAAATAAAAAATAATAAATAAAATTGTTTACACGCAACTTATTTTCATATTTTTATCCAAAGACAGTAACGTTATAATATTTTTTAATTCTTATTTTAACTTATAATTATTAATTATATTATATATATATATATATATATAAAATAATAATAAATCAACATACATGGAACCCTTTATTTTCACTTTGAACAAATTTATACAAGACACAAACAAATAAATAAAAATAAAATAAGTTTGGAATTTTGAATTAACTTACATAAAACAAGACAAGTGTATATTGTTTAAATGGTAAAATAATAATCACTTTGGTTTGGTTTGGTGAGTGAAGTGAAAGTGACATCTGGACCAAGCATTACGGTTGAAGCTTCAATGGCGAAAGTATCATATTTCAAGAAAAATTCCACCAACATTAGCCTATTCATCATCACCACAAGCTGCTTTCCGGGGCACTGTTTATTTCCCACCGCCGGATTCTCTGTTTCTCTGCCGTTGGACCAATACACATATTTCAACAATTTCTCACCTTCCTCCCCAACAAATCTCTCCGCTACAAATTCCTCCGCCCGTTCGAAAATCTTCGGATCCTTCGTCGCAAACGGTTGGTACCCGAATATGGTTTCCCCTTTCTTCACCCGGAACGACGCTTCGTGGCTGTTGATGATTATATCTTCTTTCGCTTTTCCGTACTGGAATGGTACGGGCGGCTCAATTCTCAGTGCCTCGTAAGCCACTGATTTAGTCAACCTCATTTTCTCGAGTGCGGAAACACTGATTTTTCCTCCTTCCTCCTTCACTACGGAACGGATTTCTTGCGCTAGCCGACGGTGTAAGTCTTTTCCAGCCAAGCCCACCCATTTCATCAGAGCTGGAAACAGAACTTTCATGCCTCCGTAAGCGTTGAAACCCGCGAGAAAAACTAGGTTGTGACAAGCCTCGTCTCTTTTGATACCGTAACTTTTTTCGGCTTCGTCCAAGAACGAAGCCCCCGACTCGTAGAACGCATCGTACAGCTTTTTGTAGTCGCCTTTCGTGAGTTCCGCTGGCAGTGGAAATGTATGTAAAATTATATCTTCCAAGAATTTAGGAACCAACTTGAGTCCCAGCGTCATGAGCGGCGCAAGCTGAAAGAAAAGCCATTTATCGAAGCTCTTGGGACCATTCCAACCCACCACCGGCTTGCTTTTACTGCTACAATTATCACAGAACAAACGGAAAACGTAGTCAAAAGAGAAAGCGTCACTGAGCGAATTGAAGCCGGCTTTCCCTTCCTTAGCCATACCCTTTTCAATACCATCGAACAGCTCCGTTACGGCGTTACGGAAAATCGGGATGAAGCTGTTGTGCAGCTTAGCGAGCCTAGACATGAATAAGCCTTTCAAAGCAGCATGTTCTGGCTCGGAAGGATCTAGAAAAGCGCAAGGACGGTAGCCGCCGAATAAGCGAGTGGAAGGCATATAAGTACCGTCGAGAACGTCTTTCTTCTCAACCCTGGAGTCGTCAAATAGAATGGGAAAACTAACGGCGTCAAGAAGCACAACCACCTTGGGATCTGAAGCCAGAAAAGGTCCAGGTGGCATGTTGGTTCTGAACACCGTAGAATTATATTTTTTAACTCTACTGTTGAAAAACTCCTCCGTACCTTGATTATAGAAATAATCCCACCGATCCTTAACTGCTCCGAAGAAGGGTAAACCGTAGTTACCCGGAATTTCCATTAATGGAAGCTGTTTTTCCGACCACATTTTCTGTACGTGACTTAATTTTTGGTTCAGTTCTTTTTCTTTTTTTTTCACTACAATAATAATCTGCATGCATATATATATATATATATATATATATATAGGGATTGATTAGGTTATCAAATTCTATACGTATAGGAAGTCAGTAGAAAATTATTATTTATCTAAGGAAGTTTTGAAGTTTATTATTTAATAAGGTTTAGATATACTATAGGTGCAAAAAGGAGCTTTGATTTTTTGACTTTTCAAAAGTGACGAAAGATCAGAGTCTGCGTGTTTCTTTAATGGGCACGAGGAGAATAACAAAAATAATTAATAAAAAAAAGTTATTGGAGAAAGAAGGATAACTGAATATTCACATTCATCTGAAACATCGTTTTCTTTGAATATTCACATTCTTCTTTGTAAACAATATTATCGTTTCTTTCTTTCTTACTTTTCTTTTCTTTTCTTTTTCATTTTTAATGAAACAAACAAGACAGATTTGTGATAAATTATTAGGGTTTCAAAGTATTTTAAATCATTTCTAGGTTTTGAATGAAAATGAAGGACAATGTCACGTGCTATATATTTAGTTATATAGTCTTCCATTTTTGTACTAAATATTTAGGTATGATTTTCAATGTTGTTCGTTAATAATGCTTATTTAAGATTTTTTGGTACCTTATACGCAATATATTTTGATTTTTTTTTATGTATAATTTTAATATTGTAAATTGAAAGTTTTATTTAAAATTGTGTTTAACATTTCAAATACTGAGAAATTTTTTGTATAATAATTGGAGTGAATCAGGTAATATAAAAAATGAGTTATATTATGTAAAAATAATAATTTTGCTTCTCATCTATTAAATGAAAATAGAATATTGATATTAATTCATATATTAATTTTCTTTTGAAAGATTATAAAAAAGAAAAATGTTATATATGGATTACCAGTAACTTGTCAGCACACACAAAATGTTCTCAAATGATAACGTGTACATTGTGACTGCTATTTTATTTATTTTTTTTTTTTTGACCATCTTAATCATTTTTATTTTTATTAAAAAATAATTATATATTTTTAACAATTTCATTAATATATGAAATTAAAATCCACTAATTTGAGTAATTTCATCCAAATAAGTATATTATCTAATATATATTATTTTTATTTATTATTAATTGAAATGGAAAATGGAAAATTGTGGCGACCTTGAACAAAGAAAGTAAAATTAATAAAAAAGTGTTAAATTGTGATGATGGGGTGAGAAGTGTGGCCGCCACCGTAATGGAATTCCCGAGTCCGTGGTTTCGGGATTAGGTTTGAACGGTTATCACACCAAATTGCCAATACTATACTTGGCAATTGGCAATTGGGAAACGGGAAAAATTAACCTTATCCCATTAAAATTCTAATTTTCCCACCTTATACTATTGAAGCTATCAGGGAAATCGACAGGTTGAAATGGATAACTTCTTTGTTACTTCCATAATTATTCTTCTCACCTCCCAAATTAAACAATATTATCTTTATTTCTCTCTTACTTCATTATATAAATTGTTAAAATCAATAAAAGTATAATTTATTAAGGAGATATTTGACAATTATTTAAACAAGAAAACCTTATAACATAGTAATAAATAACTTTCTATATATAGAATATTGAAAATTCGATCATCAGAAGAAGGGTAAGCCAAAAGCCTACCTAGTCTATACAGTACGCCATAGAAATTTCAGCATTGCATTCCTTCTAGTAGCTGCTTCCCTATTGCATAGGGAAAGAGCAAATAACAAACATATAGGCTCCTCGTGAACAGATCTTAGAAATACAATTCTCCTCTGGTCTCCAATGGACCCCCCCAAGCAACTTAGAAAATGGAGGTATCTGGGGGAGGTCCATACACATTCATCCATGAAAATGGAATCGTCCATCTACTTTCATTTCCTGAAGAGAACCACAAGAGCAAGTTATATCGGTTACTGAAGCTGGACAAGATAACTAAAAGTCGACAAAATTTCAAAGTGATGCATAATCTAGAAACAGGGATTAACCTAAGCACGAGAAAAAAAAGGATTGTAAGAACACATGTTTTTTAATTACTTTCCAGAAGTAAAATTGATAGCAGGTTAATAGATGTTCGGAAAATCAATCACCAACATTGAAAGGAAAACAAGAAAACTCACCTTGGTAACTCTCAGGGTTCATCTTCAAGAGTTTGCTTGTAGCTTCAGCTAGATGAAAAGCATCAGGAGTATTATCTCCCTCCGAGCAATAACAAAACAAGCAGGTGACCTTTATACCTTTGGCCTAGTCCAAAAGAGAGGATTTCCATCAGGTAGATTTAGAACTAGGAGACATAAAAGAGAAATACAGTGCATCAGATTTGTTCATACAAGA
The DNA here is from genome assembly GCA_027405835.1 of Asclepias syriaca. Classification (NCBI taxonomy): domain Eukaryota; kingdom Viridiplantae; phylum Streptophyta; class Magnoliopsida; order Gentianales; family Apocynaceae; genus Asclepias; species Asclepias syriaca. The sequence goes on from JAPHNG010000664.1 coordinate 595,495, forward strand.
GATTTCAAAAGCTAACTAAGCCCTGATTGTTGTCCCCTTGATACAGTGGCTGAATACAAATCATTGTAGTGAATAAAAAGAAAGACTCATCCTTGAATCTCCAGAAAAAATAAAACAGGATTGGGATCAGTATCTTTCTAGTTTTCAAATATTTGCAGCATTTTCTACTAGTACTTCACTGGCGTCAGGACCACAAACAGTAACCAAACTGACACAAGGTAGAACAGTATTATGGGAAGTTATTGACCTAAAACAATACATGTAAACAAGAATACAGAAAACCAAGAAGAATATGCCAACAAGTACTATGTACTTCCTTTTTTTTTTTTTTTTTTTTTTTTTTGCGCATAAGATACTAAAGTCAGGGTACCTTATAAAGAAGAGATCAATAAACAAGCCTATATGCAAGACCGTGATTATTCAGGCATCAAACAGGTTATTTATCATTCATACATGCAAATCATTACCTTGAAACAAGAAAATAGGGCAGCAAAAGGCAGACTTGGATAGTAATCTTCTTCTTCTAATTCTTCAAAAGGGAAATCATCTTCAGGATTGACATTGTTATCAACTGTGGAGCTAAGGTACGTCCATCTTCTTTGAGAAGGATCATATTCCTCTAGTCTCTTCCAACCAAGTGTTTCACAATCCTCATCTGTTCCATCTCTGTTGGAACTAGAGAGATAATATATCTGCAACCCACTGAGAGAGCTCACCATAACATAAACTAATGTCACTAAAATTCTAATACAGATGAATAAAGCAATGAAATGGCTACTTTCAAAATTTTGAATAGCATTCATTTTGAATAATTGTAGGCAGTGTTTTCTAACTTTAAGGTAAATGCCACCTCTTTCTTTAAAGTAAGACAAAGAGCTCAACTTCCTGTACATCTAATTTGTTTTTTCAGAGCTGAGTTCATTCTTGAGCACGAGTAAATGAAATGGGTTTCTGGACCAGAAAGCAATTTTTGCAAAGAGGTTATATTTCAGGAAAGCTACCAAGAAGAGTATCAGTATCCATAGGAAGGAAGCTAATATATGTACCTTGATAAATCAATATTTTGCCAGCACTTAAAATCCAAACTGGAGAGGATAACCACGTGTTTTTTTCCTTTCTCTGAGGCAAAGTTTGACAAATTTTTAGCAAATTCAACCATCATACCCTGTTTCATAATCAATACAACTCTTGGTCAATTCACTTTGTAAAAGGGCACATACACAATCAAAATTTGTGTTTAGGCATACATTAAAAAATATGCACTCAGAAGCTTTTCATTTAGACAATCATTACACCTATAGGTGTTTCAAAGCCCTAAATTCTATTCCCTTCCTCCAGCTCAGTTACCCATGTTACTGCACATAGTTTTACAATATATGAATTAACTAATGCAGTGATATTGATTTGATTTTCTAAAATTACATAATCTTTAAATTGATATATATGAAATCTGAAAACAATAGAATTTATACTGAATAATTGTTTTTTAAAAAATAATGATTTGCACCTTAACAACTGGAGATCTCTGCTGTATAAGCGTCAATGCATTAGCTGATGAATCATAAGCTGTACATCCAAATATCATGATGCAAACATAAGTTATGAAAAATGGAAACAAAATTCAGTTACTTATAATAACCCAAACAAAATATATTACTACAGAAGAAAATGCAGATTTAATATGATTAGAAAATGTTCAAACAGTTTTACTCGCTCATAATTTCATTAGAATACAGACAATAATTGTCTAGAGAGAACAAAGTAAATAGTTACCTTCGAGTGGGAGAACGAGGTCGCCCGGAGGGGAAGGCGAATAAGCATTATTACCAACGCACGGGAGGACGTTCGGATCGTCAAAGTAACCGATTCGCTCAGCTCTTAGAGATGATATCAGCAGGTCCGTTGCAAGCTGTCCAACATTTCCGATCGACAACGCCGGCTGTCAATGGCGAACCAAAATTTTCCAAATTTTATATATAAAACATAATACTAATTGAATGGAAACCCTAAGTGAGACTGAAAAATCATTACCAGTATCAAAGTAGAACATGCTTCGTTCAACTGTTTCCCTTCTTCAACAAAAAATTCCATTTCTAATTTTTTTTTTTACTACCAATAGCTAACTGCAAAGAAAACCCTTTCTCAAGCTCTATAGACCAATGCTCTAAACTTGCTCGTCAAATCGATTCTATGGAACCGCCCAGCTCAACTTCTTTTCACCATATTCTTACTGGGCTTCATCAAAGTAAGCCCAATAACTGGTAGTATTAGTTTTAATTTCTGGGCCTATTTCTTTTTCATACCATTATTTCTCTTTTACATTTCTTCTTACACTTGCCGTTACAAAAAAATATTTAAATCATCATTTCATATTTTTTCTGAAAATATTATATATTCGTATAGTCAGGTTGAGAAGAACAAAATAAATGTTCAAGAATATTCTGCCATAATGGCTCCCATTGTTGTCATGTTATATAGTTGCTATCTATCATATCCTATACAAGTGGATAAAAACATATATATATATATATATAATCCAGAAATAATATTTGAGATAAGTGTTAGTTTATCATAATTAATAAGTTTTTAAGCTAACTATCCATATCAAGTTCATTATTAATGATAAGTGGGGTTCATTGAAGCCCGGGCCCAGCCCACTTTAATGTAGTTGGACTGAGATGCTGCCATTTGTAGAGGCGCACAATAGCTAGTAGTGGGCCGTCAAAACTCTCTAATCATTATCTTCATTTTCTCCCATACCTATATATGCATGCAACTACCGCAAAATGGATTCTTCAGGAACTCCTTGCATGCATTTCTAAGGGATGGATGATCCAAAAGAAAAGGAATTAACTTTATCAATCAAATAATTTTGATGTATAGTCCAAATACTTGAAGACGAAAAAGAATAATAATAATAATAAAAATGGAATGCTCACTTTCTATGGATGAAGAGAATGTAATGAAAAAGATATATATGTATTATAAATGGAGATGTATTGTCTTCTTCTCTTTGTTTTTTCGTTTGTTGAATTCGATCCTTTTCATTGGGTCACACATGTCCAAGATTTTAATTACTTCTTCTGCTTTTTCTTTTAAAATGATCCATCATATATATATATATATATATATATTATATAAAGACTACTACTAAAGTAAATTATTTATGAAAGATCCTTTTCATTTCCACTTTTGGATTTTTTTTATGGTTTGAGACAAAATATAATATATATATATATATATATATATATATATATTATAATATATATTTCCACATTGCATGCGCCCTTGATCTTTTTTTTTTTTTCATTATAAGTGATGAGAGTTTCAGGGTTTCCATCCTCCACATATAGTGATCCTCTTTTCTTTTACCCAACTTCCAAGAAATGTACATATATATATATATGTATGTATGTGTGTGTGTGCTTGATGATCAGGGGGTTTCCCTCAATGATTTGAATCTAGAATATTCCTGCATTATTTAGAAACAATTTGAAAATGCAGTTCAAGTGATGACACTCCCTCTCTCCCACTGAATTTTTTTTTTTGCTACATAAATAAAATTATGATATTTTATATAATTAGAATAATAAAACATCTCAGACTCTCTAGAAGCATTGGTTAGTTGAGATAGTGAAAATTAATCCACATTCAAGTATATATATAGTTCTTCTTGAATCCATATTTAGACTGAATAAGCCAAGTGTCCACACGACAATTGACAATGTTAGTTAATGTCAACCTAGGATAGAAACTATATTGTCCACCATAACCACAAAAAATTTTATCCCAAAATCCACATGTTTAATCTTAATAGTCGTACTCATCATGATTATTATATATTAATGGTCATTCAAACCATGATTAATTTTTCAAGTGGATATATTTTCTCAGTTAATTTTGAAGATTCAAACAACTCTAAATTATATATATATACATTAAAAAAAATCAAATTTAAAAATAGGAATGATTCAAATAAATTATGCAAAGAGTAATTAAGAGTATGGGATGAAGAGGGTTTGTATTTCAAATCATGCCGGTCCACGTAAACAACTATCTATAGAAATATCACAAGTAATGCTACCCAACAAGTTGACAAAATAAAAAGAACCGTTGAACTGTAGCTGCCAAACACAAAGCTCCTAGCTATATATATATATTTCAGACAATCAAGAATCCCAGATACGATACCAGAAATCATGTATAAAATAATTTAATACCATAATAATATATATGTATATATATATATATATATATATATATATATATTTTAAGTGTGTGTTTGTATTCGATTTCCATCTGATCCAAAATATCCAAATGCTATTAATTCAAAACACCTTAAAAAATCGACAGTTGGAGGATAGAATGCAATAATTGAAGATATAAGTTAGCACTAAATGGTAATACGTGGATCTTGTACTCTCATATTTATATACACATTCTCGAAGTCAATAGCTTGTCCAAAATATCAATTTATTTATTAAAAAAAATTAAGAATAAAATTGATAAACTATAAGTTCATTTTTTAAAAAATAAATAATATTTAACAATATATTCCTTACCTACCGGCAGCAATTTTAGAATCAAGAAAAAAGGGATTACTAGAAGGATAAGAAAAGTTAACTTAAATTAAATATATGCAAAATAAATAAATAATATGACAGAAAAGCTCGTTATGCTTATATCATCTAGCTAATTAATTAATTAATTAATTAATTACGTCTTATAACTCAATTTGGACAAACACTTACTTACAGCTATATATAGATATAGCTAATTTTTTAAGGATTGCTTGTGATACGGAGACAACATATGCGATCATCTTTCATGTTGAATATTATTAATTAATTTCTTTTTAAAGAAACCGTAATTAGTCAATAAATACATTGTATTTATCTGTGATTTGGATGGAATGTGTAGTGAATAATCTAATAAAGGAAATGATCAACGTGCGTGTGTCTATATATATATATATATATATATATATATTATATTTCAAAACGTAAATATTATACAAGTTTATAATTTTTTCACTAAATCATTTGTATTAATAGATATTTTTTCAATTTAATACAATTTTTGTGCATGTCTTAAATTTAAATAATTTTATTTAACTGAAAAATAAGTAAAGATTATTTTATAAAAACATAATTGAAACAATCATAGCGTAAAATAAAAATATTTTTGAAAACAAATATATATATATATATATATATTCCGCCAACAAACATATACAGGTGTCAGTTTACAGTTAACCAATTCTTGACCTCGTAAACCTAAAAAAGCAGACTAAAAATGCTTTTATTTTAGTATTTTATTAAAATTTTTTTTCCATTTGAGTTTTGTCCGTCTCCTGGCACAAACATTTGGCAAACAGTAATTTGTCATGCTGACGGAAGCGTTTCCAGAGCAAAGAATACGTGTAAAATCATAATTGGCGGCTGGCTCTACTAAAAGCCTTACGTGGCTGAATTCTGTAAAACGCCGTTAAGGTCTTTTGTTTGTTTTGGGAGCCGCACTATCCGTGTCGAAAAACGGAATTTTGAGTTTCTCCAGATATCCAGTTACAGTGTCAGGGTTCCCTTCACTTTTCAAATCAAAAAATTTCTTTTACCATAAATTAATATTTATGATTTTTATTTTATATAATATATAAAAAAAACATGTTTAATTTCTTGCACGGCAACACAAAATGTATGTAGGTAAATATAAATAACACGTGCTAATATAATACTTAATTTAAGTAGTATTAGTAGTAATATGTACGATCCAAATATTTAACACGACATATATGTATATAAACCAGAACTTGTATAGAAAAGCTCATTAGCAGGAAAAAAGGAACGGGAAATGAATGAAGTAATTTAACGTTCAGAAAAGTCAACGTAATATATATATAGAACAGTCTTTCACATTAAGAAGATGCAAAATTGGGCAAGAAGGGAAATCAATTTAAATTAGACCTTCAAATTCCATACACGTAAAAAGAAAAGAAAGTCAAAAGTCAACTTCTCTATATATGTACTTTCATTTACCTGTCTGAATGGAACATCTTCAAAAACGCTCCGTTTATACGACATTAGAATGGCAAATATTTCTTCATTTACGAAAAAAGAAACAATAATAATAATTCAGCTTCAGACGTAACAGTCACGCAAGATTTCACCACGTGTCAAAACCATGACGTCATCAATCAACCCACTCTCCTCCTATATAATATCCGCTCTACTCTCCGCCATTCGATTCTTCAAAACGATTTATTCCCACAAAATCCTCTAAATTCACTCTTCACTACTAAAATTCATTCCACCGTTAATTTTCTCAGCCCATCATACGATCCGATGATGATAACAAACAAGCCAATCAACGGTACAACGTTGTTCTCGGACAAAAAATCAGAAGCTAATGTCCAGAGACAAAAATTCCGTAATCTATTGAATTCGGATCCGGCCTTTTTCAGCAACAATATTCAGGATGAAGATAGCGACAACTCTCGCCGGAACAGCAGTGCCTCCTACTCCCACGACATGACTAATTACAATAAGTATTACAACAACAATATAATGGCCGCCGTTGCCCCCGATATTGTTAACGGCGGTGACGGATCTCCGGCTTTTATGTCACCGTGGAACCAACCGTCTCCTTACACAAAATCCCCGTGGACGAACCAATTCCCACCTGCGCAGCCGTCGCCGGTTGGAGATTATAATTGCGATTATTTCCAGCGGCAGGTGGGTCTAATCGGAGCCATGGTTCGAGAAGAAGGGCATATATATTCGTTAGCTATTTCGGGTGGGTTTTTGTATACGGGTTCGGACAGTAAGAATATTCGGGTGTGGAAGAATATGAAAGAGTACGCGGGTTTTAAATCGAGTAGTGGATTAGTAAAAGCTATAGTTATTTTAGGTGAAAAGATTTTTACGGGTCACCAAGATGGTAAAATCCGGGTCTGGAAATTCTCTGGAAATAATAAAAAGAATGCGTATTATAAGCGTGTGGGTAGCTTACCCACCACGAAAGATTATCTCAAAAGCTCCATGAACCCCAAAAGCTACGTTGAAGTACGGAGGAAGAGAAATAAACCGTGGATCAGGCACTACGACACCGTTTCGTGCTTGAGTGTCGACTCCGAGAGGGGATTGTTGTATTCGGGTTCTTGGGATAAGACTCTAAAGGTTTGGAGACTCTCAGATTCCAAATGCTTAGAATCAATCAATGCCCACACTGATGCTTTGAATTCGGTTACCGTTGGATTCGATGCCTTGGTATTCACCGGCTCCGCCGACGGAACCGTAAAAGCGTGGAGGAGAGAATTGGTGGGCAAGTCGACGAAACACGTGGCGATGGGCACATTATTGGAGCATGAAAATGCGGTGACGTCATTGGCCGCTAACGCGGAAGCTAGAGTGCTCTACTCTGGATCGTCCGACGGTCTGGTCAATTTTTGGGAACGGGAAAAGAACTCCATTTCACACGGCGGAGCTTTACGGGGCCACAAACTGGCGGTGCTGTGCGTTGCGGTGGCGGGAAACTTGGTGTTCAGCGGTTCGGCTGATAAAAATATATGCGTGTGGAGAAGAGAAGAAGGCGGGATCCATTTCTGTTTGTCGGTATTAACGGGGCACACCGGCCCCGTCAAATGCTTGGCCGTAGAACCCGATGAAACTGAGAAAGGACGAGATCAACGGTGGATAGTTTACAGCGGGAGTTTGGACAAATCCGTGAAGGTCTGGAGAGTGAGGGAGAATGTCCCACCCGAGTTGAAAACTTTGCAAGGCATGTAAAAACCGGTAGTCGCATTAGGTTGTTTGTAGTAAACGCGCCGCCTCCGGATACGTAGCTTTAGTACGGTGGTGGTAGTTGGGGGGGCCGTTGGATATACGGAGTAGCAGAACCGACTACGCTGGTAAAAGAGGAACGTGGGAGGCACGCTACCAAAATGGTCCCCTACTAGCAAATTTTGGAGAGAACCTTGGTGATGAAGCAAACCAAGTTTCCTTAGAAAGTTTGAAAACTTTGCAAAAGTGAGGGAATTGTATATTATATATCTATGGTCTGTTCATTTATTCTTACATTTTCTTTATTGCAAAATTTCCTCTTTCCCACCTTCTGTTATATATAGATTAGAGAGAGAGAGAGAATGCTTTTTTTGCTAAGGTCTAGTCTCGGGGCCTTTATTGCTTTTTTTCCTTTTTTTTTGCATATAATAAATGGTTGAATTGGAGAGAAGAAATAGACGGGAAGGTAAAAGAAATGTGGATCACACTCTACGGCAAGAACTGGTCCAAAAATCCAAATTAATAGAAAAGGGGCAATCAAATTTGGTACAAATAATAGACCAAAAAGTTATGTTGAATAATGATAGCGGTTTACCAAAACAATTAATTATAGACTCATTCTCCTTTTCATTTAAATTAGAATAACATATCCAATCCAATCCAATCAATTATATATGGAGGCGTAATGGGTCAGCAGTTTATGGACTATGTTTCACACAGTAGCCCAAATTCATTTAAAAGATCCCCGCAATCAAATACTGCATTCATTCGGTACTACCACCACCATCAATTGAACAAAATTGGTGAATATATATACATATCTTCTTTTAAAATTATAATTTGTACTAACATACTTATATAAAAATAGTTACTTACATTATCTAACCAAATTATTTCAAATCTTTGCACATATAATTCATATATATATATATATATATATATATATTATATATATATATCACCACGCTAAGAAATAAGTACATTGGTGGTGTGATTCGGAGAATCTGATAATTATCAGTTAGATAAATCTGATTGTCCTCTAATTTAGGGGAATTTTAGATATTATCTTCCAATCTTTTAAAGTTTGACTGTTATAAAACTTTTTAAAAAGTTTCTAGAAATAGGCTACCTAAGTTAGAAGTCGTGCATTGACTTGACTTTGACTGGTAAAGTGTTTCGTCGGAGTCCTGCCTTCCACGCTGGCGTGACACGTCAACTTAATTAGCATATCAGGTTACCACCTCAATTTTTTTTGCCATGTGAACCTAAGAATATTTTTTACTCTTATAATAAAAAAACGTATATGCATATTATTTTCCTAGGAACAATTCAAATGTATACGAATAGGTGAGTTGGGCAGTGTCAGTAGTCTGGTCTTACTAGCAGCCCTTCAACTTTTGTAATAATGCAAATAATAATATTGACCTAGTCCTCATATTTTCTTTTTCTGCCTCCCCAGAATTTCTATGTTTGACATCAAGGAATTGAAAGATAGCATATAATTTTGTTTATCAACTTTGATTTATAACTATGAATAATTTGAATTTCTACAAAAAAATTATAGATATATATAAATTTTGAAGGTAGAATTACAGTACCTTTGGGGCAGGAATTATATTATATGTATGTTCTGGGTCAGTCAACGTAAAATGATTTTTTAATTTAAAGCAATCTACAAGAACTTGCAGAAACTTCCACATTTCCTTGTACAAATATTTATTCTTTTCTCCATCTCTGACTTAATCAAACCCTACCTTACTTTAATTAAACAAAAACAAATCGGAAAGATCGGTAAACTTTTTTCCCTTTTACAGCTTTTTTTATTTCTTAAAGATTTTTCTTTTTATTATTGTAAAAACTATGAATAAATTGAACCATGCAGATCCCATGGGCTCATAACGACATGTATTCTATAGTTTGAAAATTTGAAAATGCAGTCTTCCTGAATGCTGATTTTCGTGGCAACTTTCCTGAATTTTGTTTTTCTTCATATCCAATTCTTTTTTAAAAAAACGCGTGGATTTGGAATATGAGTCAGGTCCTTGGTCAAGTATTGACAATTTACCTGGAAAAATGAAACATTAATTTCCTGTCGACTCCGGTCTTTGGTCTGCGTCTTGATCTTCGTCACTCTTCGGTGAATTTAGTTCTTAATTATCTACTCATTATAAATATTGTCTGTCCTGTTTCTTGGTACAAATTACTTCACTCTGTAATCAAGGAAGCTGTATAAAGTTCAAATTTTGTTTTCTGGGGTTTTCAAGAATCAGATTTTTAGAGTTGGGTTTAGGTTCTGTTTTGTTCTTGTCACTTATAATTGCATTGATTGGCTTCATTTTGATAAACCAAGTGGTGCTGTCACTCGTTTGAGTTGAGGGACGAAGCAAGATTCGAGCTTTTGATCAATTCCATGAGTTCTTGAAAGTTCAAGATTTTGTCTTCTTTTTATAGGGTTATATAAATATGGCTAGTATTTTACAAGGTTTTTTGCCTGTTTCCAAGTTCACCTCGAAAATCGATGATCAAGATGATGATCATGATGAGTATAGCGTGGAGTACTCTTTTGCTATGGAGTATAGTGGTCCTCCAGTCAGTTATGATATTCCTCAGGTGGTTCCTCTCGACGTTCACCGGATTCCAACTGCATCCGTCTTTGCCATGGCTTCTATGCCGACTAAACTGCAGCTGCCGGTTATTCAACCCATTGTTAAGAGTGTTAACTCAAACAAATTATCCTCACAGAGGTCAAAATTAGGTTCCCAATTAACCAGATCTCTGGCCTCAAGGAGACACCTCGGCGAAGTCCGAGTTTCTAGTGGGGTTTTGGCGTGCAATCCTGTGGAAGGTGGTACTGATCCAGAGTGTGGTTTCAAAAGTCTGGATAACGGTAACGAATGTGCACGTGGAGATTCGGATGGAATTGAAAGTTCTGGTACGTTGGGATTTTCAGACAGCTCTGATGAGTCCAATGAGGTGTCTGGAAGTTCAGATTTAGAGGACTCGAATCATGATAAACCCAAAATGAGCCCAGGGTTTAGTCGTCATTTACAGCCTTCTGATCCAGAATTGCGGGAACAGGGTTGGAAATCACCTGCTTCTTCCTCGGATTCTCCCTCTGGTGAAGGGCTTGATGGAGATTCCGTCAGCGAAGCTTTATCGCATGGCGGCGAAGTGACGACGCCGGCGGTGATTACCTTTTCTGATCCTCAATCGAGTGATATTGACTCTCAATCAAGTTATTTAACATCCGAGGAAGGTCCAGATCATGAACTAGAAAAAAGACCGGTAGCCAGAAGAGATGTTAAAAAAGGTTTATGCTATCGGTGTAAGAGAGGAACTCGATTTACAGAGAAGGAAGCTTGCATTGTCTGTGGTGCTAAATACTGTAGTGGTTGTTTACTTAGGGCAATGGGATCAATGCCTGAAGGAAGGAAATGCATCCCCTGTATCGGTTATCCAATTGACGAATTGAGGCGGCGAAATTTGGGGAAACCTTCCAAATTGCTTAAGAGAATGCTCACAAAAGAGGAAATCAAACAAATCATGAGATTAGAAACAGCATGCGGAGTGAATCAGCTCCCACCACATCTAGTTTCTGTAAACGGAAGGACTCTTTCTGTTGATGATTTGTATCATTTGCAGAACTGCAGATATCCACCAAAGAAGCTAAAACCAGGGAGGTATTGGTACGACAGGGTAGCCGGATTCTGGGGAAAGGTACAGATACTGTCTTCCTTAAAAAAAAAAAATTGAAAAAAAATGTACTGTCATTCTCTTACTGTCTTTGTTTCAATGAAACAGGAGGGGCAGAAACCTTGCCAAATTATCAGTGCAGAGCTGGAAATTGGTGGTTCTATTGAAAGAAATGCAAGCAATGGAAACACAAATGTCATGATAAATAACAGGGAGATCACTAAAGCAGAGCTCTGGATGTTGCAGGTTTGTTCTCTGTTTTTAGTGATAATTTTCAACAAAAATCTATTTCCAGATAGTATCGTTAGTTTATCAGGAAAATTCTTTTCTTGTATGATTTCAGTTGGCTGGTACTTCTTGCGAAGGATACCCACACTTTTGGTTAAGTGCAGATGGTTCTTACCTACTAGAAGGTCAGAAGAATGTCATGGGAAATCTATGGGAGAAGGTAATATATATATATATATAGATAGATAGATAGATAGTGTTTTTTTTGGCCTTGATTGGTGGTATTCAATTGTCTTGAATATGTTATTCCAGCCAAGAATGAAGTTCATCTGTGCTGCATTATCTTTGCCGGTTCCTCCTGAGTCTTGTGATGAAGTGAAAAATGAAGCAAATGGAATTAGCTCAGACAATGTGGATCAGAAACCAGTCAAGAAGCTTCTTCTAGTTGGTTGTGACCAATCAGGAACCAGTACAATATTCAAGCAGGTAATTTATTTTTGGGAAGCAAAAAAATGCAAGCTATTCCATCATGCTTTGGGGTCAAACACTGAGCATTATTGTCTTGGTTTGTTCTATAAAATTGATCCGGACTTCCTACCTTTTGTCAAAGAAGAGAAATTTTATCACAATTTCATTCATTCATGATTGTGTCTGGTTTCTGTAATTCATTCATGTTGTAATGAGATCTCTTTATTTCAGGCCAAGATTTTGTATGATGTACCTTTCTCAGAAGATGAGCGACAAAATATCAAAATGATGATTCAGTGCAATCTTTACCGGTATATTGGTATTATACTCGAAGGGCGCGAACATTTTGAAGAAGATTATTTGCAGGAATTAAGGAGAGAAGCTATTAGTCAACCTGGTCCTTCAGGTACTAAAACTATCACAATTAAGAAGATTCATTGTTGCATGCTCGATTGAAGTTGTTGGATTGTAAGCATGTCTTTTTTGCAACAGGGTACGATCATCAGATTGAAGAGAAAAATATTTATGCCATTACTCCAGGCCTGAAATCATTCTCCGATTGGCTTCTTCAAGTTATCATGACTGGCAACTTGGAGGTCATTTTTCCTGCTTCTACTCGTGAATATGCTCCAAGAATCGAGGAACTGGTAAAAGACAGTGGCTTTCAAGCTGCATATGACCGGAGAAACGAGCTATGTGCACTACCTACAGTGGCTAACTATTTCTTGGATCGAGTAAGTTACTTAACTGATCTTCTTTCTAATGATGACTATGATTTGACTTAATCTGCTGATTAGAGTTTGATTTTTTTTTCTCTTTACTTTGTTATAAAGGCTGTGGAGATCTGTAGAGCAGATTATGAACCTTGTGATATGGACATGTTGTATGCTGATGGCATTACTTCTTCAAACGGTGTTGCATCCATGGAGTTTTCATATCCTACTCCATCTCAGGAAGGCTACATGGAAGCCGTGGATCAGAATGATCCATTATCAAGGTGAGAGAGATCCCCCTATCATCATTATTCAGTGGAGATGCTCTCTTCAAGATTAACTAAATTGCATGATGCCCGGTTGCAGGTACCAACTCATCCGAGTGCAAGCCAGCAGCCTTGGAGAGAATTGCAAGTGGTTAGAGATGTTCGAAGATGTTGATCTTGTGTTATATTGTGTTTCATTAACAGACTACGACGAGTTCTACATAGACAGTAATGGAAATTTGGTAAACAAGATGTTGGCTAGCAAGAAACTATTTGAAACCATCATTACTCATCCTACTTTTTCCCAGAAAGATTTCCTTCTAGTACTCAACAAATTTGACCTAATGGAGCAAAAACTTGAACAAACCCCTCTCACTGAGTGTGAATGGTTTCAAGATTTCAATCCAGTTTTCAGACATCATCAATCACAGCGTGGTAGCAGCAGTAGCAGTAGCAGTAGCAGTAGCAGCAACAACAATGGTTCTCCAGCTCAACGAGCTTTCCACTACATTGCTGTACAGTTCAAAAAGGTGTTCAGAGATATGGTGGGAAGGAAGCTGTATGTTACTTCTGCAACTGGATTAGAATCTGACAGTGTAGATGAAGCTCTTAAATATGGCAGGGAAATCCTCAAGTGGGAAAATGAAAAGCCCGTCAGTCTAAACCAGGGTTGGTCCTCTGAAAGCATGGAAGCTAGCACATCTTCTTAGAAGGCAACATGTTGCAGAGGAAATAGTAAGAATTTTATATACACAAATTGAGAATAGGGATGGTAGATCTTCTGTGTCCCCGTTTGTATATATATATAAGTAGTATTGAAACAATTAAGACAGAACTTCATTTATTAAGTCTTGACACATACATACATACATATATATATTCAATACAATTGCCTGATTGGTTGAACAAGAAAGAACTAGATCTATGTACATATATACTTAAATATTCTGAATGTTTTTCAACATGGAACAAACCTATCCAAAAGTAAACACATTGTTGACTCAGATAATGAGGTTTCTTCTCTAATTTTGGGAGTTGATTTGAAGGAAGGAGAAGGAGTAAGTTTGTTGGCTGCTCCTCCTTCTTGGATTTGCTGTTGTTTCTGGGGTTTGATGAAGAACAAGTTCCCAGCTCCAACCTTTTCTCTTAGCTTGGAAACGCATGCTTCAACCACTTCTGCCATTTCTTTTAACTCTGTAAATTCAAATAAGTTGGATTCTCTTTCGGAAAAAAACTCAATGTAAAATGAAGAAGGAAGTGGCGAAGAAGAAGGTTTTATATATAGACAAAAGCCAAGCCAATGGAGGGGAAACAACTACACGTACACGGAAAACTGAAAGAAGAAAAAAAAAATCAGGAAGTGGATGTCCCACATCGGCCGCGGTATTGAACCAACTGGTCTTGGGATTAGGATATATGTAATAGAATATTCCACGTAAGGACTTGAAATGCATAACAAGTCTTGCTGCCCATTATTGTCAAATAATTATTTGGACATGACTACCCAAGATTAACACAAGGAAAAAGAAAATAAAAAGTTTCTATTAATTTATAATTTATTATAACTATTGTTTTTTATAAATAATTTATTTTAATTTTTCAAAATAATTGTACAAGTGTTATTTTTCAAGCTCTTAATATAAAAAATTATATAATATAAGTATTAGTTTGACACTTATGTAAGCGCATTATTCCTAACCCTACTTGATTAAGAGTATTATTACCTTATCTGAGTTATCCTTACTCTACTCGAATAAGAATTATATTTTACAATACTAATTTATTCATGTCCGTTCTATGCGAATAAGAATATTCTTATCTTAATTGAGTTATTCTTATCCCAAATAAGAGTTTATTTTGCAGTACTAATTTGAGTAATGTGGTCTAACGTGGTCGGAACTGAATTAATCAAAATTGTAATTAAGATTTTTTTTTTTGAAAAATTTAAATTTTTTGTGTGAAAGAAAATAAAAAATTAGATGGCATAACAAACAAAAAAGACTTGAGATATGGACCACTTGGTTGAGAATAATTGGTTTAGAGGGAGTTCCGGGAATTGGGCCTAGGAAAAGGACGACAATATAAATTGGTCCCCAAAGGAAAAGTAATTTCTGGTGGCGTAGCTGCTTGGTTTGGGCCTATATGCCCACGTGAAAGTGGCGGATTTTTCCTAGGAAAGATCCTAAAATGGACGACAAATAGAGATATATCTCTTTCAACCTTTTCTTTTTTTTTCCTCTTTTTTTTCTTTAAGTAAAAAAAAAAAAAAAGAAAAAAGAAGAAGAAGAAGAAAACACTCAATTTATATAAATAAACAATTACCAAGGGCAATGAGATTATACTTAAAATATTATGGTTAAAAACTAATACCATATTTTGTAAAGTGCGCAGTAAAATAAAAGTAAAGGTAACTAAAATATCAAATTGGGGGTGTAGCTCATATGGTAGAGCGCTCGCTTCGCATGCGAGAGGCACGGGGTTCGATTCCCCGCATCTCCATCATTTTTCTAATTTTTTTACCCAAAAAGAAGAGAGAAATGCTCGACCAAATTCATTTTTCATTGAAACAGAGGTTTAAAGAGAGATATTTACTAACATAAAAGTAAAAAATTACATGAAATTTGTAAAAAGATGTATATTTATTAATTGCCGAGTGTAAAATTTGATCATCCGAAGAGAGGACTTAGTTCAGTTGTGTTCTTCTTCTTCTTCAAGCACTAAAGCAATCAACGAGCATTGAAACAGAGGCTTCCGAATAGTTGCAGTTAAAAGAAGCCGCCGTCGGCATTTTGAGTTTTCCGCCCAAGCCCAAGGAGCTGATCATCATCATCTGCCTACCATTACCACTCGCTTCTACACTCCCGTTTGGTTTACTTGCTTCGCTTGTGAAAACAGATTCATGACCAACCTTCTCCCGGAGTTTAGCCAGTTTTTCTGTCCACATATCTATTAGCCCAGACATTTCTGCAAATTCTTCTTTCCCTGAAAAAGATCAAAATGGGTTTTTCGTTTTCGATACTCGAATATATGTGCGATGTGATGTTCTGAATCTGAAAGACTGATCTAAGGGTAGGAAAGATACTTATGTATATATATATATATATACAAATCTTTGAGCTTTTCCCATTGGCGCACACAGTAGCTAAGAATAAGATGGGATAAACATGAGTGTGAATTTTGTATGGTCGGTTTACTTAAAATACAACGGTTTGAGAAGAGCGAAACCGCAGCAGCATCCTGGTTTTATTTTATTTTTTTTCCGAGAAGAAAACTATTGGCTACTTTTTCTTTTTCTTTTCCAACAGTGGATGATCATAGGAAAAAAGGCCTGATTGTTTCATTATTGATCCATTGGGCTTGTAAATATTTACTTAATAGGCCCATTAAATTTGGTATTGCTAAATTATACATATATATTTTCAACACTAAAAGATAACAATTTTATATACTTCTTGCTAAATTCTTGCTACATTATCTACATATGTTGTTTCTAAATTACATGTAAAAGAGAATCTCAAGTATGTTGATTTAGGATTTTTTTTTTCTTAAATGAATGTTTAATGAAAGTTGAGAATTTTAAATCACTGATTAATACAAATAAATATTCATGAATTGTAGTTTGACAATAGTGATTGTGAGTATCTAGCTATTTTAATTAATTGTTTGTTTTATAATTCCAAATTTTCTTTATAAATATGAAATAATAATAATTCACAAACAAATTTCAAAGATATTTATTTATATATTAAAGTTATTTACATAATTTTAATATGTCATACCGTAGAATCAGACATCATGGTGGGCACTCTCGAACTTGTGTCTGACACACGCAGTCTCTAGATATGGCTATAGATTTTTGAGGGCTTGCCCGAGGGTTCCCCCCTTAAATCAATTCTTCAAATCTTGTCCAACTCGGAAAGTGCTTGCTTTATGAGAATAACCGATGAGCTCAGAGCCAAGTACAAACCGCACAAAAGATTGAGGTAAGAGGATGATCCATCCACTAATTCATAGGAATGTACAAGCTCATCTATCCGTCCCGGATGTATTTTTTGTCCACAACCACCAGCATGCATGATTAGGTTGGCAGCCACCATGGAAATGTCTCAGAATGGTTGCAATACACCGCTAGAGAGGAAAAACTGGATGCCCAACTCAGGTTAGATGGGGAGAAGTGGAAAATCTTACTTGCACCTCATGATGCATAAATCCTCAGGCCCGTCCTTCAACTTTTCATCCGTTGCCTAAAACACATCATGCTGGGGACTTTGACATGAAGAAAAAGGTCCCATTCTCAGTGGCAATTAGTGGTGCAGAGAGCCAAATTCAAAGCGACCTTCTTGTTATGTCAACTAGATGCTGAGGAGAATAAACGTCTTAGAAATTCATGCATCTCTTTCTGGCTATTCTCTGAACAAAGAACCTCAGTACAAGGGAATAATAGCCTCTAGAAAGTCAAATCCACGGCGTCCAACCTTCATACATATTGCACAGATTATCTACACTTGTTGCTTGACTAAGCAGAAAATCAACCTGCTCTGATATGCTGACTTCTCTGGAGGGAGGGAGAGAAAAAAAGGGCCCATCATCATTTTGATAACAATAAATAGAAACTTTTTCATATAATCAAGCTAAGAAGATACCTCTTGTCTGTTATATCTCGGCCATCTAGTTTCATCTCTACTCGCCTCAAAACCGACATTGCATAAGTATTTCTACCTGCAAGTCAAAAGTTAAAACTAATATATGGGATGAAATGTTCCTTTCTTTTTTTGGGTTAAAAAGAAGGTATTCAATCTCACAGTAACAAAGCGAGAAAAAACTTTATACATGCAACAAAAACGAAAAAAAAAAAAAATTCAAAAGAGAATTCTGCTTCAGAACCCTAGTACATTAATTTTCAAGTTGGAAAATGACTGGATATTGGAGAATGGAGACATTAAAAGAAAAGATTATTCTCAAAAAGGGAAGGAAGGGCAGAAATGCTTTAAAGAAGTATGACATCACAACTAGTTAGAATTCCGTATAAATCAAAAGGTATTGCAAGTTAAAAGGGGAAGAGAAGAAGAAGAAAAAATTAGGGTCAAACTAGACTTGGAAATGGTCTCTCACAAAATATTCCTCACCTCTAGTAGCTCGAGTAACTGCTTCTGAGTTAATAAAGGAAGGATCCCGTTCATCCTCACCCTTGTTCTGGTTTGAATAAGATGCTTCATTTCTTAGTACTAGCTCCGCCTCAGATTTCCCCTGATACGAAGGATATCTTTGAAATTAACTACATATCAGGACCCACATGAGAATAGAGTAATGTTGCAATCACATACCTGCATGCTTGCAGAGCTAGAATGTCCAGAAGATAATTTTTCTTGGAGATCAATACCAGAAGATGAAAACTGCTGTGGAGATTCATTCACTTCTGTAATATTGGAAATGTGAAAAAGTGGGTCTGTCACATCTGAACTGTTTGAGCTATCTGCAAGACTTGCATCAGCTGATACGACACCTGAAAGTGAGCTGCCACTTGAAATGCTTGTAGGAGGAGATATCCATCCTTTATCTTCCAGAGACAACCCAGCCAGATCAAGAATACTCCCACCATTTTCTGCTTCAGATTTGGTAAACATCTCACTCTCATCACTTCCATACACAACATCATCACCAACTAGATCTGATCTTGACAAGTTGTTTTGTGATCCTTCTTCCTGACTTTCTCCTAATCCTTCAAGGGCCTATAAGAAATGGAAAAGAACAAATTAAATATGTCGAATCACTAAAAAGAATGGGAAGGCCTATTGTGCATTTTTCATAATTACTTTATGAAGATTCCCAGCATGAAGACTGGCAGTTCGTGCGAGCCTGGTCAACATTGAATACAGTCCCTTCACTGAGGATGTGAGAGATGGTAACAAAGGCCTGAGGGCTTCACAAGCATCCTTGATTCTTGTAGAATAAGATCGTAATATGGCTTGGCCATGGATAGGGGAGATCTCCATTTTCATCTCTTGTTCTTTAACCATCACATCGGTCATAGCAGCAACATCCTTAGATAAAACAGACTCGAGAGGCAGCAAAATCACATTTACCTGTTGAGAAATCGAAGGAAACTTTTGATCACTTCCAACTGGTAGGGAGCATGTTTAGGAATGAGACCATGAGAATCTAGTACCTTAGAAAGGTTTTCTGAAAGAGATAAATGTAAAGCAGCAGCTTCTTTTCCCAAGCTATGAACATCGTGCAGGCCTTCTGTTATTGCTAGGACCTTCAGAACAAGAGGAGAAAGTAGGGTTGGGCATGGAGGGAGCTTTAAGCCAGTAACAATAGGAAAAAGAAATACCCTCCCACTTAAGGTCAAATATAAACATTTCTATTTTATATGTCCAAAAATGAGTGCCTGGTCCAACTAAAATAAACATGTTTTCTATCTAAATCCCATTAAATTTTATGGTATAAGTCCCACTAACTCAATCGCACAACGCTTAACCACATATACTTGTAAAATAGTACTTAATTATGGTCAAGATACTCAACCTAATATTTGTCTCAAATCTAAAAAGGGATCAAAATGAACAGAAATTAAACGTGGAAATTAAGGAATTACAAAGCAAATACATCCATCAAGATGGAAATTGCCAACAAGTGACATTTTACTTATCTGGGAAGCACAATATTCACATACTCAGTAAGGTTGATGGCTGAAAGTTACATATCATTAGACGAGATTTGATTGACTGACTAGAAAGGGAAAGAGAAGAAACAGGTTCAAAGACTAGCATGGAATGGTGGTGGTAAGCAGAGGAACTAAACAAAAGGAGAATTAAAAACCACAAGCATATAGACAACTAACCCAAGTATTCAAAAAATTTCAGGAAAGCCCATGTTGGTACAGAAATGCAGTAGTAAGACAATTTTGCATGCAAACCCTGACATTCCAGAGAAATGTAGTAGTATGAGAATGTGTTACATGTAGTAGTCATGACCCAGATCACTCTAGAAAGAGGACATATACAAACAACCCAATAAATAAAGGGAAAGAATGAATGATCTAGTACCCGTCTGATCTATTAGCAAACATGGTTGAGTATAAACCTCAAGGGTAAGGCCAAGCTCACAAATCAAGGATCAACATGAGATCTAACACCAATCACAATGATAGTCTATGTAATAAACTTGGTCCCAAATATAACATACAAAATAAAATCACATGATAAAAGTACCATACCTCCTCAAGCATGGAACCACATTCAGATGTCAAAGCTGTATGGCCTCTGGAAATGCCTGCAAAAGCAGAGAGTGCCACACTGGCTTCATAAGCAGCATCCCGCATTGCAAGAAGAGTACTTTGCAGATCACCTGTATAAGCGAAAAATAAAGAGGTCAAACGCCCTTACATCATGCATTATGGCACTACAAAAAGGGAGATATATTATTTTTTTTTTCAGAAGATACATCACATATACATATCAGGAACATTTGGATGAACAAATCTGTTTCTTTCTTATAACCAATTAAAATGCTTTAATACCACAAGTGAAATCACAAAATTAACCAATCAAAGAATTAAAGTAGAACTTTTTAGATTCTATAAATAATGAATATGGTTATATTACTTCAAAAACTCACAAGATTTGTTCCCAATGGATACACTTGGCTTACACAAGAAATAGTTAGATTACGATTACCCCATGATTGGGGGTGCAGAGACAAGATTCAAATATCAAAGGATGTTACCTGATGCTGATTTCACTTTAACAGAAGCAGCAGAAAGTTCATTACTTGCAGAGTATAAACCAGAAGAAGCAGCTTCCATATTACTTTGTGCAAGCCTCCATTCTTGTTCAGTACCTGGAGGAAACTTATTAGTCATCTAACTGCAAAAATTACACACATAAGTTAGAACATAAAGTAGTAATTGAATCCAATAGAAGGGCCTAGCTTACGAGTAAAGGAATGGTAGGTAACATCCAATTTTGTCAAAATATTCAAGTATACTTGCTGCCAACCCCTGCCATCAGCACCAGGCCTTAATGAATAGAGCTCTTCCGGCATATGAAAAATGCCAACTCTTGATGCTTCAAATTCCAATATGGAGATGCAGATTTTCATTATCTCTGATGCCTTTTCTCTAGTTTCCCATAACAATTCACGCCGTCTAGTCAAATGATCGTGGAATTCAGGAGGTACTCCTGCATTCCTTGGCATATTATTTCCAGAAGTGCTGGAACTAGGTCCACCACAAGCCCAGATCATTGCTCGCTCAAGTTGCCCTTCAGCAGTAACAGATGTTTGCTCACAAGCTTGCAGGTTCTCTAACGATTTAGCTGTTTTTGCAATAGAAGATCTAATACTCTCCAACAATTTACCTCTGCTAATTTTCAATATAACAGGAAGCAAATTATCATCATTCATGAGAAATTTGAGCGGTATAAGCCTGTTATTCTGCGAAGGGCTTAAGTTAATGTCATGCATCCATTCCATCTGAACAATTTCCAGGACTGTCTTGAGGAGAGCCTCTTTTAAGTTATTACTCTGTATTTTCATGATGGAAGCAGCTGATCTTGCTGCTCTGACAGTTTCATGTGCATTACAATACTCCTCAAGCATGTCCTGCACTTTTTTGGTTGTCCCATGATCTATCTTCATTGTATTGAAAAGGTCATTCTTTAACTCTGTCAAATGCTTCAATGATTCACTCTCTTTATCTAATCTTCCCAATAGAGCAGGAGCAACTCGCTCTTGCAAGTACTGACCAATATAGTCTTGAAGCCGGACCTGAAGCTTCTTCTTCACAATATTGACAAGTTGGTCAAATCCCAGATTTTGATCAAGAAATGAAGCTATATTATGTGCGCAGGAATCAAGAAAAGAATCCACCAAAGAGATTTTCCACATAAAGAAGGCATGACTACTGCGAATAGCTGGAAACTTCCATGTGTAATCAGATAAAGGGCGTCCAGAATTTACCATATCTACTATCTGAGATATCCCACCTGAGCCAGGTGCAACTGACCTGTCAAATGATGTCAATGCTTGATCAGCTGATTCCAACTCAGAGAAGGGCTGCATCAATGTGGTGAGAAGAACTCTGCCCCTTGAAACAAATTTCCCTCGCTCTTGTTCCGGACTAGTAAGAGACTGCAAAAGATTCTTGGAAGACACCATTGAGCTGACAACATTTGCTTCTTTTTGAACCAGAGAAGTTGTTCGCAAGTCCTTCTGGTTCCAAGTTTCATGAAGTTTATCCAATTGTGCCTTGCAAGCTTCTTCTTGGGAGGCAAGCTCCTCAGCCTCTTCCCAGGATAGATGATCTCTACCCTTGAGAGAAGCTTCTTCAAGAGCTAACTGTTGCTCAGTAATCATGCCAACTTTCAAAAAATAGTTCTGCTCAAGTTCAATCAAGGAGGCCCTTTCCAATTCAACTTGTATAAGTTGCTCCAGAGCTGTATCAATGGATCCCTTAATTTGTGAGAGTGATCCAAAAACATCCATCATTTCTGAGTTAAATGAAATAACATACCTTACCACTTCTGGGAGAACTACTTCAATCATTTGCTTCACAAAGCTTTTACAAGAAATCAAACTGGCCTGAAAAACTGTTGCCCAATTCTCCTGAAATGAGAAGTTTATGGAAATGTCATCTGCATTTACTGGACAAGCACCGCTGTTAATGTATTTTTTGAGTTCATTAAGAAACCCGTCTACAAGTATGCATTTTTCAATTTGCTCTTCAAACTCACTGAAAATTGGCCCAAGTTCAGATTGTGGCTGGTTGTTAACCAGATTAGTCCCGATGGATCGATTTAGGCTGTTAAGTACCCTATGTTTGACATCATCGTACAAATTTATAGTGGCCAAATTCAGGATATGTAAAAGATCTCCCTTCTTCACTTCAGACTCCCCTTGTAATCTTCCATCCCCTGGCTCTTCAAGCTTAAGTAATTCCAAAGCCAAGGTATCTCCTCTCCTCATAAGTCCACAAGTTTGCATGTAGCTTAGGAAGGAAGATAAAACCTGGTCCTTAGTGTGTGATTCAGTCTCTGGACCAATCGAGTTTACTAGCTCCTCGTACTCTTCTTCAATTTTCTCTATTTCAGCTGCATACTGGCCCACTTTAATACAAAGCTCATCATACCTGCCCTCATATGAACTGCACTTATCAGCATGGAACTTTGAAATGATTTCAGCCGCCTTTTTTCTGGAGAGAGATAAAACATCAGAAGAAAGTGTGTTCACAGAAAGCTGTAGAACATGTGCCCAAGCATGCACTGGGCTTGTTGTTAGATAATTCAAAGGTAAGATTCTCTGCAAAGCCAATGAATATGTTTGGAGTGATGTGACCAAAGAAGAAAGTCCACGATCCAGTTCAGAAACTGTAAGAGAAACATCCCTGTCTATATCACAGCACTGAGCTTGTGTAGGTTCTGGAACTACAGTTAATGGGACCCCAGCCACAAGAACAGCAGATGTAAGAGAGATGGATTCTTCTGCACTAGTTAGCTGAACCCAAGAATAACTTTCAGCAATTGAATTGCTTCTTAAAGCATCAAGTATCCTTCCATGCTGCTCAATCCAATTTGTTGCCTCTTGGGCTTTCTCCATCACTAATGTCTGCGCTTGAGCGAATTCCTGGCCTTGTATCTCTAATGAAGCACGTATGCTCTCTGAAGTAGATGTTGCTTCAGAAACAATTGATTTTGCAGATGCCTCACGGAGAAGGAGATTTGATCTCTCTTGGTCAATATGATGAAATAGCACCGATACTATCTCATACTTATTTAGGATGCTTACAAACCTCTGAATGGAAAAAATAACATTTAAAAGGTCAGAAGAAATTCAAATGAAAGAAAAACTTAAAGATGGCCAAAGAAGTAGTTAGTTTCACATACCTCAAGAGCAGATTCTGCAGCTGGTAAAGCAGCCAGTAAAAGATCATGATGCTCCTATAAAGATTTGAAAGAACAAAATTAAATCACATATACATGACAACTATATCAATTGAAGACCTCACCTAATGGGCAGGGGGTAAGAAAACAAAACCAGGTTGTTGCAGAAGATCCAAATAAAAACTGTAATGCAGCATGTTCGTTCAGAATGCAAGCAATTAAGTTTAGAAGCTGAAGTCAAACAAACTAATTCTATTGACAATATCAATTTATACTCACAGGAAGAGTGCATGCATAAAAGAATTTGCGCCAATTGGTAAGAAGCTAAGGCATTTGAAGGATAAATCAAAACTCCCATTGATGAATCCAGAACTTATACATCTATGGAACTCAATACTTTAGGATTTAAAACATGAGTACCTGCAATGGAACACGAATTTCCTGAACACGTGAAGCAAACAAACTCAAGCTAACTGCAATCTCCATGCCCTTTCTCTCCTCGCCAACAATTGCTGCATCATCATGAAAATCTTCACGTGTCCATTCCACAAGTGGATCCCAAACAAATGCTTCTAATAACATCAAGATAATATCCTTGTTCTTCTTTAGAACAGAAAGAACTGCTTCACAATTCATTCTAAAGGCACCTTCTATGCCCGTTAAACCTAGAGCTGCTTCTATAGTTTGAGTTAAGCGGAAAGGCACAATTTCAGGAACTTTTAATCTTTGTCCTTTATCAAAACAGACATTGTAATCAATGTGCAAAATACCCCCATTACAAAAATCTATAAGAATATTGTCCAAATGTCGATCCCCAAGGCCTAGCATGTGACCAACAATGCTCATAGCTGCCACACTACCAGAGTATCTGCATTGGGAGGAGGAAGTAAAGGAACATTCCATCAAAAATTTGTGTGCAAAAGAAAAGGGGAAAAGGAAATTTATTAGTGTAAGAAAATGAAGAAGAGTTCCCTGCATGTTCATACAAATCCATGGCCAATTAACAATGAATTCACCAATATGTATACTAGGAACACCGCTCTATCAATATGTAGTATACAGAAGGAATATGAAGTTGACCCAATCTAAATTATCATTTCAAGAAAGCAAAATCCTCAGATGTAGCTTTCTAGTTGTGTTTCAAAAGTTTTGTACGTCAACAAGAATCACAAGAAAAAGCAGAAGAGAAATTGTAGAATATAAAAATACTCAAAAACATAGAGAGATATCTAATAATGCAAACATGGAACCACAGCTGATGTAGTACTACAGATGATTAGACCAACAAATAGATTAATATATACAAGTATATATCTAGATCAGTATAAGATGTAGAAGATGTGATAGGATACCTCTTTGTTTTCAAGCTAAAAGCTCTGAATCCATCACTAGCACACCACAGCTCCTGATGGAGAATTTGCTTAGGTGCCTCCTTCATCAGGTCCAGAAGCACTTTTCGCTTGACTTCATGAGGCCAGTCTCTTCTCGATATTACCCTCCTTATGCCTTTCTCTTTAAGTGCAGGAATAATTTTGCCATAAAACATGTCAACTGGTCGAGGGACAGGTGGAGGGACTGTATTTGTTGTATTACCAGAATTCAGCATAGAAAGTTGGGCTTGCTGGACTCGGGTTTGCCAGGACTTAAAGACACTATAGATGCTTGTTACATTATCCACCCATTGTATAAGACCAGCTCGGCCGCTTATTGGTGTTACAGAATAATAGCGAATCCCAAGAGGCTTATAGCGAGTGGAAGAAGATGAACTGAGAAAACCATTTACAGCTTGCAGAAGTTGCATGATTCGGGCATCAAGACGAAGATCTTCACGGCCTTTCAAGAGGTAGGTGTAGTTCTGCCCATCAGAACCAACTATAACAAGTTTTTTAGGCTTGGTCTTGGTTGATAAGATAGCCACATTGTCAGAGAAGGAAGCAATTGTGACAATTCCATTAGTGGCAGCATCAAGGCTCCTTTTTGGATCAAATGCAGTCCGGTGCCTCTCAAGGCCAGGCATTGGAGCTTCAGATGAGGATATCTGAGCCAGTTGTGGCGCAACTTCTCCTAGAGATACTGATGATTTCCTCTGATAAGATGATAGAGATGCAGCAATGTTTTCAAAGGGTCGCCAGACTTCCCCCAGAGCTGCTGCAGATGCAGGAGGGGACTTAAATTTTAAAATGGCTGATTTAATTTGATTGCCATACTCCTCATGAAACCACATCTCATGGGGTGTTTCAGGTTTCCTAGATGTGGAAGACAAGCGACGCTCTAAGACTACAACAATCGGAGCCATCATGGCAGAATATTTTGCAGCATTTATTTTGTTCTTCTCTACATGACTAAGAGTGATGTTCTCAGAAATTCGAGCAGCTTCCTCTTTCAGCAAATTTAAGCGCCTCACAACATCTGTTAAAATAAGTAATATTTTTAAAAGTAGGTTGTTCATAAGATGGAGATGACAATCTTTTACCAAGTTATGTGATGAACATGGTTAAAGAGAATGTAAAACTCAAGAAACAGTCACAAGCAACAAGATAAGCAAGCTGCAAATTACCAATATAATGCTAGAAGAGCACAAAGAAATACCAACATATACCACCAGTAAATACCTGATTCAAGGGTCAAAGTAGAAAGATCTCAACCAATATAAGAGTTTCAAAATCCATATACAAGAAAATTCACGCAAAGTTACTTTTAGTTAAGATGTATTAACACTGAAAGCTCTTTTGTTATCTACATCCCGTAAAAGTCCTCACCTCTTCTCTTTGGCAATAAATAGACTATCGAGCACACAAAACTAACTAGTTGGTTTACTTAAAAAGTCATACCTGCATGAAGATCCTGAAGTGTGCTAAGCCATAATTCCTCCCAGAGGACAGTTACATCTTCAAGCTCTTTTATCATCAACTTGGCATCTTGAACTAATTTGGGATAAAGCTTATTCTGTATTAGACATAAAGGAAATTCAACCTTCTAACAAACAAATCAGGAGTAGAGAATAGAAACAAAAAGTCATTCTTGGTCTTGGGTCAAATTAAATAACATGCACATTTTGACAATAAAAAATGAAGAAAAACTTGTTGTCCACATGGACCTTAACATTATCTAAAAGAATTAAAAAATTTTATTAACTAAAATGATGTTTTAACAATTTAACTACATGAAGCATTGAATCAGACAGATGATAGTATTTTAAGAAAACAGGTTCTAAGTTTTAAAAATTTGAGCATCAATATAAATTTATTTTACGAAAAGGGGAAAAAGTAAAAGGAACAAGAGATGAGGACAGACTGTGATAATTTATGAGTACAGAATTGAAAATAAGAGAAAGAAACTGTTGCTTTTACCAAACAAGCTAGTATTTGTCGAAGCTCTCCAGAAGGTTCCTTCTCATGAGTGTTTGCATCCACTAGGGTTGGGTACACAACAGACCATGGAGCAAGCTTTGCCAACATGACCAGTAAGCTCTCTAGCTGTTGCCTAACCACTTGTTCAGGATGAGAACTTAATCGAGCAAATAGTTGGGGTATTATTTCCTTCAGGGGAAAAAAAAGAAAGATAATTAGGAAATTATTAATCATCTTAGCAAAGTATGTGCTGAATAACTCACCTGCCATGGTAATAAAGGAACAGTTGAGAGTGCAGGTTCAAGGGTATCCTTTAACTCAACCCCATAACTGAGTAGAATATTTAAGACATACAAAGTGGCTCTCAGTGTGTAGCTTACACACTTTGACCCACCATTGGGGCCAGTTAGCTGACCATCAGAACATTGCAGAGATGAGAATGAAAGGAAGTTGATAAAAGCTTCTGCAGCATGACCAAAGAGAGCTACTCGTTGTTTCCTTAAAGACCACCAAACATTGACCAAATCATCAAGGCAGGATTGTACTGTAGGATCCTCAAGTGTAACATGTGCACAAGCTAAGCAATTCTTCAACTTAGAAGTTATAACAGCTGAAAGACCTTCACCATGATCCTCAGTTCCAGTTACTTCTGCTCCACTCTCAATAATGTCAACTATTTGATCAAACAAAGACTTCAAAGTGTTCTCCTCACTGCTCTCTTTTGTAACATTTACACAAGACAATTTCTGAATAAGCTGCAAAACTATACCCTTTATTTTTAGCTGCTCTTCCTCACTCAATCTTAAGTTTTGAGGTAGGACTTCAGAAGCATGAGGAGGTAAATAAGAACACGAACTAAGAACACTCTCGTGATTTGCTGCAACTGACATTCTTCCTTGAGAATAGCACCAAGAAGCATATGAAATCCATGACTTTGCCATGGTGGGGCAAAGCTGAGTTGATAATCTCAGACACCAACCAGCAAGTCCTTGAACAGCAACATTACCATTAGGTTTAGCATTTAGATTATCGTCTAAGAAGCTTGGAAGCTCTCTGCGAGGAGATGCCTGAGTCATGTCCAGCTCTGCCAGCATTCTCAGAACAATGTCTGCCACCCTCAAATCTGAACAATTTCCTTGCAGCCAATTTGAGAATTTCAAGCACGCCTTTGCCCTGAGGACATCCTCATATGAGTTAGAAACTACCAATGAAGAAGAAAGCATAACAGGGCGCAGAAGCAACCAAAGATTTGTTAATGCATCTTCAAGCTTGTCTTCAGCATGCATCAACAGTATGCTCTCATACTTCAAACTGGAAACTAGATAATCATAGAAAATTTTGTTTGAGCAATTTGTTGCATGGTCTGAGAGATAAGTGCTGAGACGATTTGCCAGCAGTACGTTTCTCTGTTTTCGGGCTAAGTGCAATAGGTTCATGCCAAGCTTGAGAGCTATTGGAGACGATGGTTCAGTGGTTTGACATATGCGAAGAACTTTTAGCCACAAACTGCAATCTTGATAAACGTGATTCATTGGAGACTGCACAGCCTGGATATATGATCCTAACAGTGGCTGATAGTGCTTATCTTGGCTGCCTCCAGTACTGCAACTTGCTTCAAATGCAAATATGCAGTATAAATGGTTAATGTATGGTGCTGCATCTACTGGTCCATCCAGGGGAAGAATGGAAAATATTTCATCGAGCATTGACTGTGCCTTCTGCAACACTTCAGATACCTTGTCCAATTTCCCCTCACTACGGAAAAGCATTGCCTGTAAAAGCATTTGTTCACTCCTTTGCAGTGCCAACTTTGGATCAAGTGTGAGTTCACTGCTACTTTTTGGCGTTAAATCCAGGCAAGCCCATGATGCCTGAAAGTCACCCTCATCAAATCGTGCTAAGGCTTGGACTGAATTTATTTCATTTCCTGCAGTGGTTAAAGCACCAGAATACTTTTTGCCAGCATGTTTTGCACGTAATGTTTGCAACTCCAACAGCCAAGATTCCAAAGATTTCCAATCAGAAACTGCTGTATAACTCTCAATAATGCGTGCAATAACAAACTGCACGCATTCAGAACCCATAGAAGATAATGAGTCCTCAGTCTGTAGGAGATTAATAAAATGAGCTGCAGCTTTTTCATGTTGGCCCTCTCCTTGGTACACAAGTCCTGTTATCCAGGAAAACTGTTGTGGGACCTCACTGTCAGTATAAATTTGATCCTCCTCCAGAAACAAAGGAGCAAAGGACATGCTTGCCCACTTTTGTAGACCAATTAATGCCTCTGGCTGATGATTCCTACACAATGCTAATGCCATGTGCTGAACAACCCTCAAGATTTCTCCAGCAAACCTGCCCCTAATGTTCTGAAGGTTGTCACTCACCTGCATTCTAGATTTGTCTTTTAAAGCAGAAGAAACAAAGCTGTTCAGCTCCAGCAAACGTAGTCCACAGTAATGAATAGTAGCATTGTGACATTGGAGTGCCAATCCAGCATTCATCATTGGTTCACAGATCCGAGAGAACCACTCCTCACAAACTTTCTTGTTTGCACGAAAGAACAAAGAGCTCTGCCTATTTGCACAAGGCAAAACTATAGAGCCTTCATATGCATTATATACATTTTTCTTTAGGGACTCGACAAAATCTAGCAACAACCTCATGGGCAACAAATGAGCATAAGAAGAACTATTGATGTTCAAATTTCCATCACTTTGGTCAGTATCCAGCTGTAGGACATGTGCTATGTCCAAAAGCATGCGTTCCAGTGCAGCAAAAGTTTGAGAAGGCCCACCAAGGTTGGTACGAAGCCGTGTAGAAATACAATACCTAGCAGCTTCATTTACAGCCCACCAAGCCCCTGCAAGGTTATTAACGAAGCAGACTCTTTCAAGGATATCTTCATCAATTTTTATGTCCCATAACGAACTATTTGCATCAAAATATCCTGCTTCCTCCAGCTGAGGGGAAGCACGCTCCTTAGAACTTTGGCATGTGCATATTAGCCGCTGAATCCAAGAAGACAGAGGCACTTTCCACCTTTGTGAAATGTAACTCAATATTGAGACAAGTTGCTGGGATCGAAGTTGTTGAGGCAGTTGCCTCAGCAGAAAAACCTGCTTCCAGTGTAACTTAGAGTTCATTTCAAGTCCAAGAACACCAGTCCTCCAAGTGGTAACAATGTCATAATCATATATACCAGAAACATACATTGTGATAGGCAGAACATGAGACAGCAACCTAATAAATGCACTTCGGATATCATCATCTGGGTCACCAAGTTTCTCAATGACAACCTCAGCAATGTAAGAGAATTGTGTAGGATGGACCAACTTTGCCTGCAGAAGTATGTCTAGCAATGCAGGCACAAGAGATCTCACTTTTGGTTCCCTGTCTGATGCAGCATTCAAAATTGATAACAGCAAATCCCGCATAATTTCAACGAATCCAAAGACTTCACAAGGATAATGTGTTGCATTTACCTTTACGTATGCTTCAATAACGTTACCACAGAAGCTACGTATCCATTCCAATGCTTCTAATTTAACAGCTAATGCAGAAACAGATCGAAGAACTTTAACAAGGAGTACCGAGTATTTTCTCAGGTATTCCAAAATTACCATTGGAAGCACATTCCTTGAATTCTCCCCTGCAAGGAGCCCTTGAGTTGATCCCATTAGTGCTATTCCCCCAATTTGTTTGTTCATAGAACATTTGCTCAGAAATTCAATGGTAGTCAGCCTTCCCAATGTTTTCAGAACAGTAACTTGAAGATCTACACAGTCCTGGATGGGTGAGCTGAAAGGGTCAAATTCCTGAATAATAAAAGACACTAATTTATCTAACCTACTTAGATACAATGTGTCAATTTCTGCTTGGCCAATGACATTTGTACCACCACCCAACGAAACAGAACTCAAGAGGACTTTTAAATCAAAATGGATAAGAGCAAGCAATTCAGATGGTGAATAAGAATTCGGAGCCACACTCCTATTAACATGACCCCCCTTGACCATAGTCTCCTTAAGCACACTCTTAAGCAACTTTAGCTCCTCAACCAACAACATTATTATATTTTGTACAACCTCATTATTTATGTGTTGCAGTAAAAAGACATAGGTGGCTGCAGCACTTCCAGCAACAAGGTGATTTGGATGTAAACGCAGCCTGGATATATGACCATCAAGCTGTAAAATCTTTTGCACAGAGGAGGGCAGGAGGCCAAGCTTTTGAAGAGACATCAACTGCAGGTTAGTTTTAAGAATCCCATGAACCTGAAATGGATTACTCTTTTTAGTCCCTATGTGTTTGACTGTTTCTCTTGAGTCCAAACTCTGAAACAAAATATCAGCTGCAGCAGGATAAAATATTGCAAACCTATCTCCTAAAATTTCTGCCAACAATGTCAAGCA
This sequence comes from Asclepias syriaca, assembly GCA_027405835.1. Taxonomy (NCBI): domain Eukaryota; kingdom Viridiplantae; phylum Streptophyta; class Magnoliopsida; order Gentianales; family Apocynaceae; genus Asclepias; species Asclepias syriaca. The sequence goes on from JAPHNG010000664.1 coordinate 627,283, forward strand.
CCTCCAAGAATCCTCAATCCATTTTGAACAACCAAATTTCTTTCCAATTAGAGATAGACATCTCAATAGTACGGGAACCATGGTGCAAAGAGGTTCAATAATTTGTTCAAGTAAATTAATTTCTAGCAAACCTGATGCCACAGACTGCAGAACAGCAGAAAAGCAAGATAGTAAAGCAAGAAGCCTTTGGAATTGTTGTGAAGTACCCGGACTTCCATCCTGAAGTAGCACGTCCATATCCCCCAAAAATTTTGACAGCAAACCCAATGAGAACTGCATATTATTCACCCAATGCTTCTGAAATTGCAAGAAACTATCCATAATGACATGCAAGTCAGATTCAGCAAGGTCTGGTACCATTGCCCATCCAAGAAGCAAATCAACAATATCAACAAAATGAGGCTGGAAACATCTGAAAAACTTCAAAGAAATTAGTGTTAATACACCGAGAAGCCTACGCAACAAGATCAAGGAAGTCCTCTCATCTTCAAGAAGTTCTTGGCATGACTTCAATATAGGCAAAGCATATCTCTCAATAGCCCCAACATCCCCGACGTTAAGAAATTCATGCAAACCTTCCAAAGCCAGTTCTGTTGTCCCATTTTCAATATTAGTAAGTAATGGTAATGCCCAACCCATGAACCGATCAACCAAACCACCAACTAAAACATGGTTCTGCCTGCCATTTGCTGCTACTGGGACTGAACACAAAACAGAACTCAAAGCCCCATATGCCAAAGCTGCTGATTGACACACCAGGTATGATCTAAACCACAAACAGTAGAATATTAATTCTAAAGAGACAACTATGGCTATGATCCAGATAACAAATAGAACTCAAAAGTAAGTCCCAAAAATCAAGATTAAAGGGGTTTTCTCAGAGATGCATTCTGTCAATAGATCAAGTAATTCCGTACTTTTCTGGAACATAATGATGCAGGATGACATGCAAGATAAATCAGTAACTGGGAGACTAAGCATAAGTATGATGTTCTCCAGGACTGGATAAAGCAACAACTTGGAGATAAAGTAACAAAAGTACAAGTCTCAAAATTATTGAACTCCTCACCACGTGCTCTTGTTTCTAGCAAGTTTGGATGAACTGCTAGAATGGAAAGGATGAAGAGAGCTCAAAACCTAAGGGAAAGTTTTGTTTAGATAGAGAGAGTTTTCAATACAATTATATTATCAATTGCAGAGATATTCTTTCTCACAAGAAGCCAAAGTTTGGCTTCTTTTCCCCTTATTAAGTATATCACCCTGCACCACATAAACATTTCAAGTACTTGTTATCTTTCTTCATTACGTTGAGACATCATTTAGCTAGCAAACTGAATACTACTTCATCAGATTTCAAATTTGATCATTTGGATCTTTAGGCGAACCCTAATTTTTTTCCTCAAAATAAAAACATATATATATATATATAAAATAAATAAGAGAGAGAAGAAGAAGAAGCTAGAAAAGTGGATAAATATTATGTAAAAACCCTAGGGGATTACATATCTCTTATACTACCATTGATTGACAAAGAGGAAAAAGATTAGCTTAGGAAGAAGAGATCTTAGTTAACCCTTGAGCCAATCCAACCGCACCTGATGATGCTCGTTTCTTTGCAACATAAATTACAAACATTAAAAATTTCCAGACGCCAAACACTGATATAATAAACAGAAGCTCTCCGAAGTACATCTCTCAAAAACTATATAAACAGTTTAGTTTCAATTACAAAGAGACGATTAGATCAATAGAGGCAATCACAAAATGATTCGCAAAGACTGACGGAAAGAACTTCGCAGTGCATAAGGATACATATCACATTCAAAGAATAAGGAGGAAATATAGAAAAAATTACTTGTCCAGAAGGAGTTGGGAGAAGCCTTGGGCAAGGAAAGAGGCGGAGTGAGCAACCAGGACGGAGTTAGGAGGGTAAAGAATTGCTCGGTGTAGTGAAGTTACGGCGGCAACGCGCGACGACTCGTCGTCTCCAGTTATCGATGAAGTGGCATTAACAGACGAAGATGCTGATGATATCGCCGCTATCGTAGATGAAGTTGAAGGATCATTCTCCTTTTGGAGCGCCGCCGATAGCAGCGCTGCAAGCTGTTGTTGCTGGTGGTGGAGTCCTTGCATCATTACTTCATCTATAGTTTCGCATCTCTAAATCTAGTCTTCTACCCTTTACATTGCCGGCTTCTGTTTTAGGCGGTTCGTACATGTAATCAGTCGCATTCCTTCTCGCCGGCGACGAGGAAACGGGTAGAAAGGAATTCAAAGTAGCAGTTTATTAGTTTTGCAATTCTCGTAAATAAGGAGGAAAATAAATTTTCATTTATTACGTTTACGAACCCCGGATGCTTAGTTATTCGTAACTTTGTATATATATTTTTTTTTTTTCTTTTCCTCTTTAGAAATAAGCGTACTTATTAGAAAAATTATTATCCACTTTTAATTCATAATTAATTTAAATATTTAACTATGCCAGTACCTTAGTACCTTTCATGGGGAAAATTTGAGTCTTTGAATGCAAAAGGGCAAGAAATTCTGAGAATCAAAATTCAATTTTTGAGAGTCATTTGATTTACCACTGGAAACATGAAAAAGGCACAAGAAACTCTCAGTCACTTGGCCTACAGAAGCCGGAGTTTCTCAACGCCGTTTGCCATCTCCAGAACTTATCGAAACTGCTCCTTCAGTATACCTTCAAAACCAGGAAAAATCCTTCCGACTTCATCCGCAATTAATCAACCTATCAGCTCCCATGCACTGCGAGAGTACGTTTTATCTTCTCAGTGGCAATTCATCAAACAGATATCATCATCTCTTACTTCCACCGTAATCTCCTCATCTCTTTTAAACCTCCGGTCATCTCCAGAGCTGATTCTCAATTTCATCGAAAATCTTGATGCCGAAACTCTCAGTATAGACTGCTACTGCCTCGCCATTTCTATCCTCTCTCGAAACCCATCGCCAGAACAAGCCACAGAGCTTATCAAGAATGTTATTACTTCTCGACTGGCGAGTAATAGAGATTTTTTTGACGGGTTAGTCAATGCTAGAGAGAAGTTAAATATATCGAGTTCTATTGTGTTGGATTTGCTGATACGGGCCATGTGTGAATTGAAGAATGTAGATGGGGCTTTGGCGTGCTTTAAAATGATGAAGGAGAAAAAAATTCTGCCCAAGATTGAGACTTGTAATGAGATGCTGAGTTTGTTTCTTAGGTTGAACCAGCCACAAACAGCCTGGACTTTATATGCTGAGATGTTTCGCCTGAGGATTAAATCGAGTTTGTACACCTTTAATATAATGGTCAATCTGTTGTGTAAGGAAGGGAAGTTGAAGAAGGCCAAGGAGTTCATGAAACAAATGGAGGGTTTAGGATTTAGGCCAAATTTGGTAACCTATAATACAATTATAAATGGCTTCTGCTTGAATGGTGATCTGCAAGAGGCTAATACAATTTTTGAGTCTATGCAATTGAAAGGGATTCAACCAGATACCTATACTTATGGAGCACTAATTAATGGCTTGTGTAAGAAGAGAAGGGTAGAGGAGGCATCAGCCATGTTTGTGAAGATGAAGGAACATGGCTTGCTCCCAACTGCAGTGAATTATAATACTTTGATTGATGGATATTGCAATGAAGGAGATTTGGGTAAGGCTTTTCAGTACAGGGATGAGATGATTAAAACTGGAATAGTACCCACTGTTTCTACATACAATTCATTAATTCATGCCCTTTTTCTAGAAGGCTCTGTTGCTGAAGCTGAAGATTTGGTAAAAGAGATGGAAGGAAAAGGGATTGTCCCAGATGCCATTACATATAATATATTGATTAATGGGCATTGCAGGACTGGGCTTGCCAAGAAAGCCTTTGGCATTCTTGATGAGATGTTGACTAAAGGGATTCAACCTACTAGTGTTACCTACACTAGTCTTATTTATGTCTTGGGGAAGAGAAATAAAATGAAAGAGGCAGATGACCTTTATGCAAATATATTAGGTAGAGGTATATTGCCGGATATTATAATGTTCAATGCACTGATTGATGGTCATTGTGCCAATGGGAATCTTGAGCGTGCTCTTCAGCTATTACCGGAGATGGATAAAATGAATGTTTGTCCTGATGAAGTGACCTATAATTCTATAATGCAAGGCTACTGCAAGGAAGGTAGAGTAGAAGAAGCTTGCCAATATTTTGCCAAGATGAAGGAAAGGGGAATTAAACCTGATAATATCAGTTATAATACATTGATCAGTGGGTATAGCAGAAGAGGAAACCTAGAAGATGCTTTTAGAGTTAGGGATGAAATGTTAAGTATGGGTTATAATCCCACACTTTTGACTTACAATGCTCTTATCAAGGGATTATGTGAAAACCAGCAAGGGTATCTTGCTGAGGAACTTCTGAAGGAAATGGTTAGTAATGGTATTACTCCTGATGACAGCACTTATATTTCCCTAATCAAAGGGATTGGGAATGGAGATGAAGTCTCCAGGGTAAAGGAACCAATTTGAGGCTACAAATTGGATTAACCTAACTGAAATCAGTCACTCTTTGAGAGATCCTCCTCTTTTTGTTCTTTTGTTTAAATCTTTTATAATCCATTTTATGGGTTGTTAATGTGTATGTATTTCCCTGTGATTGAAGTTGTTTCAGTACTAAGCTGGCAAATTAAGGAAGGCTTAATATCTGTACATGTTCGATCAGACAGGTTTTGAATTCTTCTTCTTCTTATAGCATTAGAGTTTCATGCATTCTGTGACTTACTATTTCAAGGGCTAAGGAAAGATTATTTTCTTGTTCCAGATATCTCAAACTTCCACTAGTAAATGTGAAGTGGAACTTGAACATGGAGAAACCAACTTCCGTACAGTACTAAGGTAATATTCCTCAGATACCTCAGCCACTTGTCCTCTTCTCCACTTTTGACAATTGGAACCATATCATTTTCCACTAATTGCTAGTGGGATTGAAATTTACTCTCATAAAGACATCTGTTGTAGGGGTAAACTTATCAATTGGCAATAGATTATGATGATCTATTCATGCCTTTTTCTTTTTCTTTCTTTTTTTCTTTCCTTGACATTCTGGTATATATAGTATTTATGCATTCATGTGTCTTAGTTGTGCTTTATTAAACTATCATATCATTGTACTATCATTTCGCCACAAGCACTTTGCTTTACTGTATTGAATTTCCTAGGGGTGCTTTGGCTTACTTTAATTTACCTTATCCTTAAAATATACCCGAAGGGTCGCATTGAGTAGTATGGCATCTTGTACATGCAGGATTTGTTTTGTGGAAATACATGCACCATGCACCATGCGCCAAAATTACATCAGATTACCTACTTTTTTGCTTATCATTGACAGGAACTTTTGGGGTATTTTCAATTGTATGAGCATTTAAGGGCATTGCAATTCATTGTAGACAACATCCTGCATGAAATCTGATACAATGGGAAAATTCACGGAGCATCTTATAGCAGGCTTAGCACTTGCATCCCTTGGTTTATGGCATACTTTCAATACTGTTAGAGCCTACTACTCTAATGGATCTTCTAAATTCATGTCAAGGACTTGGTATCCATTCAAGAGTCCTCTCCGTAAACTGGAAAATCTAGAGCTCATACTTATCTTGTCTTTTTCCATCCTTTCAATCTTCACACAAATCCTAGACCTGAAATTAATGCACTTCTCTTTCAAACTACAGAATTTCGAACATGCAACTATGTTTCTTCACCTCTCTATCTTTGCTGGTTTCACTCTTTTTGCCGAGTTCAGTAACTTGTCCGAAATCCTACACAGTGTCTCTGGGGTCCTTGCTTCTTCTGTTTTTGCTCAAGAACTGTTCTTGCTCCATCACCACTCAACCAATCACCATGGAATCGAAGGTCATTATCATTGGCTGTTTGAGCTCATTGTGTGTATTTCTTTTTTATCAGCAGCGGTTGCAACGATTTCCCCCACAAACTTCCCTTCATCACTTGTTCTTTCCATTTCCATTATATTACAAGGATGTTGGTTCATGATTATGGCTTTAATGTTATGGGTTCCTTCTTTTGTTCCCCAAGGATGTATTCCGCTGCTAGATGGCCACGGCAGCGGCAGCGGCAGCATTCGACACGGAGCAGTTATCTGTGAGAGCCCTGAAGCTGATTTTAGAGCCAGAGCATTGGCAAACTTACAGTTGAGTTGGATAATATCTGCAGTACTGTTCTTTGTTGCAGCCCTATGCCTTGCCATGGCAAGAAGTCCCACATTTAGAGGGCTATCTTCCACTGATTATGAACAACTTAGCAGTAGAGTTGCAGATGTCCCTTTATCAGTTACTGCTTTCAAGCAGAGTCGTCCATGATAGAATAGGATTGTAAGAAACTATTTTTAGCAGTCTTTTGCTTCTCTTTGTACCATATTTTTCTTACTGTTTTGACTTTGCCGTGCAAAATACCGTTTTAGTTTTGCCAGTTTCTTGATGCAAACCAAAACTTAAAAAAAAACGCAGAATACTGCGGAAGTTATGGTGACATTTAAAAACCATTTTTAGGCTTTTGCTTCAAAGCCGAACATTGTTGACTCAAGAAAGTGGATTATTTGACTCAAGAAATTACCCCAAAATTCAGGGCTATAGCCTGAGATCCCCACCCGATCCAGATTTCACTATCTTTATATCTCGAGATCCATGAAACAGAGAAAAATATTTACATGAATTTTTTCTAGACTTGCTAGTCTAGAAAGAAAAGCACGTTTTTCAGTCGTAAATCTCAAGCTATGGCGCATTTAAAATGCAAGAAGAAGAGAAAAGAAGCAACCTTTTCATTTAAGGTCGTATTAGGGTGAACGGAAAACCCTCGAGGAGAAAAATCGTACTCGCTGGAGCATTCTCTTGCCCAGAATTTTTAGTTGCAGGGAAGGGATGATTCGGTTTTCTTCGGGAAGCAAGTGTTTGTGCCTTGTTGTTGTATTTAGCTTAGCAGTATGCCTTCTTACAGTTCATCTCTACTCTGCAATCAGTCAAGAGTCTGTTGGGAAGATCCGGATCACCGGAAACCACCATCTCCGGCGGTACAGCAGGGAACTTGAAGAAGTGGAGGAATTGCAAATCCCACCACATTCATCAAGCAGACAAGCTAGTCTGGTAGATGAATTTCTCGATAAGTCCTCTAAAATTAGGCCCTTTTTCTTTCCTGACAAGAAGAAAGGGAACAATAATGGCGGTGGTATTGATAGTTTATACTATTATCCAGGAAGAATATGGTTGGATACAGATGGAAACCCTATCCAAGCTCATGGAGGTGGTATTCTCCACGATATGAAATCAAGAATGTATTACTGGTATGGTGAGTATAAAAATGGTCCAACCTATCGTGTTCCTGGAAAAGGTGTAGCCCGAGTTGATGTTATTGGAGTTGGCTGCTATTCTTCAAAGGATTTAAAAACCTGGAAAAATGAAGGGATTGTGCTGAAAGCTGAAGAAAAGAATCAAGCTCATGATCTGCACAGTTCTAATGTACTGGAAAGGCCTAAAGTGATTTACAATGAGAAGACAAAGAAATATGTAATGTGGATGCATATAGATAATGCTAACTATACTAAAGCTGCAGTTGGAATCGCCATTAGTGACTCTCCAACTGGACCTTTTAAGTATGTTCATAGTAAGAACCCTCATGGTTTTGATAGCAGAGACATGACTATTTTCAAGGATGACGACGGCATGGCTTATGTGGTTTACTCTTCTCTGCACAACAGAGAACTTCACGTTGGTCCACTCCGGCAAGATTATCTTGATGTAACGAATGTTATGACCAAGGTTTTAGTTGGGCAGCACAGGGAAGCTCCGGCGGTGTTTAAGCACAGAGGGAAGTATTATATGATAACGTCAGGATGCAGTGGTTGGGCACCAAATGAAGCATTGGCTCATGTGGCTGATTCAATGTTAGGACCATGGGAAACTATTGGGAATCCTTGTGTTAGGGCAAATAAAGTTTTTAGGGTCACTACATTTTTTGCTCAGAGTACATTTGTTCTTCCCATGCCAGGAAGAATTCCTGGATCATTTGTATTCCTTGCTGATCGTTGGAATCCAGATGACTTGAGAGATTCAAGATATCTGTGGCTGCCATTAATGGTGGTCGATGATGAAGCATACCAACATTCTCCTCCTTTCACCAACACCAGGCCTCAAGTAGCTATCTATTGGCATGCAAAATGGAAGATAATGATGCCCACAATGGCGGAGTGACAGAAAGATATTTGCCATTAACACTGGAGTATGTATGTATGTATTTGCCATAAAGTAAAGATATTTGAAGTCTAATCAAATATCTAATTTCAGTTTATATACTCAAATTAATTGAGTTCTATTATAATAAGGAAGGATAGAAAAGAAATGAAATGAAAACAAAACAAAAGCAGTATTTGCTCAAGAACATCAATTTTGCACAAACCAAATTTGGCTAATCCTATTATTATTATAACTATTCAGACTCCTCAACGAATGCTTCAATTCGGAGGAGAACAAAACCCACAGCTACTCCGACAAGAACCAAACCTGGAATGATGGCTGCAATCTTGAAAATTTCACCGATCGCATTGCAGGTTGCAGTGAGTGCTCCACCGCCTCTTCCTTTGCTCTGTGATGGGTAGTTCAGAGAGTTAACAATCTTGGCAAAAGACTGCTCAGTTGAAACAGGGACCCCAAGTGAGAGAACTTTGTTATGCGCTTTAAGTCCACCAAATGAGTTCAACCCATTAATGTACTTCACTTTGGTTCTCTTCTGGCAGGACTTGCCTGAGCCGACGGTGGCTGCGGCGGCGCTAATTGTTGCCGGAGATAGTATCGCGGTGGCCATTGCTTTCTACCCACAACCTAAGGGAAATAGAGAATGTAAGAATTTATTAGACAAAGAATGCAATCAAAAGAAATGTGAAGGAAGGTAATCTAGGGTTGAGATGTATGAACAATTTTTTACCTTTCTTTGAGATTGTTGTTCTTGCAGAGAGATGTAAGTAGTTAGCAAGAAAAGAATTTTAGAGATGGCAAGAAAATTTGCAGGGGAAGAAATGAAAAGAAATAGATAAGGTGGGATGAGATGATTGGCTGACAAGAAGATTTGGATATGGATAGTTAATGAATTGCTAAAGATCCAGCTTTTAATACCCACCATAAAAAAAGTGATGGGAAAAATAAGGCCACACTTCTAAACACAATTCTAGTACTGTTTGCACAATGCTTCTCTCAAATTCAGACATTTATTAAACTTTTTTGCTTTTTGTTTTTTTTTTTTGAACAAAAATATCTATCAATCTTCCACAATTTCATTCGATCAACACATGCCACGTGGAGTTAAAATAAATATAAAACATATGTATCCAAAGGCTTTATTTTTCTGTAATTTCCAATTTTCTTGTACTAAATGAGTTCACCTAAAGGACTCGGTCTGATTACAGATCAGAATATGAACATAGAAGAAGTTACCAGAAGAAGGAAATATAGAAATTTCACATCATCAAGACAGCTTCATTTCATCCATCCTTAAGGGAAAACATGCAGGAGAACTTAACCTTCTGTATGGACTTTTCTCCAGTCTAAAATTAATAGGCAATAATCTTTTGCCATTCCTTGAAGATGCATGTTTGATCCTTGTTGTCATCTTGCTCTTACAATGATGCTTTACCGGCTAATAATGTTACTAAATTCAGCTTTCACCCACTGAACACTCCAAGTGAACTATCTGTCCGAGTAACAAAATTTCCCAACATAGTCATGCACAACAGTTGTGGGGAACATATTAAAACCAAGAGCTTAAAGTTGCTTTGAACCTATAGCACAAAGGTTACGAAAGATTCAGGATTTAATCCCCATCACTTACTTGAGCAAGAATGACCTTGTCCTGAGGGATAATATGGTGTAGTCAGCAAAGGAAGAACAAAACAGTTAGATTCCATGGCACATGAGACTGTTGCAATAATGTGGACTATCCAGTACTATCTAAGAGAAACTCTAAAGTTTACAGGGAACTGGGGGTTGGTATGCCAGATTAACTCCAATGACATGAAATAAAAAACGTAACACAAGCCAAATATGTATCCTAGTCCAAAAGGGAAAATGAAATACATAACTTGTTCACTACCTGCTTTTGCTTTTGTCACAATGATGCAAGGAAAGAAAAATGGCTAATATCATTATATTTACTGTAATTTTAACAAATATTTCCTGCATGGAAAACTTCTTACAGGACGTGAACCTATGGAGCATTCATGTCTCAATTGGAACAATCTTTTTGCTGACTACAGCCACATGTCAGATAGAGAATACTTGAAATGCCATGGTTAGCATATATAAATAATACAATAGCTCTCAAGGCCCAATGTGCAATTTCTACTATAATTCATCTTTCTAACAACTTGACCATATGTAACTACAACGTTAAATGCTGACCAGAGATCCTCAACCATTTTTATATTTCATTAAATGTCTGTAATAACATGAATCATGAATCTGGTTTATTCGCATTAATATAAGGCAAGGGCAAATAAAGTAATCAATCAGGCAGCAAAACAATCAAAGGTAACAACTTTAGAAAAGAACCTGTGGTTTAAGGCAATATAGGTACAATCTATGTCTACATAGCATAGAAGTTATTGACATGATGCAAGAAAAAACTAGATCAATTCATACTACAAATGCCAATTCCAAATTAAACTATAGCAAAGAAATAAAAAGCATGATCTAGCAATATAATCCAAAAAGAATCCAACGCCTGATGATGGAAGTTCTGCTACCATTAGCAATTCCTTTTTTGACCTGAGACATATTACTTCAACAAATTACTAATTCCACAAAATAGAAATCCAGAAACAGAGATTAAGAAAGTCTTTCATTATAAATTTAAGCAAAGAACCTGCACAACCCACTTCTAAAATCATAGAAGTTATCCGTAACAAGATTCTCTACAAACAATTGCAAGAACAACTAATAAACGTATTTAAATTTATAAATTAATATCATCGTAATACAAAGGAGAAAAAGGTAGGATTTTTTCGCCAAGAAACCAATCCTTTTTGCTCCAAGAAAGAGAAAAAATCAAAGTCGTGTGCTAGGGTAAGCATATCTTTCGACAGAAAAACCAAAACTTTCCAAAGAAAAGAGAAGATTAGTATACGTTTCTCAAGCTACCGCAATAGGCTGCTGCTTAGAAGGTTCAGAACTCTTCTTTTTATCGTTATCGCCAATAAAATCTTCCATATTGTAGATAACAGTTATGTAAAGAGAGCAACTCGGACACCGAGCAATCTCTTCGCCGACGCGTAGGTCTTCTTTGGTGATCTGAAAGAGATCACCGCAGGGACACGGATACGTATAAGCCTGAAGACCCTCGTTCCACTCCATGTCCTCGATCTCCACGTCGTCGTACGACATCTTTCCAAGAGAGATTTTCCAGCGCCTTCGTCTCTGTTTTCTCCGAGCTCAGGCGCCTCTCCCTCTACTTCTCCAATTAATTTTCCCTCAGCCCTAAATTTCCCTCTGTTTTAGAAAGTCCGTTCGAGGATTTCTTGCCCAATAACCCTTCTTTTTAAAGGGAAAGTCTTTTTATGAATAATTGGTGAATTTGGTCTCAAATAAATTTATATTTGACAAGTTTAGTCACAAAATATATTTTTTTAACTTTTAAGGTCCCAAATATTTTTTTAATTGAACAATAAAATCCTTTTTGACAGATTCTGTCAAAAACGCTAAAAATTTAAAGATTTTTATATTTAAATAATTAAACACGATAGTAAAAAAATCATTAATGTATTTTATCATTTTTTAAGATACTGAGTTTCCTTTCTTTGCATCCAAAGTACGCCTTGATCGTAATGGGGTTGAAGAGGTCTACTCACTTCGCCTACTGAATGATTACGAAAGGTGAGACAGAATCAAAATATTGTCCATAATCTTATTTTCTTATCATATGATAACTATCCAACATAACCACAAAATTGATTTGGGCTGTAAACTCAGTCGGGTTTCAGAAAAAAACTTGGCTGCGCTTAGATGTTGTGCATTCTCATAAGGAGAAACATATGTCAGAGAGAGAAAGAAATCTTAAACCCGTGCTCAATTTGAAAAACCTGATAAAATCAGAACCGTCAAAGGCCATTCCGCTCTCGCTGATTACTCAATCCAAGGACTCACTCGGAATCCCAGTTCGACCTATTGAATTTGTACGGAAGTATCCTTCGATTTTTTAAGAGTTTTTACCAGGTGGTATTGCTATTCATCCCCAGATAAAGCTTACTCCTCAAGTTATAAATTATGATAAAGAAGAAGAAATTATTTATCAAAGTGTGGATTATAAGCAAGAAGTTGCGGATAGGCTTTTGAAGCTTTTGATGATAAGTAGAATAAACAAAATCCCACTTAGTGTTGTTAAATAAGGTTAAATGGGCTATGGGTTTGCCTCAAGATTATATGAAAACCATTCTTCATGAGTTTGCTGATTATGTTTCTCCTTATGAGAATGCACAACATCTAAGCGCAGTCAAGCTTTTTCGTGAAACTTGGCTGAGTTTACAAAATTGATAAATGACCAAAATCAATTTCGTGATTATATTGGATAGTCATCATATGATAAGAAAATAAGATTATGGACAAAAATTTAAGCGCAACATTTTGATTCTGTCTCACATTTGGTAATCATTCAGTAGGCCAAGTGAATAGACCTCATCAATTCCATTACGATCAAGCCGTACTTTGGATGCAAAGAAAGGAAGCTCAGTCACCTGAAAATGATAAAATATATTAATAACTTTTTTACCCTCATGTTTAATTATTTAAATATAAAAATCGTTAAATTTTTAGGATTTTTGACAGAATCTGTCAAAAAGACTTTATTGTTCACTTAAAAAAATGTTTGAGACCTTAAAAGTTAAAAAAAATATTTTAGGGTTAAACTTGTCAAACATAAATTTATTTGGGACCAAACTCACCAATTATTCATCTTTTTATTTTGTCCAATTTTTAAAATATATTTTATAATATATATATATATATATATATATTATATTTATTGGTCAATGAATAGTTTAATTAGTTTTCCGTGTTTATAACGCCAACTCCCATAATAACCGTCAATGGGGTGCAAGATCCAGAAGGGGAGCCATTACAACCGTTTCGCGCCCTTCTCTTTCTGTTTACCTCATCTCATTTTCTTGAGCTTTTTTTCTTCCAGTTCGAGGACTATCAGGTTTGACCTCCTGATCATCTATATCTTCTTCTTTTTTTTTCTTTTCTTTTTTTAAGGTTAAAAAACCCAATCTTTAAGGATTTCAGAACCACCCACCAACCTGCAAAAGCTTATTCTTGTTGTTTTCACCCAACCCAATCATCCTTTGAATTCGTGCTATGCTCTCATGTTAATTCATTCTTCTGATTCTGTAATATTAATTTGAAAATACTTATTGCCTATGCATTAATCTTTTTTTTTTTTTTTTTGTCCCCTTAGAAAAAGGTAATGGAACTTCTCTTCTCTTTTCTGAATTCTGATCATCTGTAAGCTTTAGAATTCTGGAAATGGAATCGGGTAATTTTTGTTTTTCTTACCTTGTTATGAGATGAATATTCATCGCCTAATATGGATCCAAATACTTTTTTCTTGTTTTTTTCATTTCTCTGATAAAATCACGTACAGAGATGTATTTGTTTGTTAAAATCATGTCTCTGATGATGGGTTTCAGGATCATTCCTTCAGAGAGACTTTTGATTTTTGGGATCATGGATTAGTGATCATTTAAAATAGGTGTTAATCTGTTGGAAATTGATATTTGATCATTGAAAATCTGATTTCTTAGTGATGGAATTGTTTATTCTTGAAATTAGGCGAGGAATAAAGGAATTAGAAAAGGGGGGTAAAGTGAATTTTCATTCTCAGAGGCGGTAACCATGCGTACAAGAAATGTACTGGTGCTGTTGATGATGATGATGATGATGGCGACCATGAACATGATCGCCTTTGGGGATGACCAGAATACTGTTTTTGACCCCTGTTCTGATACAACAGTTCAGAAAAATGATGGGTTTACATTTGGTCTTGCATTTTCATCAAAAGAGTCTTTTTTTTCTAATGAAGTTCAGCTTTCTCCCTGTGATACCCGTCTCCCTCTTCTTGGAGGTGCCTCTCAGTTAGCTATTTTTAGGCCTAAGGTTGACGAGATTTCACTTCTCACCATCAACAGCACCACTTTCAATCCGGTATCTTTCTTCTTCTTCTTCTTTACATATGAATAACCCAGACTCCAAAAGATCATGAATTTCTCAAAATTTGAATTTCTCAGGTCATGGCTGGTGGTTATATGGTAGCTTTTGCTGGAAGGGCCTATGCGGCACGATCGATACCTGTTTTCGTTGCAGATAACGCTAACACCGTAACCAGTTTTACCCTGGTAAGGCCGGACACCTGGGATCGCTGATTTTGTATATATATTTCCGGCAGAAATTGTTGTTTTTGTTAAATATTTTTTGGTTTTAGGTTCTGGAATTTCAAAAGGGAACTCTTCAAAACTTCTTCTGGAAGAAGTTTGGTTGTGATGGATGTTCAGGGGATTCATTTGTTTGCCTTAACAACACAGACTGCGCAATCCCAAATTCTAAGTGCAGGATCAATGGCGGAACCATTGATTGCAATATGGGCATCCAGTTGGCTTTCTCAGGCACGGACAAGTATGATTATGTTTTCAATTCATGGTACGAAGTGTCAAATCTTCGACAGTACTCCTTATTTGGTTTGTAATCAGACATTCGTGATTCCCTCAACAGTCCTTTCCAGAACCTTTTCTAGACCATTTCAATGGCGAGAATCTTCTGTATATTCTTCACGATTGGTGAATTCCAGCCGGAGGGCAGCCCAGTCCAGTTTTGCTAATTCCGGTTCCACATAGTTGATTTTTGGTTGTATGTGTGTATTATCAAATAGATAATGATGGTAAAATGCTGGGAAGATATAATAATAATCTGAATATGGATGTGAAATATTTTGGCTTTGTTTCATTTTTTATAATCTGAAAAGGATGTACACTTTTTGCCGTCTTCTTTTTTGTTCTTCCATTGGAAGAAACTAAGTCGTGAATCCCACGTCCACTTTTTGTGGGGTAAATAAGCAGTTCCGGAAAGCTACAAAACATTAAATTACAGAAACCCCAATCAAAATGCCAGAGCATGAGACCATGCAGAATATATATATATATTTTCCCAATTGTTTGTGCTGTACAGAATATACATTTCTTTTTTTAAAGTGAGATTTTAGACCAATTTTGGGTTATCCGAGGGGGTAAAGAAAAGGAAAAAGTAACTGCACAAGCCATTACTTAAAGAAGCAACTCCGGCCAAAGTCAGTCGACCGACTAAATGCATGATTCTCTGAATTGGAGCAATACAAGGAGAAAATTTGCTCCCTATACACGTTTATCGCGCATCTTATTCACGTGGATGTCCATCAAAACAGTCTGCAGCTCCGGGAATATTGATACGATCACAAGTTCAAGTATGGCGTAGGCAAGTTGCTTTAAACAAATTCCAGACTACAAAAAGGTAATTCACAAAATCTGCAATCGTTAATAACTTCCCCATAAATTATAAATTATTGCAAATAGTAGTTTTATCGGAGAGCTTTTACCTGAAGAAAATAATATATATCTCTGGCACAACGCCGGTATTGCCTTTGCCCAATCAAGCTCACCAATGTCGCGGGAGCGCCATCTGATTACAAATACATAATGGAATTATTATATATTGCTCCTGAAGATTTGGTCATTTTAGGAGGTCGAGAAACCAAGGGATAAACTACTCACCAAAGAGCATCTTCTTCACGTCTCTTGCTCTACGAGAAGCCTCAAGCTGTTGCGCAAAAGATCCTGGTGCGGAGACTCTACTTCTTGTTGGTGTATTATCGGGTGGAGAATTATCCATTTTACTATACGCATCCAGTTTCAGGAAGAATCTACCATCAGGCCAAAGCACCTAGGAAACAGAAAATCATTTTGTTTCAACTTCAAGCATCTTTATTGAGGAGAGCATGGGTAAATTCAAACGTACACAAATAGTTACACCAAAGACTAAATTCGAAGATGAAATATACATATACATATATAGATATATAAGGACATATGCATATATAGATATATAAGGACAACCTATATAATCTGTATCAGAAGCATATGCAAGGACATAACTTTGTGTTTAATCATGAAACTCTCTACTTACACTATGGATCCATCGTATTCCATAAGCAACAATCTCATCTCTCCGAAGCCAATGTATTTGCCTTAAAAGCCAGTCATCAATGGCATCCTCCATCATTAATTGCAAAATTTGCTTTGATATCCAAAACACTTGTCTCCTGTATTAAACATACAATCGGTTTTAGTCCAAACTATACAATAAAACACATGGTGAACAAGACGAATGAAACAATTTAGTCTACTAAAACTTCAAATGTATATATGAGAAGCAAAAGTAGAGCAGCCATAATGTTTTCCAAAATTATCAGAAATAAAAGTACTAAAAAAGCACAGAGAGCCATGACATTCTATTATAATATACTCCCACTTCATTTTTTTATTTTTTTCTTTCAAACTTATCACGCGATAAACACCAATAAATGTCATCATGCAACAAAATTATATAGAAATATATAAATAACATAGAGAGTATAATATAACAAACAGAAATGAAGCAAGGAAACCTTAGTCCATATAAAAAGGAAAAGAATAAAAACAGAAACTATAAATCCATACATAGAGGACACCAGAGCAAAGAATCTTAGGAACTCGGGAAAAAACGGTTTACCTCAACCAGCCTCTTTTTTTGAGCTGAAATACATTATCTACTAGGTTTAGAACAGGCAAACTCAACTTTGGAGGAGTCCACTGCATAAAAAACAGCATGAAGAAGCATAACCATCAGAAAACAGTAATTGATAAAACAAAGTATACAAATTAACCAAACATAATACATTGTAAAAAAGATTCTTCCTAGAGCTGCATAAAAAACGTTTGATCCTGATCCCAGTGTTTGGTGGACAGGAAAGAAAATCAATTTCTTCAAACCAGCTACATAACATATTTAGTTCCCCTAGATTTTTCCATTGGCGATTTAGAAGGTCATTCTCTTAAGAATACCAAATTAGATAAATCAGAAGTCAATGAGAGAGGCATCCAAGGTCAGCGCTTCGCACTTCCCTCACACCTCAAAATATAAATAGATGCATAAATAAATAAATCAGATTCTGCAAAGGGGTGTAGCTCCCAATTCCTTTAATAATGAAGTACTTTACCAACTGCAGACCTACCTCAGGAGGCACCCCAATAGGATCATCCATGCGATCAGCTACTAAACTTGACTTGGCAATTCTACTCAGATCTTGTGACTTAGATAGGTTCCCTAACTCATGTTTCTTTTCAGAATCCAGGTTGCAAAATTCTTTTTCACGCTTAAGAACTCTTGGAGGATAACTCTTTGAATTCAACTCATTATCTGAGTGCCATCCGATAGCTTGTCCAACAGACTCTGCTTCCTCAAGCCCTTTGCTTCCGTCTTTATCGCCATCATCATTATCTGAAAAACTATTTGCTGATTCTGACATACTATTGGTCAAAGCTACATTATTCACCTCAACTGAGGTCCAGGTTAATTGCTTTGGTGGGCCTGGAGGAGTATGTTCAAGCAAAGAAGGTGGACCAACAACTTTCCGCATTAGACCATCAGAAACTCCTTTGAACTGCCGTACAATATCATCCATGGCATCGTCAACACTAACTGTTCATAGAACAAAATGTATCAAAATGCCATCAACAGTATAATCCAAAGTAAATACAATAAAGAGTGGAACAGTGACCAAATATTTGTTCAAAAGAAATTGAGCTATAAACTCACTAAGTTCTAGATATTCTTAATAAAACCTGAAAAAATCTTATAGCAACTTTCCTGAAAAAAGCTGCTTATTTCAGCTGTTCAGAATGCAAATGGGTAGTGAAAATCCAAACATTCCAATCAAAGATCAAATGTCTAATTCATATGCTGAAGTGACTCTAGACATAGATTAACAGTTTTCAAAGTATTAGAATGCAGAAACACACTCCACAAGCTGTGTATCCTTATTCATTTCAAATTATTTACTATTTTCCACAATTACCCTTACTAATAAAACTACTAGAACTTTTGAAGATAGGTTAGTTATCTTGTACTACTTTCCTATTTTAATAAGTGATTAATTTCGGTGTCATGTGTTCGATTGAAATGATATGTGAGATGGAGGGAGTAATTTATTATGTAGAGGACTTTAAGAAAGATATCAGTCTTAAATCATACTATCTCTTAAAAAAATGATGTATAAAAAGAAATCAAGTACTCCGTCCATTTTTCATTTTTCTTTTCTTTTCTTTTTTTTTTTGAAATCGCCTTATGAAATTAAGGTAACATTTATATGATGTTTTCCTAGATACCCTTTTAATTAATACTTCCAACTAACGATTAATTATGCTTTACGAAAGAATGAAAAATTAATGGTCATTTTAGTCTTTTAAACAAAAAGACAGATCAATTTCAATAAATTTTTATTTATTTTATTTATTTTTTTTTTTTTTTGAGGGCGTAAGACCTCAATGACAAGTAAAAAAAAAAAAAAACCGAAGGAAGCATTAATTATTAGCCGAACTCACAAATTCTCATGTGAACATAACCATTAAAACGTCAAGATCAGAAAACAAATGATGACACAAAATCTATTGCTGGAATCTTTGCAAGACCATCAGTGAACAAATAAAATAGAACAAACTGAATGCAAGTCCAAATAATTCCACTTAAACTTCAACCATGGCAGTCCTATTAAAAGTAATTAAGACATCCTACAAAACAATGGTGAGTACAAGTATTGAAAACAAATAAATATTATAGTGGTTTTAAAAAACATAGACACATCTCTCATCAATTTAATGCAAGATAGCAAGGAAAAGCAACATACCTGCCAGTGTTCTCATCACCGAAGAAGATTTTCCAAATGAGTAATTCTTTCATGAAAAATTCAAAGAAATATTAATTCAATTGCAAATAACTTCAAAGTTGAGAATAATTAATCAACACCTAACAGAGTTCAAGTGGTAAAGCACCTTTGAGGTGGCGCTCAAAAAGTCCCACACTTCATGTTGCTCAACAACGTTTGCAATCGATAAGAGATCCTAGTAAAGATTAGCAGAATCAAGAGAAAAACAAAAGGAGAAGGTTTTTATTTTATGAAAAACACCAGAAAGCATGATTTATACCTGCAGATACTTGTCAAGAAGGATGCAACGCTGATGAACGAAAGAATCTTCTGTGCTTGAAGAGAATATCCTCTTGGGAGGTAAGTGTAATGTATAATTAGGAATATCCTTGAGGTGCTTATGTAATCTTTCAAAATTCCTGTATCTGTAGAATGTGTAAGAATCTAATAATCAATATAATCAAACACTTATTATAGAGCTTAGTCAAGTTTAAAACTTGTAGGGAAAATGAATATACAGTTCCATAGTTGACATAAGATCAATGAAGCTAAACATGTGCAGGATTATGTGTATTAATAAACTTGGGTAAGAAATTAGCTCCTAGAAATCAACTCAAAAAAATTATATTCTTAAAAAATTAGAATAAGCTACTTGTACAAATCTTTGTTTCCTAATTTACACTGTAATGTACTATATGTTAACATACATGCATAGTGTAAAATATATCAATAAAAATTACCTCTCATTTCCTCTATTTTCGGGATAGTATCAAGGCTGTCCAGGTTAGCCTAAAAAGCTAAATAACTTATTGTATCTCTCAATATGTTTACCATGTCAAATATCTCGGGAACTTCCAAGGATCCAACTAAAACTACTCAAGCCCCCAATTCTGAACTGCACTCAGTTCACATCTGACCTGAAGACAACTTCCTTTGCTGGTCTCAGTTAGTTAAGATGTATATCAGAGGATGGGATATTTAACTGGGATAAGAAAGAACTTAAACTGGAATGCAGAGAATTTTTATGGTAATGACATGATTAGTCAACTCTTTGGAGAAGGACATAAGCACTGCTCGGATGTGCTATGGCATTGCTAAATATTTGTTGGATAATGTAATCCAAATGTACTCTAAATTTGCAAATCAATCCCATGACTATGAAATCATCCTGAAATTGGGGTACATACAAAAGGTGAAAATAGTGTCACTAAGTACTTTAATACCCTCCATAGGATCTAGATCTATTCAATGTCTATGAATGGAAGTGTCTTGTAGATTATAATCTTTACAAAAATAAAGTTGAGATTAACAGGATTTTTAAGTTCATAGTTGGTCTGAATGTTGACTTTGATGAAGTCAGGGAAAGAATTATTGGCAAAGAACCTCTTCCCATTATTAGAGAGGTGTTTGTGGAAGTCTGTTGTGAAAAATTAAGCATCAAACAATACTACCAAAGCTACTCAAGTATGTCGACAACATGGAAAGAAAATCGAAGTCAGATAAAAACAAAGCATATACGTAGTGTGATTATTGTAATAAAGCACATCACACCTGAAAATCTGCTGGAAACTCCATGACAAACCAGCCAATTGGAAAGAGTCACGTGAAACTAAATACCAAGGATACCTTATGCTGAACAAACAAAAGCCATGCAAGGTACTTGTAGGCAAGCTTGCCATGGAAGATCTTCGAGCCAGCTTGAGATTTGGTTAAGAAATTACCTCTAAGAAATCACCTAAATCACAACCTGAATAGGCTAGTAGTTGTGTAGTTCTTTGTTTCCAAGCCAAGGCTCAATAGTACTATATAAATATATCTACAAAAGAACCTCTCATTTTCTCTATTGTCTAGAAGATTCCTGAAGGTAACAGTATAGTCTCTTTTCTTTTTTTTTTTTTTTTTTTTTTTGTGGGGTGGGAGGTGGGGGAGAAGGAAAGTTTTGTCAATAAACAATATAAATCATCAGCACAACCTCTCTGATGTATAGCAAAGAAAAACAAAGCTTAAGTGAAAATGCAATGCTCAATGCCTAAGCTACGACCAGGCAACCAATCACAGGAGCATTAGGTATTACTCCAAGTAATAACAACACATAATATGACAAAATAAAGGGAGAGAAAAACTCACCTTCTCTTAACAAACCAAGAATTGTTATCGGCATCAGTCACTCCAATTGAATAGACAGCGAAGGAATTTGATCCGATCTTCTCAAAGTATGCTCCTACAATCTGCAGCATAAAAAATCCAAGTCATATGGGAAACTAAAAACATCTGACAGATCTCATCAAAGATAAGCATATGCAAGTTCACATTATAGGGATTACACATCAAAATTGTAATTTATCAAAGAAAACTTATCATAATCAATCTAATAAAAAAAAATGATATTATAGAAGAAACAACAAGCCTTTATACTTCGAAAGAGGGAAGATTCAAACTTACCCGACACTTTAGCTTTGGAGCATGGAATGCCTCACTTTGTAATGGCTTATCCAATGTACTCTTGACGCTGCGAAATTCATTGTGCCTGCTAGAATCTGCGCTGTAGTATTCTGTAATTATATTTCCACTTTCATTAGCATATTTGTCCCTCATCTCTGGCTGAGCACTCAAATCAGAAGCGCTACTTGATCTTCTAAACCTATTTCTATTCTCAACAACATCTGAGGTAGTCCCTCCATCCTTACGAGAAGCCCGAACTTCCTTAGCCTCATTCTTCTCGAGTTTCCTTTTATAGTTTCTACCTTTTGCCCACATGTTTTCAAGGTTTTCAGGCATTAGAACTTCTGTTCTTCTATGACTTGCTGCCTCAAGAACCCGAGCCCAATCACCAGGTCGTGGATGCACAGGTTGATCCTTGATTGTGCTAGAAAGTGGACTTTCTTGGATATCCGATAATAGTTCCTTCTGGTTGTCAACTTGAGACACTGACGTGGGACTTCCTTGATCAAAGAACTCTGTGTTCTGTTTCAAAGAAAATTCACTGTGCACAGAGTTTGTGTTGTCTGCATGCCCCTGATCCTGACCCTCGTCCATGGGTGAATGCTGGTCTACTATTTCAGTGAACTGACCACCATTGAGGAGAGTAAAAATAGTATCAAGCAACTCGTTAATATACCTGCAGGAGAAGAAAGTGGGGGAATACTGTCATATAAATTTTCAATGAGAAAATATTGGAATGATAAGTGTACTGCCTGGTCATGATATGATCATTTCTTGTATCATAAACTTTACTCCTGGAAAGAGTAAATACAATTTCAAAAGAGAAAGTAGTAATCGCAGTTTTCTTCCATCATTGCCTAGATAAATCCAACAACTAAACTATAAACTATATTTTACCACTAAAGGTCTTATATGGGAACAACTTCTTAATAAATTGATTTTCTTCTTCATTGGCAAGTGATAATAATTGTTATCCAGCTTTGATACAATCCATATGAAACGTTCACCTAATTCAATTACTTATAGGACTGGAGAATTTAGATCCATCAGCAACACCAAAAAGGAAGATCAAGGAATAAAATGTTTCGATTGCATATAATAAAAAGCTAAGAGTGATAATTGAAACATTTTTTAGTTCTTAAACAAAACAAAGGACGTAAAGGAATAGTCTTTGCCTCTTGAACCTGAGACCAAGAAATCTAAATAAAATTCAAAATATGCACTTACTCAATATAGTACAATCTCTCAATCATTATTCAGAAATACAAATAATTATCCAATATCAAATAAAAAGACCACTAATAAACAATCTTTCCATAACAACACAATAACCACTAAACAGAGATAAAACAAGAAAAAATAAACATTTTTTAAAAATATATATATAAAAAAAAAGAATCAGAAAATAAAGGCAAACATGAAATGGAACTAACTCACAATGGACAGGCCAAATTCATGACAGGTTGCATGACCAAACACGTTAGAAGCTCTCGAGCAAAGCATCGAACTAAAGGACACTGAGATTCCCTTGGTCTGAGCACTACAGCTATAACACCACCCATAAGCTGCTGCAGAAACTATTTAAAAAAAAAAACACTTTGTTAGAAGGTAAAGACAGTATAATAAGAATATCTAGTGAATGACTTTTTAATCAGAGGACTCCACCCACACCTTGTACTCACTCTCAGAGGATATCAAAGCAGGGTGAAGCTCCTTAGAGGCAAGCAAATGATGTTTCAACCTCTCATCCCTTTGTTCAGAAGACAATGTCGCCATGACATCCACACCTATGGCACTTTGAGTTCTCCTGAAAAGGTCCAGGTGGTCACTTATGAGGTCCACAGTATCCCTGCATAATTGAAGATCAATTAAAAAACAACTAAAATAAAAAACTTGATATTTTCACAACATCAGAAAGAAAGAAAATTGAGAAGTGCAACGAAACAAAAAGGAAGAGGGAGAATGCATACCTTGTTAACAAGTCAACAAGGTTTATCTCTTTGACTCTTCCAGATACTTCACCAAAAACATCCATGATTATCGCATGTATCAGATCAGGAGCTTCCTTGTCAGGAGTAATCCCAGAATACCAGAGATCTACAACAAAATCCTGCAAAAGCTTGCTGACAAAATCCTCAAGTGCAGACTCAACCATAGGAGAATCAATTTTCCTCTTCCACTTTGGTTGGGGAGGCAAGGTAGAAAGACGAGAATCATTTGGGGATAACTGTTTCCTTCCCAAGTGAGATAAGTATGTTGGCAGCTGGGACTTACGAACCTTCCAACGAAACTCCACCTCATTCAGTAATATTCGTAATGCAGAGACTAAAAAAATAGCTAAGGGTATATTCATCCATATAGATTTACTTGTATCTGCAGCAAAAGGGGAAAGAAATCCAAGAAACTCTTTTCAGAATTACCAATACATCCAGATAAGAAGGATGGCATATCTTCTCCAAAAGCATAAATAAATAAACAGACATTAGAATTATGAGCACAAATCAAAAATATAATCAACTGAATCATTAGAATGCAAACAAAATATCACATTCTGCAAGCAATAGGGAACCACCACTACACACTCCTACTCCCTTACTTTCCTTGTCCATGTTTTCCTTCCACCAACCCCAGACATTCTTTTCAGAAACAGACAGATGCAATGCAATTATTATTATAAAAAATAATAATAATAAAGTAGCATGTCAAACCCTAAAATAGCAAAATGACGAAAACTTTTGATTAAAATAGACAGAATTTATTAAAAGCATAATCCATCGTTAGATGAAGAACCCAACTAACCCACACAGAATTTCCATAAGAAGGTTAGGCGAGAGACTTACGTGTCAAGAAGTAAGATAATAATAATATACAGAGTGCCCACCAAACCGTCCGAAGCTTGGCTTCTTCAATCAGATCTTGCAAAGTTTCCATCGCCTTCATTTTTCTAATCGGATGCAAAAATTAACTCATCAGACTCCAAAAGGATCAAGAAAATTCTTCAACAGAAAAAAAAGAAAACAAAATCGCGATTTATCCGATTGTATGGCGGTGGAATAACAATAACAGCAGACTCAGCAGAAGCTTTTATAGTTGCTCCCCCCGGTGAAAGGCGGAGAGAGAAAAAAGACGTGGGAGGAAGAAGAAGAAGACTAAGAGACGGAGAAATGGTAATCGTCTTTTCTTAGTGGTAAAATGTATACGTTTTCTCCAGGTAGCAGATGTTGTGTTGTTAATGGAGTAGTGAAGAAGAAAAGAAAACAAACAAAAAATTATGCGATTTGGATTGCTGTGTTTTTGCTGTATCTTATTCAAGAAATCGTTGTATTGTCGGGAACTCTGTTTCTCTCCTTTCGTTTCATTATTATTATTATACTCGTACTTCAGTTAAAAAGGAATTTGCAGAATGAAAATCATGTGTTTTTCAACTCTAAGTATTTGGTAATTACCAAAAACAAATAAAATTATAAATATTTGGCAACTCTTTGAATTATGATGGACTTGACTTTTTTTTTTCCTTTCCTTTTTTTTTTTTTTTAATTTAATAATCTGGATCAACAGGCTATATATTAAACTTGTGTAATCTTTCATTTATTTTTTATTTAATAATTTTCAATAAAAATATATAATATTTTTTATTACTAAAGCAAGTTATAATTATGTCTGTTTTATAACCATTTTATTTTTTTATTTTTTTATATATTTAAAATATTTTTGAATTAATTAAATTACATTTTATTTACTTTTTCTTAATTTTTTAGATAAAAATTTAATCTCACATTATTTACTCAAAAAATAATTAATTTAGAGGCAAATTTTTATTAAATATTTATATTTCAAGGTCTATTTTGTTTTACTAATTTATTGTATATTAAACACTGCAATAACATAATATATATTTTTTTTCATTAATGGATATTTTAAAATAAATTTAAATAGGACTAATTTCACTATATTTACATAGTATAGGGACCAATTTTTCAAAACAAATAATTTAAAACAATTTCACAAAAAGAGAAAACCATGGGTCCGAGTCTCGGGATTTTTTCTTTCATTCCAAAAAGACAAAACCCAAGTTCGCCCATGGATTGGATCCAAAACTACCTCCGCTGCACCAAAGCATCCCACAATCTTCCCATCTCAACTGTCCACGCAGCATCAACGGCCATAAATCCTCTGTCATCAAAAAATATCAGACCGCCTGTCCACTTGCAAAAGGGGGCAAAAATATCATTAAAAATATCTCATCCTTATCCATTCTTTTTCAATCTTTTTTAATCTTCTGCTCTGCCTCTTTCTTCTTCTTCTTCTTCTTCATTACATCGAGTCTGGTTAAGGATCTTATTATTTTGAGTCTTATTATACAAACTTACAGTAGTTGTGGTATAACTGCAATGCTACAATCACTCTTTTTAAGTTCTTCGTCTTCACTGACTCTTGAATCCCTTGATCTCCGTGGTTCAAGAAAATATAGGATTTCTTGTTCTTCATCTTCAAGAAATAATGGATACATACCAAAGCTTGAACCTTTTAGTAGAAGCAAATTAGAAAGAGCAATTAAAGATCCTCCTTTGATTCAAAGATCTGAAAACCAACTCGCCGGTAAAGTTTCTTTCCTTTTCACCGGGACCCTTCAGTTTAATTCTCACTCTTTTTAAGTCTTGTGAAAAAGATTAGCATTTCTTTTTTGATTGTTAAAGAAAGTGTATTTCTTTCTTTTATCAAGTCTTTATATCCCCTATTCCTTTTGGGAATTTTAAGGTTTTATGATTATTAATTATTCTTGATTCGAATGTTTTATGTCCCTTGTCTGATGTACGGTTCTCTCTCTTTTTACACAGATTATTGCTCCACGCTTGAAGGAGATGAATGCTACAATTGCTGGAAAGCCTATTTTGAACTCAAAGATCTTGAAGTAAGTTCTTTGATACTTTAAAAAGAAGAAGAAAAAAAAAATCTCTTCTTTAAAATAAAAGGTGATCTAATTTTCCTTTTCCTTTTTTCTTTTTTTTTTCTTTTTTTTTTTATAATAAATAGAAAGAGGCACCAAAAGAAGATGTGGAGAGGCTGATAATTGAATCAGGAGGAATAAAATCTCTGGTGCGATACGTTCATGGAATTGCAGAAATTTACAGAATAAAAAAAGAACGTAACAGTAAAACAGGGAAAGTTTCAAATAGTAAAGAAGAAGAAAAAGTAGCTAGAGTTTGTCCCATCCCCGATGGATTGCCTAAGTCAAGAGAAGAATTGGAAGAAGAAGAAAATTGGAAAATGCCCGATTCTCCATTTACCACATTGCTCAGAACTATGGGGAAAAAGAACCCTGCTTGGTATTCTAGTCCACCCGATCACTAAAACCCCCTGCAAGTTTTCCCTAGCAAAAATAGTAGTACAATTTGGTATATTTTGGTGTGGATTGTAATATATACGGTATATGTATGTATATATCTTTTGGTTTTCTTATAATATGGTAAGATTATATTTCCAATTGATTATATTTATTAGCATTAGTGATTTAAAAAAAAAAAGGCTGGGTCAAGACATGATTTTTAGCAACCGTAAAAACAAACGAAAGGGAAAGCAATGGTGAGAAATATTTAAGGATGTCCGAAAATCAATGGGGGAGAAAGGAGATAGCGTAGATATTGGAGGGAAAATCGGAAGGTTCCAGAGCCATCAACATTTGTAAGTAGATGTATGCCATCCCCTTGTCAGAACCATCAATATAACGCACTCTTCCCTTCCCCTTTTACATGATCATTTATTAAGCAGCCTTGGGACCTTCCAAGGTGGTTACAATGGCTAACCTGCAAAAGATGAAGGCCTCAGGCTGCTTCTGCTTCTGCTTCCTCCTTTTCCCTTTCCTCGTATCCTTATCCTCCTTGTCTTCGGCTTTGGCTTTAAGCGAAGCCGAGGCAGCTTACATTGCTCGTCGTCAGCTTTTGACATTCCCCGAAAGCGGCGGTGATCTTCCAGAAGGACTCGAATATGAAATAAATGTGAAATTGACATTTGCTAATTCTAGGCTTAAGAGAGCTTACGTTGCTTTACAAGCATGGAAGAAGGCAATCTATTCTGATCCCATGAATATGACTGGGAATTGGGATGGTCCAGAAGTTTGTGCTTACAATGGGGTCTTCTGTGCACCAGCATTAGACGATCCAAAGGTTACTGTTGTCGCTGGCGTCGATCTTAATCACGGAGATATCGCCGGTCACCTTCCGGTTGAGATTGGTCTTTTAACCGATGCCAGTCTTATCCATCTCAATTCCAATCGTTTTTGTGGTATTGTACCAAAAAGCATTGGTAAATTAAATCTTCTCCACGAGCTCGACTTAAGTAACAATAGATTTGTCGGACCATTTCCCGATGTGGTTTTGGATGTTCCTGACCTTAAATACCTCGACCTCAGATACAACGAATTCGAAGGTTCACTTCCTCCGTCACTCTTTGATAAAGATCTCGATGCTATTCTTATCAACAACAATAGATTCCATGGTTTCCTTCCCGAAAACTTTGGAAACTCCACGGCTTCCGTGGTGGTGTTGGCGAACAATAAATTCATGGGATGTATACCTAGGAGTATTGGTAGAATGGATAATACTCTGGACGAGATTGTTTTGTCGCATAATGAACTTTCCGGTTGTATGCCTGAAGAAATTAGTGTGCTCGAGGGGATTCATGTTTTTGACGTGAGTAACAATAAGATTGAAGGAACGTTACCTAAGAATATAGGTGGGATGAAGAGTATTGAAGAAATAAATATTTCCAATAATATGTTGACGGGAGTTGTACCAAATTCCTTCTGTTCTTTTGATAATCTGACAAAGGTTTCCATCTCTTACAACTACTTTGAGTACGAGGAACAGGTTTGTGAGCCACCAATTGAAGGAGGTGTAATAATGGAAGACCAAATGAATTGTATTGGATCTAGGCCTAATCAAAGATCAAAGATGGCTTGTTCTCCTGTTTTGGAGAATCCTGTTAATTGTGGCAAAAATAATTGTAGAGCTGCACCGATCAAGAAGTCTCCAAAACTTCCAGGTGATGAGAAAACTCCACCATCACATATTCCCAAGTCACCAAAACATCAACCACACAAACCAACACCAAAACCACCAAAGAAGACGGTACCATCACATCCAAAGCCACAACCTTTACCACCAAAGACATCGGTACCATCACAGCCAAAGCCACAACCTTTACCACCAAAGACATCGGTGCCATCACCAAAACCACAACCTTTACCACCAAAGAAATCGGTGCCATCACCAAAGCCACAACCTTTACCACCAAAGAAATTGGTGCCATCACCAAAGCCACCTCATAAGCATACAACCCCATTAGCACCAGCACCAGCACGGCATCAGGTTCCAACTCCACCAAAGCACCACTCTCATCACCATCATACACCCAAGCCTCCAACTCCTGCCTCAGTTCCCATTGCACCACCACCACAAAAGCCTCGTCATTATCAACCACCAAAGCCTACCACTATATCACCTTCTACCCCAAAACAACAAATTCCACTCCCACCAATCACACCCTCTCCACCACAGCCACCAAAAATCTCAGAGCCACCAAGTCTCGCACCTGAAATAACTCCTCTTCCAATTCCATCGCCAACACCTCCATTCCAGCCAGCTGAATTGACACCATCGCCAACACCTCCATTCCAGCCAGCTGAATTGACACCATCGCCAACACCTCCATTCCAGCCAGCTGAATTGACACCATCGCCAACACCTCCATTCCAGCCAGCTGAATTGACACCATCGCCAACACCTTCATTCCAACCAGATGAATTGACACCATCGCCAACACCTTCATTCCAACCAGATGAATTGACACCATCGCCCACACCTTCATTTGAACCAAATGAGCCTTCTCCGTCACCAACACCCTCCTCATTCCCTACAACACCATCACCTACACCTTCATGGGAACCAAGTGAACCTTCACCATCGCCAACACCTTCATTCCAGCCAAACGAGTTGACACCATCACCAACACCCTTCTGGTTCCCTACACCATCACCTACACCTTCATGGGAACCAATTGAGCCTTCACCATCGCCAACACCTTCATTCCAGCCATCCGAGTTGACACCATCACCAACTCCTTCCTCATTCCCTACACCATCACCTACACCTTCATGGGAACCAAATGAGCCGTCACCATCACCAACACCCTCATACCAGCCAACTGATTTGACACCATCGCCAACACCCGCATTCCAACTAACCCCCGAATCATCACCATCCCCTACACCTTCACCTGAACAAATAAACTTGACACCACCATCACCTACACCCTCACCGGGAGCAATTGAGTTACCACCAACACCATCGCCATCACCGGCCAAATCATTTGTGTTGCCACCGACACCTTCATATACACCATATCCACAACCAAGTGACTCATCACCATCTCCTACACCTGAGCCATCAGCATGGACACCGTCACCTACACCTGAGCCATCAGCATGGACACCGTCACCTACACCAATTCCAAAACCAATTGAATCATCACCATCACCATCACCTACTCCTTTCCCCGCTGAACCAATTGAGTCATCTCCCTCTCCATCTCCATTGCCCTCACCCAACCCAATATATTTAACCCCAACACCTATGCCATCACCGGTGCCAATAGACACTTCACCCTCGCCCACTCCAACACCCGTGCCAAGTCAAATCACACTACCACCTAGTCCTGAGCTAGTGAATCCAACTTCACCCCCTGCCGAATCCATTGCTTCTCCTCCCGCCCATTCACCGGAACCGGGAACTATTACGCCTCCACCAGCTTCGGCACCTTCACCAACTCCCGAATCAATCAAACAAACACCGCCACCAACAAATCAGTCAGCTCCATCACCTCTTCCACCAGTGCCAGTGCCAGTGCCAGGACCAGTACCAGCACCAGCACCGACCGTCTTCTCTTCTCCACCGCAATCAGGACCAACTCAATCTCCTCCGGTGGAATCGCCAACACCTACAACAGGCGGGGATGAAATCATCCTTCCACCAAACTTGGGCTTCAAGTACGCATCACCGCCACCACCAGTTTTCCCAGGCTATTAAGGAGTTTTATGCAATCATTTTATTATGTGTTACCATTATTAGTAGCACAAAAAGTGTCATGTAGATGCTCTCTGTAAATTTCAATTTCCCTTTTAATTGAATTTTGTTATCATGTTCCGATCGAGCTCCTCCTGATTCCGTTGTCGCCGCCAAACGTAATACAAAAACTAAGTAGTTATTCTTAATTAATACAAAATTTATTTTTTCTTTTATTTTTGGTCATTTTTATATTTTCTTTCCTTCGTCGTATTATGGAAATGGGTATAAAACAGGCACGGTTAGTTCTTCTTTTCCCACCTTTTATGTGTTTGGTGGCAAATTGGATTTAAATCAAACTAACCTTTTTGGTAAAAATATTAAAATAATAAATTTGGCTTAGAACTGGATATTTAATTTTTTCTTTTCTTTTCTTTTTTAATACACTTACGTTTTTTAATTTTAAATAAATGAATAAAAATATCCTCAAAACAGATTATAAATATATTAATCCATAAGTCTAAAATCTTTGTCAATAAAACTTAACTTAAGATATCTATTTATTTTTATATTATTTTTTTATATGAAAAGAAA
The DNA here is from genome assembly GCA_027405835.1 of Asclepias syriaca. Taxonomy (NCBI): domain Eukaryota; kingdom Viridiplantae; phylum Streptophyta; class Magnoliopsida; order Gentianales; family Apocynaceae; genus Asclepias; species Asclepias syriaca. Next base: position 658,404 of record JAPHNG010000664.1, read on the forward strand.
AGAAATTTCTTTTTATGTTGTCAGACTAATTTTCACCATTTCTTTATCATTTTAAAAAATAAATTTCTATACTTTATGAAGCAATTAAGTTAAAAAATTTTAAAAGTGAAAGTGGAAAATAATATTTTGAATGTTATTGCCATAGGTTAACTATTAAATAATTGATAAATACAATTGGTCAAAAAAAAAAAAGACAATTTAAAAAAAATTTAAATATTTTATTATTATTTGAAGAATTACTTTACATACAAGAATTGATTTTCTAAGTTAAAATCCCTCAAACCCAGCGGATAACACATTCCTCGGAAGGATGAAAATGCTTAACATCAAAATAATAATGATAAAAATTGGGGACTAAATTGCACAATCTTCCAAATAATAATACCCAAAAAGCTAAAAAGAAATGCACAGCAATCAGAAGCTACAATTTTAATCAATTCATGAAACACTTGTTTCTTTTCCCTTCAAAAAATAGTGGGAAGAAAGACTGCTCCAGAGCACGATAAGACTTTCCTGCTCCTCCAAAACGACTACTTAGTCCAGGAAATAACTCCGACCAACTTCTATAAGACTATTTACAAATAGAACTAACCACAAAAGCATAATGCATGTGACACAAACTTTTCAAACTAAGCAGCAGGCATTGAGGTGGACATAATCAGATAGGATAAATATTGAAGCCCATCCTGAATCTTGGACAACGCTATGCTAAGATCTTTTTGCAAGTCCTCGGAGAAACCAGTGATCTTTGCTTGAATGTGATTATCAGAAACAACTGCATGTGAATCAGAAGTAGCAACTTTCATTGCTTCTTGATACACTTCAGCTACATCTGAAATACCTGCTTGGCAAAAAAATAGAACCAAATAGGATCATAAAGGATTATATATATATATATATAACAATAATTCTTCTTCTGAAATTCATGGTAGTTAAAAGGATTATATATATATATATATAATTTCATTTATTTTTTTATTTTTTTCTTTGGGCAGATTGACTAATTTGCATTTATTTATCTTCTTATTACTTGGTAACAGGGATCAGGGTACGTAGGATAGTAGCAATAACCACAACAATAAGATTAGTGTGACCCAAACTTTTTGAGAATCACTCAAATTGTTATGTTTTAAATAAAAACCAATCATATCTTAGTACCAACACTAGTGGTCAAACAAAGATAAGGCTCTCCACAATGATCACTTCATAAAATATTTGATAGAGAGCAATAATCCAGATGAAGAGCTTTTCAGACACATCCTTATGCTAGCATTTTCCCAGGGCACAAAAGAGGCAATCCAATTATGTAAAACTAATGGCATCAATAGAACCTATCTGAATTTGGAAGCATAGAAAGGGTCAAAACAAATTTACCTGTAATGAAACTGTTAGAAACAGCCTCTACAATTCCACTCATTCTTCGTGCCTTTATCCTTACAATCTTAGCTTTTTCGACAGAATCCTCAGGCCAATCAATTTTTTCTATTTCCTCATCAACATTAGGATCCTGATCCCTGTTTGCATTGGAAATGATCGATTTTCCAATCATCAGCAGTTGAGTTACCGCAAAACAGCACATTTCAGACAATCCCTGTAATGAAATAAATAAATAAATAAATTTAGCCACCATATCCATGAAATCAGAAATAATTGGGCAACTTGTCATTTTCCCCCCTATTTTGGAACATCAAGAGATAAATGTTCACCAAAAATAAACATATTTTACACTTGGGACTAATGATCTCCTTATTGTAAGAAATTTGTGTCCTACTACTGATGTGTACCACTACTAACCACATATTATTAATAATGAGGATAATGTATAAACAATATATTAATGATCAAAGAGATTTTGGAGCATCAAGAGATAAATGTTGACCTAAAACAAACATATTTACACTTGGGGGCTAAGAATGTCCTTATTGTAAGAGATATGTATCCTACTACTAATGTGTGCCACTACTAACCACATATTATTAATAATAAGGATAATGTATTAACTATATATCAATGATCAAAGACTTTCCTTAATTTTGTACAAAGTCAAAAGGGGGAGTTCAATTTTGAAATTTTGTTTGTGTGAAAAATTCAAGCAAGGAACTAATAACGATCCACATACATGAACGCCTTCTGAATGCAGAGAATCAAGTCTTCCCGAAGTCCTTAGAATAATATCAGCTGGAGCTTGCCCAGATAAAGCGTTTGCAAAACTACAAATTGAACCGAGATAAGGTCAGATGCAAATAAAAACAAGCTAGCTAAAACCATATTTTATACTAACTCAGGGTTTTATCCAATTTCAATATTATTTTTGTCATAACCCAAAAGTCTCTTCCCACCCAATCCCACCCCACCCCACAAAAAAAATGAAGTCAGAAATATCTTCTTATTAAAGCACCACCCGCCATATACCCAGGAATCAAAGAAAGAAATTGACTGCTCTAACAACCCAAAGGCAGAACGAAAATTGGGAACAAGGACAGAACTTCAAGAGCCATCTTGAAGCAACAACTATGGCCACATAAGGGCATACCCAAAAGAGTTTAACTCAATAATGATGGAGAAAACATTTAAAAAAAAAATCTATTAAAGTCATGAACTAAACATGTCACAACATTGAACATCCAATTAGATCTGACCCTATAACAGAGAATTGGAATATAAATTATATATGACACTTTTCCAGAACAGCCCAGAAAATATTATGCAAGAAAAATATTACCCTGCAGCTAATTCAGCAGCCTTTTTGACACTAGAATCATGTAAAGTCTTCATCTCATTAACTGTGCTCTCAATTCCAGCATCAACTTTCTTTCCTTTCTCAGATTCTATGCTGCTTCCATGAATTTCAGAATTCAAGTCAAAAATCTGCAGCACCTCTTTAAGCTTTCCATCATAAACAGACTTCTGTTCAGATGACAGCTTAGCTTTTCTTCGATTAAATACCAGAGCATAATGACTGGACAATGCCTCCAATTCCTACATCATGATAACAATGAAAATTTATGACCACCATTATTAAAAGAACAAAACTAAAAAGTAACTTGAAATACAAACAAGTAACCTCCAGCTGCTCTGGACCTCCATATATATAGAAGTATCGGTCAAATGCAACTTCCTCAAATAACTGATCCTCATCTATCTTTCTTTCAGCATCCATAGTACTTTTCTCAACTTCAATACCAGTTTCTGCAATAAGAAGATCCATTGTTTCTTTTCCTACCAATTCAAGTACTTGCATACCCTTCGCTGTCAGAGCTTTTCCACTCTATTGGAAGAAAAAGATAAGGATAATTAATAAACAAGAAACGAAATAATAAGAGCAAAAATTTTGAATTGACCTCTAGAATCGATGGTGCCACAGAACCAGTTGCACCTGGCAGCCCACCATGCTGAATGGAGTCAGCAAGATTCACAGCAGAATCCTCAAGCCTGGAAAACATGCAACAGAATGTAGTCTTAAGAACATCTATACGTAAAGTTGAGTAACAATTAACAATATTTTCATTTGGATATGACGGATAAATTCAGTTCTCTCCATGTGCCAAATAAATAATAGAAGATCTAAAACAAAACATTTAGCAACTTCCAGACATACTTATGAACAAATTCTGAGCTCCCTTTCCACACATTTCCCAGTGCCTGCCAAGCTCCTGAAGCAAAGTTCTCCACTTTGTTGTCAAAAACCTTCAAACCCTGCATATATGTGTACAATAAAGAGAGACAAATGATGCATGCAACAATATAAAAATCAAAATGCCAGGTATTATCAGTCAAATATGGTAGCAACATAAAAGAAAAAGGATGATATTTTTAACCAAACTCATAGACATTTTCATCCTGTATAACAACCTTGGAGGTCAAGCAAATATCTTAGGATTTCGTGTGGAGAACTGTCACTGCATGCTAGGGATTAGAAAAATAATTTGTGAGGAATAGAGATAAATTCAACTGCCAAGCCCCAGTGCAGCTGTAGAATATTTAGAAACAACCCATAAAACTAAGATCTTAAGTTCTTGAATGAACTTGCCTGGCCAAGGAAAGAATCTTCGCTTGCTTTCTCTAGCTTGGCAAGAGCCGCCTTACGACGCTTTTCATCCTCATCTTCACTTTCCTCTTCAACTGTTGATGCTTCCGTCTCACCATCTTTGGAAGATTCAGCATCTTCATCATTTTGAATCTCAGCCATGCTTTTTGCTGCCGTTTTAGCAGCCTCAACAGCCTGCATTAACAGCAATAAAATTATAACTTGGATATAAATAACATCCATTAATAATGATTGAACAAATATTGCTGCCCATTAATGCTGGACAATTAAAACAAGATAGAAAAATTGAATTTCTCATAATACACCAAATTTGCTACCCCGAAACAATATCTACTCAAACTTCATTAAAGTGGGTATAATGAATAAGGCAAGCTAGCACAGGAATTATCAATGCTTTTAAGACAAAGTTTACAAACATCCAATGGATCATAATCTACAAAATCTTCACTTATTTGACATTCAAAACAATAGAGAGTCGACAACTACCAATAACATTCAAAATTCTAATTTGTTTTCACAAAAAATGACTTTCCTCTTATCATTTAACACCGATGCTATACAAATCCCAAACCACGTACAGATTAGTGACATTAAGAATATATTTGGTCAACCAAACTCTAAAAGGAAAGAAAAATATAGAAATTAGTATTAATAGATAGTACATTGCGAGAGAACTCTTCGGCGGCAACGGTTGCAGCCTTCTGGAGATCTGTGAGATAAGAAAGCGGAGAAAAATCCCAGCGACCCCATCCTCCACCTCCACCGCCTTGACCTGGCTGAGATTTGGATTGTACCTCCTCCTCTACCATTGCCCCCGCCTCCACAGCGGATTTATTCTCTTCTTTCTCAATTTCTTCTACAACCTTTATCTCTTCGCTGGAAGAGTTAGTCTCCTTCTCTGCCATTCAACTTCTAATTTGAATAAATTAGAGAATAATGAACTAAATTTCTCCCACCGATTCAGAAAAATTTATCAAAAAGGCTCCTGTACACTTCACATGAAACACCTCGAACTGAACTTTATTCCCCAATACAACCACCGATCTGATTGCTCGAGGGATTGAACTTGAAGATGAAGCGAATGAGCATACGACGTCGTAGTCTCTAAAAACAGCAGTAACGATCCCCGCGACCGCCTATGTTTTTTTTTTTTTCCTCTCACAATAAATATATATAATATAATAAATGAACATACCCTTTAAAAAATCGTATTAAGAATAGAAAACATCCGTGGATGTAAAAGATTTTCTTTCAATATAATATAACGAATTTTATTTTTTACTATAATATTATGATTTAATACTATCACATTCATAAATAATATTATCATTCGAATATAATATTATTACATTATAATATTACTGCATAACATAATAATATAAACAAAATGATCCATGGTCTACAAAACACATTCAAATGTTGGGAGATTTTTTAATAAATTTAAAATATTTTAAAATTAAATAATTTTCTTTAAAAAAATTTACAGCTTAAATACACTATCTTGAAAAATTAAATTAATTAATTAATAATTATAATATAACATATATTAAATGATTACAATATAATGTATTTAAAATGTATTACTTCTCATAATATATTTAATATACTAATACATAAAAGATGATTAATTTTCAATAAATCTACTTTCAATTTATGTAATAAGAAAAAACAGTGAAAAATACAAAAATGATGCCTTGCCTTGTTTTTAACTGCTAATTCAATAATTGTGTCAAAAAAAAAAATCAATAATTGTGTCCAAAAAAAAAATCAATAATTGTGTCCAGATTCAATGTATCTCACTTTTCCTGAACCTGTATAAATAGGAAAACCTCAGATCAACCCTTCATAATCATCTCAAACCATGGGAGAAGTGGACACTGCTTTCATCCAGGCCATCGAGCACAGGCCAAATCTCACCCCCATTGAAGCAGAAGGTATCCCAATCATAGATCTCTCTTCTTATAATGATAATAATAAACGAGATGATGAACAGCTTCAGCGTCTAGTTTCGGAGGTAGGCGATGCATGCGCTAACTGGGGTTTTTTCCAAGTGATTAATCATGGGGTCCCTTCTGAATATCGTCAGAGAATTGAATCTGCATCAAGAAAGTTCTTTTCTTTGCCCAAAGAAGATAAATTAAAGGTTAAAAGAGACGCAATTAATCCGTTGGGATATTATGATACAGAACATACAAAAAACGTTAGGGATTGGAAAGAAGTTTTCGATTTTACCGTACAAAACCCAACATTCATCCCGGCTTTGCACGAAGCAGAGGATAAAGCAGAGCTGAAGGAGTTGATTAATCAGTGGCCCAAGAATATTCCAGAATTTAGGTAATAAATACACACATATACAGGTTTATCCATATATGAAATTTCTGTATTTAATTAGTTGTGAAATTTCTGTGCAGGGAGGTTTGTGAAGAGTACGCTGAAGAAATGAAGAAACTCTGTTTCAAATTATTGGAACTGATATCTCTGAGTTTAGGTATGGAAGCAGACCGGTTAATTAACGGATTTTTCGAAGATCATACGAGTTTTATCAGACTGAATCATTATCCTCCATGTCCGATTCCTCATCTTGCACTTGGTGTTGGTCGGCACAAGGACGCCGGAGTATTGACCGTTCTGGCTCAAGACGACGTCGGAGGACTTGAAGTAAAGAGGAAGACGGACGGCGAGTGGATTCTCGTAAAACCCAATCCGGATGCTTACATCATCAACGTCGGTGACATTGTACAAGTATGGAGTAATGATAGATATAAAAGTGTAGAACACAGAGTGAAGGTGAATTCTGAAAAGGAAAGGTTTTCAATTCCGTTCTTCTTGAATCCGGCACACTATACATGGGTTGAACCAGTGAAGGAGATGACAAATCAGCAGAATAATCCTGCAAAGTATAAGGCATATAACTGGGGAAAGTTCTTTGCTACCAGAAAACAGAGCAATTTCAAGAAACTCGATGTTGAGAATATTCAGATTTATCATTTCAAGATTTAAGTAAAATTAGTCACCAAGTTTACATAAACGCTGTAAAATTACTGTACCCTTGTTATCTGAGTTAATAAAATCTTCCTTACCTAAATCCTATTGTTATTAATCCCCAATATCAAATTATATCATCACAAACTCCAACCGGATTTAGGTTTAGGTTAAGATAATATATTTTATTAAAACGATGTGGTTTTAATATTATAAATACATGTATAACCCCGAAACACAGACATGAAAGGGAAGAAGAAATGAAGATGATGAAACTGATGATAATTTTTTTATCAATCTCGCAGACCTTGATCTCACCAACGTCGTCGTTGTCGTGCTCTGAACCAATTAGGAAACATTTCGTTCTGGTTCACGGGGCATCTCACGGAGCCTGGTGTTGGTACAAGGTGGTGGCGTTGTTGAGATTATCAGGCCATGACGTCACGGCAATCGATTTGGGAGCTTCGGGAATCAATCCGAAACAGTACTACGAAGTGGAGACTATATCGGATTACTTTAAACCGTTGACGGAATTCATGGCTACTGCGGTCAACAATAATTCTCTAATTCCGGCCGATAGGGTGATCCTCGTCGCTCATAGCTTTGGGGGACTGGCTATTTCTCAAGCCATGGAAATGTATCCGGAGAAAATTGCCGTCGCTGTTTTCGTCTCTGCTCTAATGCCTTCTCCTCATCTCAACGTTTCAACCATCAACAAAGAGGTAAATTCATCGACATCCTCCGTAAATTTTAAAAAAGAATTTTGATTATGAATGGTCACGTGGCAGTCGTTGATTAGGCAAGGCACTGTACTCGATAGTCGCTTTATATACGGAAATGGGCCTAAAAATCCTCCAACTGCTTTCGAATTTGGACCAAAGGCCCTATCGGAAATGCTATATCAACGAAGCCCAATAGAGGTTATATTTTTAAGTATTTATTTTTATAAATCTCTTTATTTAGAAATAAATAATTTAGATCATGAAACTATTATATTTATTTTATTAATTAAAATTATTTTATATGGCATTTGTTGCAGCAGGACTTGGCATTGGGAAGCATGTTAGTGAGGCCTTTGTACTTATATCACGAAAAGGAAATGGCAAAAATAAGGCTAACGGAGAGCAGGTACGGGTCTGTGAAACGGGTCTTTATTGTATCCGAAGAAGATAAGCTGTCTGCGAAGGATTTCCAGGAATGGATGATAGTACAAAACCCACCTCACCAAGTTCACCAAATCAACGGCTCAGATCACATGATTATGCTTTCCAAACCCACCGAGCTTTTTCTTCGACTCCTAACTATTGCTGAAAACTACCCTTAGAATTGGATTTATCCTTCCGCTGCTCTTTTTTTTTTTTTTTTTTAATGTAATTTTCTTTTTTTTTTCTCATAATAAATAATATTCCCACCATCCCAAATTTATCTTAATTTAAAAAATATGACCTGTCTACTTGCACCAGAAGTTAAAAGAAAAAATCCCCAAAATATAATTAAATAGTAATCCCTCCCCACCCACCGGCTTTGAAAGCCGAGAGGCGTCCGTTAACGGCACCGGTGGTAAATAGTAAACCCTACCACGTTATCCAGCTTTTACCTCACAGCCACCGACCTTTACGACGGATAATTTTTCCGGCGACGTATATTAGGAGAATATCAACTCCAAAACAAAAAGATAAAAAAAAAGCATCTAAAAAAGGGAAATAAACAGAATTCCTTCCAAAAACCAACTCAATTAATTGATGTACTGCACAAACTCAGAAATTACAGATACAGAGACTTTGATGTCTGCAAAAAAAAAAAAGAGGGAAAAACTAAGGAAGAATACCGACATATATAATCGGAACCATGTAATTCGAAGTTCGTAAAATCATATTAGAATTGGAACTGTAGGCAACTGTAGTTACTGCATCCACAAAAACCATAACAAACTCTACAACCCACTGCATAACTTGGACAAGCATTTCTAATCTCGAAATCACCATTATTTTTCAAACCTTTCAATTTCTACTGGTTCTGACCATCACCGGACATTCCGTTTCGTCACTTTTCTTTTTCACAAATCTCCGCATCTAAATTCGGTATCAGGAGAAAGTATTCCCTTTATATAGTAGTAATTGGTAGAAGCTGAAAATACGGCTCTTCAGAATTCCAAGGGCCAAAAAAGCCAGAAACAAAACCCTCTTCTATTTTCTTCTCCGACTCTAAAATAATAATATCTCAAAGATTATTTTTTAATAAAGGGACGAAACTCCTGTTTTGGTTTTACTTTCTTTTTTTAATGTATTTTTTGGCCACTTGGCATGGGCCACGTGTATTATTTCACGTTGCTTACGGTAGGTGACAATTGAGACTAATCATTCATTAAGAAAATGAAACCAATCTTATCCTTATCTTTTATTATGCATTATTTGGATTTCATTTATTATTATTTTATTTTCATTTCTTGTAAATTTTTTCTCTTTACTCTGTTTCTTTATTATACTTTTTAATTTAATATTTTTTTAAAAAGATTTGAGATATAAACGTTGGCAAAATATTTAAATAATTATTACGTAAAGATTTTATTTAATAAAATATTTTAAACTTGTAAAATTAAATGATGAAAGTGGATAATTGTTGGATAATACGTTTTCAATTGGGTTAAACTTGAATATCATTGTTGGGCTTTATAAAATATACTTTTTTTATTTGCCACCTCATTCCAATAATCTTATTTACAAAATACTCCAATATTATTATATAATTCACATTCTCCCCCATATATATATATATATATATATATATATTATATATGAGTTAAGGAAGTTACAAAAACAAAAAAAATAATAATAAAAAAGAAAAGAAAAGAAAAGAAAAAGGCAGTCTGGTAGTATTTGGAAATGAAGGAGAATAAGAAAATTAGTGGGGGACCCGTGGCGGTGGTCAATGGCATTTCAAATTTAGTAGCCGTTATAAGACATCTAAAATCCTACCCCTTTCTTTCTATTGCTTTCCAAAAGAATCCACATTTCAAAACAAATAAGCGGGTTCTTGTTCAACGTACTCAAATTCAAAACTTTCCAAACGCATAGATCTAAAGCTAAACACTCAATCCCCTTCTTCCAAGTTGAAATCTGAACTAAAAAAACAGTAAGGCAGAGAGATGCATTTCGCTCAAGAATCTATTAGGGAGAGAGAGGAAAAGTCGTGTGCTTTTTGGCTGTTGATATTCGTTTGTTAAATCAAGATTCATGAGTTTCAAATCAAAGCTGCAAAGCAAAGTGGTTGTTTGAAGGCAATACATTTTTTTTACTTTTTTTCTCTACCTCAGAGGAAACAATATTTCTGGGCTTCGTGGATTTGGGATTCTTTTTTTGAATTCCTCTGTTAGGTAAACTTCTTAGTTCTTACTCTGCACTTTCTTTTACTTGTTTCAAGATTTCAAGAAATCTTCTTTCTCAACTCTGTTTCTTGGAGTTTTTGTTCTTAGGATGTTGAAAGACTTCAGATTTTTGCGTCGAAATTCTGGCAAGAATCCCAATTTAGATGAAGTCGAGAATGTCCCGGTAAACTCCAGGGACTCTCTGGCTCCTTTGACTGGGTCGGAGGCATCATCAAGACCTCCGCTAAATACAATTCAAGAACCACACCAGACGTTTAGGGCTAGTAAAACTGATAAAACCCCTACCAAACCCAAGTCTACGGCGACATTGCCCCTGCGAACACCAGAAAAACAAGGGAAGAGCCGATATGGTTGGGCGCAGAGAGGCGATTCTAGTTTAGGCGCAGTGGAACTGAAGGATGAGGGAAGGGTCGAAGTGGTCGGTGAATCAAAGATATCGAACTTGAATACTCCTCGGTCCACCAGAGCGGATGTTAGAAGAGCTAATTCGAGTTGTTGTGAGAGTAATTCAACCCAAAGCACACCCACTAAGAGCGTAAGTAAGCCGCCGAATCCAGGGTTCTTTTTGGCCAGTGGTTCCAGAAATCCAGCCAATGGAGCACGGATATCCAATTTTGCTGCCCTTTCTAAAGGGATGCCAATTTGTAGTAATTCTGTCACTGTAGTGAATTCCATTGAGGTCCCTCATTTTGAGCTCAAAGAGGATTCCTCCTTCTGGATGGAGCACAATGTACAGGTAAGCAGATTTTCTGTGGAAATTTCTGTTCCATTAATATCGAAATAGATTTATGATGGGAGTTTTACACATATTTGGTATGTATTTGATGCTAAGCAATAATTAACATTTGGCTTAATTTAGGTTTTGATACGTATCCGGCCTTTGAATAATGCGGAGAAATCTACTCAAGGTTATAGTAGATGCTTGAAGCAGGAAAGTGCACAATGCATCACCTGGATTGGGCAACCTGAAAGTCGATTCACATTTGATCATGTCGCATGTGAAACAATAGATCAGGTTTTATGAGATAAAAAATTAAATTTTTTTTGAAAATGAACTTTTGTTGGTCTACATAGCTCATTTATCAATTTTACCCCTTTCTTTCTTCTCTCCAGGAAACACTTTTCAGGATGGTTGGTTTGCCAATGGTCGAGAACTGTCTATCTGGATATAATAGCTGTATG